>JAVJIF010031798.1:0-337184 GCA_038442645.1 Agave tequilana | reverse complement strand
CTCGCTTTCCCTTGTATCGTCTTGCTTCCCATCCGTAGGATTAGTTCACTACCATACTTCTCCATCCCGAGTTCCTTATAGATATCAGAGTGCGCAGCGGAAGTGTTGTGGATCCGTAACATTTCGGCTTTCGGTTGGAAATTGTCCTCACACCTGAATGAATTGCGAGGACGCAATTTTTTGTAAGGTGGGGAGAAATGTAACCCCTGCTCCCCGGTGTACGTATCACAGTATCGGTACGCGATACGACGTATATAATTGATTTGACCTCCGTGTAATCCGATTGAGTTGATTTTAGTTTCCAAAAATCATTTTCTAATATTTGAAATTTTTCAGGATTTTCTTGAATTTTTCCTGGATTTTTTTGGAAAAACTCCGTAGTCGTTGTCGACCGATACCGATAATAGGCTTTAAACGATTTTTCTTTCACAAATGGAGTACATTTTGAGAATCCGCTTTCACCAGATGTCTTAGAATTGTGTTATCTACGTTGCGGTATTTTTGGAGATTTTTCTGAATTTATCAAAAATCCGGCCAAACCGTGTCGCCCGGTGCTGGCGACATCTTCTGGGATTTTTAATTTGCAAACTGGATAGAATTTCTTTCAACGTTTTCATATTACGTCTCAGCGTAATATTCTCTATTTTCTGTAATTTTTGGCACTGTTCGGAGCTAGTCGAATTTTGGGCCGAATTAAATAATATTATTTTCATTTTTAAAAAAAAACCTTTCTTTTTCTCTCTTTTTCTTTCCTCTTCTTCTCTTCTCTGGCTTTTTCCGCGACTTCACCCCACCGCCTTCTCCTTTCTTCTGCTTTAAGAATCCCTCCTCTCTCTCTCTCTCTCTCTTCTTCCATCTAACCTCTCTCTCCTCTCTCTTCATTTCTACTCTCTCTCTCTCTAAACTTTCTCTCCCCCTCTCTAACATCTCTCTCTCCCTCTGTCTAACTCTCTCTCTCTCTCACTATCTCCTCCCCTCTCTGTCACAGCCGGAGAGGCCAACGGCCGCCGGCCCTGGTGGCCGCGTTCCCGCCAGGCGCGGCCGCGCCCCAGCCCGGCCGCCGCCGCCGCGCCCTGCCCGGCTGCGCAACCCCCTTCTCTCCTCTCTTTTCTTCTTCTTTTTCTTCTTCTGTTTCTTTCCCTATCCCACACCCTCTCTTTCTCTCTCTCTAGCCGGCGACCTAGCCACCGCCGGCGGCCGGGCTCGCTGCCGGCGGCCCTTGTCGCCGCCGGCCAGCTAAGCTGGCCGGCCGGCCATGCTGAAGCACAGCAGCAGCAGCAAGAAGCTGCTGCTGCTGCTGCTATTTTTGGTGTTGTTTGGGTTTGGGGTGAAACCCAAAACCCATTAACCCTTCACCCCAAAACCCACTAACCCTATTAGCCTCTACCCACTACCCATAACCCGTTACCCATTTACCTTAGTTAATCGGGTTCGGGTTATCGGATCGAGACCCGACCGTTATGAGCCCAAACCTGCATCCAAACCCAATAAAGTAACTTTTTCAGAAAACCCCCTGCCAATAATTCGTATTTGCATTTAAATATTTTTATTACATATTTACCCTATTTGTTATTATTTAGTATTCGGTGCGATATCGGGAGCATCCGACTCCGATTTGGACGATTCTAGATCCGTTGCGATCGTGGGAAAGAGAGCTACCTCCCCATGACTAGTTTGTGAGTGTTTTTATTTTATAACTTGTATGTTTTTTACCATGTTTAATGAAAAGTGCTGGATTGCTTACAGAATAAAACATGATTATTGGTCAATCATGATATTATTGTAATCCCTGTAATTAAGGCATAATAAAACCTGATGTAGTATACAGACTGATTGGTTAGTTAATGAGATGAGGAACACTAGTCACTAACTTAATAAGTCAACGAGATCATTATGTTTCATACTGTGGTGAAACCTATATGTAACACTCGAGTAGACGATATAGTTCTATCACAACGAACACGGTTGTTTGCATACAGCGCATTGTATATTTCCCTCCATCTGTTGCATAGAGACTTGGTAGCCCGGCCATCTGTCACATAGAGACTTGGTAGACTAAACAGCAGTATGCATACACTCGGAACACCATGACTTACATATCCTGTCACACGGGACACTGTTATCGTATGTACATGTTGCACCGATGCTAGGACACGTCACTCTATTATTTCGTATTCATATGCCACCGACATATAGATGCACCACTGCACAAAAGACTAACATATCATATTATTGTTCTCATCATTACATGCATGCTCGGTACTCAGTTATGCCATGTTTCCACATCACGGTTCCACTTGACACTAGTATTGCATTTCATGAAGCACTGTGATATATATATATATATATATATATATATATATATATATATATATATATTATATATATATAATATATAATATATATATATATATATATAATATATATATATGATTCACCAGTATACATGCATGGCTTGTGTTTATATTCTTGTCGATCACCGTACAGAATACATGTATTATTGTGCCATGTTATTCCTGTATTCCCGTTATATGCTTATTGCCCGTCACTGATATGGATATTCTCGTTACTGGACTTAGAGAGCAGTTGATATGCTATATGTGAAATTCCACATCTATTGTTCCCGTTTCTCGTTATATTGTTCTCGTTCTTGTTCCCGTTTTCCGTTTATTGTGTTCTATGCTATCAACAGAGCTCAGGTCCAGTTATCATGTTACCCGTATCATGTACTGTATTTGTTCTTGTTACATTTTATACTTGACATATTACATCATAAAGTTAACTGGGGTATGGGGGAGACTCGACGATTGATTAGATCTTATCGGTGATGTACTGGATCCATATTGTTCTCCACTGCAGGGGACGGTAGTGCTACCTACCAATTGCTCCATGAGCTCTTGTTACTTGATTCATGCTCCCCTCTTAGCGGAGGGCCCTGGTCTCAGCAGCCAGGGTTTTGTTTAAGGCCGTGATCCCGGGTATGCACGGATACACCTACCCGATAAGAGCTCCTCGACCATGGGTTTGCAATTAATATAATAAAACAGTATACACAATAGTGACGTCGGGAACACTTGTTATTTGGTCACTCTCTCGTTTGGATAATGGTACCCGTAGGCCATGTCCGGATGGTTTCGACTGGAGTGCGGGCTCCAGTATGAACTGCCAGTGGTATGGGACACTGGAAGAGATTGATTAAAATATCAGGTGGTACTAATTGCTACTATTGTATAAATCACATGACATGCCTGGTACATGTATGCTATCTTGTTATTGTTCATGCTACTGTATCCGATATCATGTTACCTGTATACTTGTTGCTTTACCTGGCATATGTTATACTGTCTGTGATGGCATATGACGCATGTTCTGCATTGCATGGCATATGACGCATGTTTTGCATTGCATATATGATGCTTTCTGTAGAGCAGACATCACTACTGTATATACACCACACCGTATAGTGATTACACTGCATAGGCCCATCTGCCTGTACACGTCTATCACGTCGCCACTAGCATGTTCACTTCTATCACGTCACCACTAGATAACATTTTATATTATATAAACTGGATACGATTAGAGACATGACCTGATAATAACCGTTAGGTAGTGATGGTATTAAAGACGACCTGTTTCTAGATTTCTACTGCTTACATGGTTATATACTCTGCTCTGCTGCTTATTATACTTATGATATGGTACCTACCATAACATCATGTATTATATATTATTATCGTGTTGTATTATTATTGTATCTATTACTGTTTCCTTCATTTTACCACTCACTAGGTCGCTTTCTGACGACCCTGGGTTTGCATGCCCAGGTTGGAGATCCGAGTTATCATATTGTCAGATAGTCCATTGGAGTCACAGAGGAGACACTCACATCGATATCCTTCATAGGTATCTTTGTGCTTTGTTGCTGTTATCTCTTTTATCCCTGTTTTTATATCTGTTATGATTCCTAACCCCTTTCTGCAGGTATTCTTGTACTTCTTTCCTGCTGGACCCCTTTTCTATATGGAGGCTATGTCCTGTACTGAGGTTTAACGTACGCGTGAGTGTGTTTTCACCTCACGTATATACGTCGCCATAACGTCCCCGTACCTGCGGGATCAGGGCGTTACAAAAAGCCTTTTGTCAGGGCTATTCTAAGCAGCAACCAAGGGGAGAGGAGATTGTCTTGCTTCGCATAACAACAACAAGAGAAGAGGGATCAACCTTGTTGTGCACTATATTAATAGGGTAGAGAACATATGAAGAGGAAGAGAAGATCACGGGACGGAGTGTGTTGTCGATGACACTATGGAAACACGCAGTGGAAACACTATTATTGACTGCAACAAATGAAGTTGGGGAAGAAAAAAGACTGCCTGTACCACAGCGGCAACAAGCAGAGATCATTAAGGGCTTGCGCAAGGATACACTGGCCATCAAGAGGAAACAAGTCTGAGGAGATAATGAGGTCGTCGGGGAACTCGGGCCGATAAAGAACAATCACAGGAGGGCATTGCTGGCTGAGGAAGACGAGAGGAAGGGGAGGGAAGTTGGTGGCGCGTTGGCATCGGACTAAGGAAGATGGTAATGGGTTTTACTATTGTGTGTGGGAAAACAAATGGAGGAAATAAAGTATAGTTTTTGTAATTTGTTTTGAATTCTTTTTTTCTTTTATCTCTTTTTTTTATGGCAGGGATTGAACTGAGGTTAAGATGTTAAGAGGATAGGATTTGAGATAAGGATAAGAAATATGGTGGAGACTGAGCTGGTGGGTTTGGGTTGGAACGGAGAAGGAATGAGATTAAATAGAAAAGATTTTGTTTTTTTTTTTTGAAATTTGTGAAAAAAAAAATGAATGAGATTATTTGACAAAAGAGATGAAAAGAAAGAAACAATGAATAATTCAAATAAAATTGTACCGACTTCACATCGGGAATCTTTTCACAAAAAACTTGTATTACGATTTCAATTTTCATCACTCATTACTTTTTTCTATTCATGCTCCGATATCAAATTGATGTGAAATGATGGAACGTGTGATGTGTGGTATATCAGTGATAAACCTGATTTTACAACATTTCAACAAAAATGTGATCATTAGTAGGAAATTATTTAAAACTAGTAATATCACAAGATGAATTTAAATGCTGAGACTCAATGATCCCGACTCCTAAATATATGACTCAACTTGAGAATATCTAAGTCTTGAACTAAAGTGTAAGCCCTTTAAAATCAGCGACTCCACGTTTACAAAGCTCATATTTTAGGTTTATTTTCAGTCCAGCGCAAAATTGGTAAAAGATTTGGACACCACTCTATCTGCGTAGATATTATACGATTGAGAATTTGTCGAATTCGTTAACATATTCCTTACCAGACTTGTTGCCTTGAAATATTTTGCGCCATCTGTCAAGAAGATGTTTGTAGTAATATGGTAGCACATATTTACCTTCGAGTTCATTCTTTATATAAGACCAAGTGTTTATTGATTCTTAACCATGAGATTCTCTCATTGACTTTAAATCGCCCATTATCGGATAGCTTATCCAGTCAGTTTCTTGATAGCAAAACTGACTTTCTCAAATTCAGAAAATGGATACTGTGTGAAATACATATCTATGTTGTGTAGCCAATCAAGAAAAAATTTGAGGATCGAATTGACCAAGATAATCCATATGATCATCAAACATTACGATGTCTATGTAGAGGAGATAGAGGAGATAGAGAAGATAGCACAGAGATCAGAAGACAAAGGGAGCGAAAATAACTTTGAAGCAGGCTTGGATGAATCCCGATCGACCAGTAACAGAGCTCGATCGACTGGGCAGTCGACCGATGTGCACGGCCTGCACAAGTAAACCCCGATCGACCGCCCTGTCAATCGTGGCATGAGAGCGGTCGATCATCCGGTCGACCGACTGACATGAGCCATGTCTCGGTTGACTCCAGTCGACCGCCAGTCGACCGACAGACGAATTCTGCTGTCCTCTCTGAATTCAGACTCCTTTTCTATTTTGGAGTCGAATCCAATCAGGGTTTCCTAAAAACCCTTGGACTCTGTGGTTATAAATAAAAGCTAGAGCCCTCATATATTGTAACCAAGGAAGATCCATGAAGTATCCTGATCAGCACGATTTTGTCACATTTTCATGCCCTTATTTATCTATCATTTGTCTATAAATAATGCTGCTCGGGTATTTTTTAGTGGTTTTTGCAGAGTGAGCTATCAAAAGGAAACTGGACCACAAAAGCGTGCTCTGGAGACTGTAAGATGTGCAACAGGAGACTGAAGGCGAGATGGGATACTTGGCACTAGTGCTGCTCTATCATGCTCAAAACAAACACCAGATAAATCTACAGTCAATTCGGAGAAGCTGGAAGTCACTTGGAACAAAAACGCAATTTTGTAAAGTTCAGGGGTTTTAGTGCAATTTGACATTGAGAGCACTTCTGTATAATTAAATAAATGTTGTGGATTTCTATGTAAAATATCAAAACCCTAAGTCTATAAATAGCCAAGGCTAAGGTTTTGAGGAGGAGTTTTTTCTTTCACCTGTACCTAAATTTTTCAGATCTTAATTTTTTGGGTCATCTCTTTTTCGTCTCTCTGCAAAACCTTTGTCCACGTTAGTATTTTTCGTTTCCTATTTTTGATTGACTGATCCGTGAAAAACTCCTTCTCCTCTCTCTCTCTCTGCAATTGGCGCCATTGACAGGCGCCCAAAAAAGAAAAAAGAAAAAAAAACAAAGGAAGAGGAGGAAGGCGCTGTCCTCCAACAGCAACAGTGCCTTCCCTCCAAAAGAGAATGTGCTGCAATTCAAGGGGAAGGACAGCACCTTGGCGCAGCAAAAGGCAGCAGCTCTCAATTCAAAGCGCATGGGACCCGCCATTGATTTAATATTTCTGTGGGTGAACAGAGGCCGGCTTCATCTTAAAGGTAAGTTCTTAGTTTATTTGATATTCAATTTTAGTTAATTAGTAAATTAATTTAATTATTATAGTTATTTAACTATCTACGAGTTATGCTTTGATTAATATTTAGATTAATTTGTTGCGAAATTTATCATGAGTAACTAATTTACTGCAAGCGCTTAGGGGAGATGAACCTAGACTTAATTCTTGTGGACTGAGTAATTCTCCTATTTATGACTGTATGGACACCAATTGACCTATAACTTTTAGGAAATTATTTTAGAGTCACTACTTATTTGACAGGCTATGTATCGGGGTTAATGGTCCATGCTTAGGGTCTGTTGCATTTATGCTATTTATTTAATTTAGTTAATTTACCTTTGATGGACCATATAACTGGATAATAGCTTGTGCTTAAATCTAGTGTTCAGAATTAATGTGCCTCTTAGACATAGAGATTTGGTGTGTATTACAAACCGGTATGGAGACCGAAATTGACCACTTGATGCTAGTTTAGGTGATTCGATCCTAAGTGCTTGACTTTTCTAAATTAACATTTAGTTCAGAACAAAACTCCCACAAAACCTTTGATCATTCGTCTAGAAGTGTTGAAACCAAAAGAACCACCTGTCCCTGTGGACCGACCCTCAAGTGCTACATCGAACGACCGTGCACTTGCGGTTATTTAAAACGAGGAGACAGAATCTCCCCATCAAGTTTTTGGCGCCGTTGCCGGGGACATGGTGTTCTATCTTTAGTTTTGACATTAATATCGGATTTTAAAAAAAACATAAAAAATAAAAAAAATAAAAACCAATTAAAAATTTGTGTAGTTTCAGTCCATTCCCACATCACCATTTTCTCTTCACATCACCTTCACCCAATTTGTCCGTGATCCTGATTTATGTCAGCTTGGTCACGAGACTCAAGAGGACGTCTAGTTGGTGAAGATTCAAACGAGTCCAAAATGACTACTGTTTCACAACCGGTTCTTATGGATCGATGGTATCCCCCTCGATCATCACGTCCTTCCTGCATCCAACTCCCAGCGGCTAGTGAAAACAATTACGAACTTAAGCCACAGTACATCATGATGCTCCCAAGGTTTTCCGGGCTGGAATCAGACGATGCATATATGTTCATCAGTGAATTTGAAGAGGTCTGTGCAATGATGAAGATCCAACAATTGAGTGATGATGCAGTTAAGTTAAGGTTCATTCCATTTGCACTTCGGGACAATGCTAAAAAGTGGTTATATAGCCTGACCATCAACTCAATCACAACGTGGGCGGAATTTGTCGCAGTCTTTCTAAAGAAATTCTTCCCAATGCATAAGACTGCAAGAATACGGAGTGAGATAAGTCAATTTTGTCAATATGACAAAGAACCATTCTGGAGATACCTAGAAAGGTTTAAGGACCTTCTAGCACAATGTCCCCATCATGCCATTGAGAAGTGGCGTCTCTGTCAAATAATTTATGAGGGTGTCGATTACAATTCGAAAACCCTTCTTGAATCTATGAGCCACGGTGACTTCATGAGGATGACAGATGACGCTGCATGGATATTCCTCGAAGAGATGGCAGAGAAAATCATGCAGTGGGAAGGGTTTAATGAGAAGCCACCAACTACAAACTCAACCACCACATCGAGAAGTGGCATGCATTCGATCGAAAACTCTATTGCAACTGAAGCAAAGATGGCAGCACTGATGAGAAGGATTGAAGTGTTAAAAAATAAGGGGACTCCGCCTCAACAGTTCGATCAAGTAAATCAGACCTCTGTACCAAGTTGCTTTAACTGTCAATCTCCAACTCATGTCATGGAAGATTGCCCATTCCTTCCAAACCCACTGATGAATAGTCAGGGACAACAGTTAAACGCCACTTATCAGCGACAAAGGAATGATCCATATCCACCAACATACAATCTAGGGTGGATGAATCACCCTAACCTTTCATGGAATCAAGGAGGATATCAAGAAGGGGCAACAAGCACCTTTCAACCAAGTGGTTCACAGTACACGAGGCCAAACACATTCCAGTATCAACAACAACAACAGCCGCCTTTGTGGCACCACAATCCACTCCAACATATGCAAATCATCAATGCCGCCACCAGGATTTGGGAGTGATCAAAAGTTAAACCCATGGAGAAGAGCTTCAACTCATATATGCAATCGACAAATCAGATGTTGCAGTCTAATCAACAAGCCATACAACAACTCACGCTACAAATGAGTAAGATGTCGTCTCAAATGAGTGAAAGAGAAAGAGGGACCTTTCCCAGCCAACCTGAGATTAATCGCAGAGATACAAGAGCAAATTCGTCCAGTCATGCTCAAATCAATGCAATTCATACCTTGCGATCTGGAAAGAAAATTGACAATCAGGTGGTGATGCCTGACCAAACCAATTCCTCTCTCCCCATGGCTAATCCATCATCTTCTGGCTCAGATCAGTCTGAAGATAAAGAAACTGACAAATCACTGAGCCTCCTTATGAGCTACCAGCGCCATTTCCTAACCGATTAAAACCAAAGAAACACACGGCACAGATGGAGAAGATTCTAGAAATCTTCAAGCAAGTGAAAGTGAATGTTCCTCTTCTTGACGCTATTGAACAAGTCCCATCCTATGCTAAATTTTTGAAGGACTTGTGCACTAAGAAGAGAGCACATCAAACACCGAAGAAGGTCTTTCTAACAGCAAATATCAGTGGAATAATCCAGAATAGCATTCCAGTGAAATATAAGGACCCTGGATGTCCAACTATTTCCTGTACAATTGGAACAACTGTTATTGACAAGGCGCTATTAGACTTAGGGGCGAGTGTAAATTTGCTTCCTTACTCGGTTTACAAGCAGTTAGGGGTGGGTGAGTTGAAGCCCACAAAAGTCACTCTACAACTAGCTGACAGGTCAGTTAAAGTTCCATTAGGAGAGATTACTGATGTGCTAATTAAGGTCGGTGAATTTATCTTTCCAGTTGATTTTGTCGTCCTTAAAACTGCACTGGTAGAGAACCCAAGAGGGCAGATTCCTATGATTTTGGTAGACCCTTCCTAGCAACTTCGAATGCTTTGATCAACTGTCGTAGCGGTTTAATGAAACTCACATTTGGAAATATGACAGTTGATCTGAATATCTTCAACCTTGAAGGGCAAAAAAATGAGCCATCAACTGAATTCTTTGAAGTAAATATGATTCAAAGTCGATCAAATGAATTCGAGGATGATCATATGGATTCAGACTTTGGGTGTACTCACCAAAGTTTTGACGAGTTATGTGAGGAAGAGATCAGGATGTTTGATGAAATAAATCAACAGTTAATCATGTGTCATCCCTGATTCAAGAAATGGCGAACGATCATATTGACAACGAGTCAATAAATTTTGGTTGTAAATACTGCGAACAAAGCTTTGAAAAGATCTTTGAGGATGAGCTTTTACTCCTGGATGAATTGGATGGACACACATTCCCCATAGGATTCTTTGATAAACGTTTTGAAGAGATATTTGACGGTGAACTCAAATTCTTAGCTATTGATCAAGCTTGCTCACATGAAAGTGAAGATAATAAGATTGGGTTAGGAGTTAATGTTGCGGGAGTGAGTCCTCTTTTTAACTTTCTGAAAAGAAGAAAGCGGAAGAGGAAGAGGATAAAGAAAAAGAGTGTAATGATCAAGTTTAAAGGAGGTTGTGCTGAAATAATAAAGGGTTCTAATTTACAAGTAAAGTCGATGAAGAGAACCCACTTTGAGAGTGGAAAAAGATCAAGGGGGAGGAACCGACATAGTTTAAACTAGATGTACAGAAAACGTGGAGTTGTGCATATGTATATATTTGTTTTATTTCTCTTTTAGTTTTTGAGTCTTTTTATTTCTCTTTTGGTTAGTTGAGTCAGTTTTAGTGAGTCTTTGATTTATCTCTTTCTTTAACTTATGTGCCGAGTTTATTACAAGTGATATAGGATAAGCAAGGGATGCATCCACCACACACAGGGAGCATTTTTGTTGCTTCGGCAGCTTGGTTTTCTAGTGCACTGTAAGTATTTTTAATTCTAGCATACTGTTTACATTTCTATATCTTTTGTGTGGCTGGGAATGCATGATCATCGTGATTGTGTGCATGTTTTGGATGTGTAAATTACATGCTAGATTTTTTTTTCTCTGTATTCATTTGTGTGCATGAGGACATGATATAGTTTAGGTGTGGGCGGGAGATTCACATTTTTTTTTCCTTTCTTTTAGGAGTTTTTTTTAATTATTATTTTGTTTTTCTTTTAGGTTTTTTTTTTCTTTTCTTTATCTTTATATTCTTTTAGGAGTCTAAAAAAAAAATTGAAAAAAAAAGTAAAAAAAAAAGTTGAAATTTTTTTGCAAATGATTAGGTAGTATGTGAGTGATTTAGTATCCATGAGTGGATTTTAAGAGTAAAATCAAGATGAAAGAATTATAAAGTCTTAAAATTAAGATTAGAATCTAAAATGGACATACCATCTAAACTTAGTCTAAGTGATTATGTACCCAACAACACTTACGCTATTAGTTTATAGGCTTGGGATATTGATTACAACTATACAAAAAAAAAGATTTATTATATGGTAAAATAAATATTAATAAGTCTTGTCTTGTGGCCTCAGTTGCTTGAGTAATTAAGTCCATAAGAGTGTCTTTACACTTATTGCCCTAAGACCATCTGGTTTGGGGGCATTGGCCCAAAGCTCGCTATATGGGTAGCTGAGAAAGCCTAATAGGACAAGACACTATAAAAATATAATAATTTTGATTATCAATTAGCTAGGTATCTTGGCCTCAGGAAGCCTTGGTATCTACGCGAAAGATAGTTAAAGAAAAAAAAGTATGAAAGTTGTAATTAAATATTCCCAAGCTTAAGAACTACATCACGATCACGGGGTATATAGGATCTGAAACTTAGGACAGGTGGTGTAAAGTTTTGGATTTGAGACTTTATTTTATAGCCAATATAATTTCTTGAATGAGGTTTTACTTGAAAATGAAACTCTTGAAATTGATGATCTTACTAACTAGTTACCAAAAAAAATAAAAAAATAAAAAAATTGAATTGTTTTCCTTTTCTTGATTTTCGGTTATCTTTATTTTACTTTTATTTATTTCTTAATCTCTAACTTTCTTGGATTTTGTGGTGTAATCCACTGAAAACCCTCACGAGACAAAACTCGTCCTCTAGGGGTAACCTAGGGGTTTAATGGCTTGTTGCACATGCTAAGTGCAACCGTGATTCCTACGAAAGTGAGTTAGAGTAGTTTAGTTTTTCTTTTTCTTTTTATTAGTTTTGCTCGAGGACTAGCAAAAGATAGGTGTGGGGGTATTTGATCAGCACAATTTTGTCACATTTTCATGCCCTTATTTATGTATCATTTGTCTATAAATAATGCTGCTCGGGTATTTTTAGTGGTGTTTTGCAGAGTGAGCTATCAAAAGGAAACTGGACCACAAAAGCGTGCTCTGGAGACTATAAGATGTGCAACAGGAGACTGAAGGCGAGATGGGATACTTGGCACTAGTGCTGTTCTATCATGCTCAAAACAAACACCAGATAAATCTACAGTCAATTCGGAGAAGCTGGAAGTCACTTGGAATAAAACGCAATTTTGTAAAGTTCAGGGGTTTTAGTGCAATTTGACATTGAGAGCTCTTCTGTATAATAAATAAATATTGTGGACTTCTATGTAAAAATATCAAAACCCTAAGTCTATAAATAACCAAGGTTAGGGTTTTGAGGAGGAGTTTTTTCTTTCACCTGTACCTAAATTTTTCAGATCTTAATTTTAGGGTCATCTCTCTTTCGTCTCTCTGCAAAAACCTTTGTCCACGTTAGTATTTTTCGTTTCCTGTTTTTGATTGACTGATCCGTGAAAAACTCCTTCTCCTCTCTCTCTCTCTCTGTGCAATTGGCACCATTGACAGGCGCCCAAAAAAAGAAAAAAGAAAAAGAAAAAAAAAACAAAGGAAGAGGAGGAAGGCGCTGTCCTCCAACAGCAACATGTGCCTTCCCTCCAAAAGAGACGGTGCTGCCAATTCAGGGGAAGGACAACACCTTCCCTCCATTAAGGCGCAGCAAAAGGCAGCAGCACTCAATTCAAAACGCATGGGACCCGTCATTGATTTAATATTTCTGTGGGTGAACAGAGCCGGCCTTCATCCTTAAAGGTAAGTTCTTAGTTTATTTGATATTCAATTTTAGTTAATTAGTAAATTAATTTAATTATTATAGTTATTTAACTATCTACGAGTTATGCTTTGATTAATATTTAGATTAATTTGTTGCGAAATTTATCATGAGTAACTAATTTACTGCAAGCGCTTAGGGGAGATGAACCTAGACTTAATTCTGGTGGACTGAGTAATTCTCCTATTTATGACTGTATGCACACCAATTGATCATAACTTTTAGGAAATTATTTTAGAGTCACTACTTATTTGACAGGCTATGTATCGGGGTTAATGGTCCATGCTTAGGGTCTGTTGCATTTATGCTATTTATTTAATTAGTTAATTTACCTTTGATGGACTATATAACTGGATAATAGCTTGTGCTTAAATCTAGTGTTCAGAATTAATGTGCCTCTTAGACATAGAGATTTGGTGTGTATTACAAACCGGTATGGAGACCGAAATTGACCACTTGATGCTAGTTTAGGGGATTCGATCCTAAGTGCTTGACTTTTCTAAATTAACATTTAGTTCAGAACAAAACTCCCACAAAACCTTAGATCAATTCGTCTAGAAGTGTTGAAACCAAAAGAACCACCTGTCCCTGTGGACCGACCCTCAAGTGCTACATCGAACGACCGTGCACTTGCGGTTATTTAAAACGAGGAGACAGAATCTCCCCATCATATCCCTCTGTATTTGCTTGTATTGATTGTTGAATCAATAAAATCTCTCTCCCTTGCCCCAAGGACGTAGGTGATTGGAGTTCATTTTGGATCATTTTATACCACCTTATCATACTTTATGTTAATAAAAATAGGATTTTTATTGCTTTTCTCTCTTATTTTTCAGGTCCATTCTTTAATGGAGAAGAAGGCCCAAATGTTGGGATTTTTAAGGAATTAAAGGAGTTTTTAGGAGCCCACAACAAGGAAGTCCAATTCTGGAATGCATCAAGGCATATTCTCCAACTTCTAGAAGCTCCAGCTGGGCACACGCAGCATAACATAATATCAGAGAAATCGTTGGTGCAACGGCCAAGATGTTGCCGCAGAAACGCGGCCTTGGCCGCAGATCCGTGGCACTTCCTTGGCCGTTGATCAAGCGTTGATCCTACAGCTGTTATAGGATATGATCTTCTCCTGAAGCCTATAAATAAACCCCAGGGCCTCTGTAAAAAGAGAGGAGAGAATAGCATTTTGTTTAGGCAAATAGTTAGGATTTCTTTAAGTTCTCTTTAGTCTTCTTGTGTAATTTTCATTTTCTCCTTCTAGATCTAGAAAAGAGAGAGTGAGGGTGAGAAAGATCTCTGTAATTGTAGAAGTGACAACTCAATATAAAGGCTCAAGCTTTTCTTCCTCAAATCTTTCTTATTCTATTGCATTTACTTTCAAGTTCTTTACTTTCTTTCACTTGTTTTCTACTGCGTCTTCTTACTTGTTTTTCTTTCCTATGGCTAACTAATCTACTAACATGACTAATTAATTTTTAACACTACTAACTACTAACTCTTGGGTGATTGCTAACTCATATGAATCATTGATGTTTTTTATTTCTAGTCTTGTAATTAACGAGTCTTTTTGTTCCCAATAAAGATGAGTAGTGTTTCAATTCTAGTGAATGTTTTGTATCACCTCCATATGATTCATGTGTGCCTCATTTAGAGCCTTGTCTCTTGAAAAAGGCCTTGATAGAACATGAAGATGGATCACTTTAGTATGCTAACACCTATTGTACAAGTTTCTTATTTCATGCTAGCTTGTATAACTTTGATGGACAAATGAATCTTACATTCTTACTCAGCATACCTAAGTGTGAATACTTATGTTCAATTATTGAGAATCTACTGAGAGCCGATGATCCAAGGAGGTCACATAGTCAAGCCTAGATGAGAACACATCCTCAATTTTAGACAACATATTGATTTGATAAAGCAAGTGTACTATTGCCAATGAATCTATATGAGGCGTAAATCACCCAACGAGCTTAGTAAGTTAGTAGTGTAGAATGTTAGTTAGTCATGGTGTTCTCTCTATTGAATTCTAAAACCCTTTTCTAAAACTTTCTTTTTTTACACATCACCGTTTTTCATTCCGTTTTCCTTTTCTTAAAAACTCTACAAAGATTCTTCACTCTCTTTCTACTTTATTTTATTTTTCAATTTTTAAACAAAGAAGAACCTTCATTTTTCTTCTCAAAAACTTCAACATAAAAATCATGAACGCTTCCATCGCTAGCCCTCCCTGTGGATACGACCCGTTATAGCTTGTGCTACGAACGGTGATTCGAAGGAGCAAAGTAAAACTTCATACATATTCAGAGTTTGATCATCAGCATACGGACATAAACGGTTTACTCTGAACTCTTACTTAATTCAATTCCTCCTTTCGAACAAATTTTTGGCACCATTACAGGAGAGGGCGATGGTTTTTATTGAGTTTTTAGAACTAAATGAATTTTTTCTTCTCTGTTGCAGGTTACAGGTTGAGGGAACAGGAAAACAAGAATTACAGTAACATATAAGTGGTCTTGGGCCTCTGCTCTAGAAAGCAGAGACCAAGTACCCTCTGAATTACTGCGTTTTCTCGGCTCTGGCCGCGGATCCGCGACAAGGAAGAGTTAACTACTCACAATTTATTTTGCAGGGCTGCTTGCTTTGAAAAAATATAGCTTGCTGTAAATTTATTTCTTGTATGCCACTACCAGGAGCTTGCTAATAAACCAACAGTAAAACATTTATTGAAAAGTTTAAAAATTGATTAGACGTTTGTATTTTAGGCACGTGTCTTTTAATTCATTTACTTTATTGTTGAAGAGTGCTAGAGCAAGGTACGTTCGCATAGCAAATAGAATAGGACTCATCTCTTGGTTGAATTAAATCGCTTTGAATGAATCTTATTTGCGTATACTGTATACTTGCACAATTGATTTTAAGGGCACAACCTCAATAACAAGATAAGGTGGGAATTTAATCAACCTTCTTAGCCCAAAATAACATTCCAAGTACTCACAATCCTAAACTTTTAAATAGAAATTGATAGACGTTGGCCCCTAGGGACATCCGGACTCGATAAGAGATTACCCGTGATTGGAAATTATTTTTGATTCATACTCCAGTCAAATAAGTGTCTAGGTTGGGGATTAAGAGGTTAAACCTCGAAGATACCATGGTTTGACATAATTAAGACCCGTTGCTTACGCACGGATACCTCCCACCGTAATTTGTCCCTACTTGGCTTATTAACTGTGGTCTGATTCGAACAACAACCTTCTTCGGTTCATCGACCAGTTAGGAATCATCTAGGTCGAGGGATCCTAGATAACTTGTGACTGTTTTTCTTTATTTTTGTTTGTTAGTTTCCCTTTTTTCACTTGTTTGTTTGATGAACGTTGTCTGTGATTGTGCATGCAAAAGTGGTATCGGGATCCTATTTCATCAAGACTCGTTAGGACTTCTACACTTGCACCACTTCCTGATACAATCCCAATCATGGCGAACCAACTTCTCTCCAAGATAAATTCTACCCAATTCGCACTTCACTTCTTTCATGCATTCTTCTACTTGAGGCAAATGGAAACAATTTTGAGCTAAACTCTCAGTTCATAAACGCACTCCCTAGGTTTTATGGCCTAGAATCCGAGGATGCATATTTCTTTATTCGTGAGTTTGAAGAAATGTGTTTGATGATGAGAATTCCCCAACTGGGGAAGACGCTTTTAAATTGAGGTCATTCCCTTCGCGCTTAAGGACATAGCCAAGAAGTGGCGATATAATTTGCCTGCTAGTTCTATCTCGTCAAAGGATGATTTTGTCAAATCCTTTTGTTTTCCATTATGTTTGCAAAGGGGGAAAACTTACAATAAAGAGTTTGAGGAGCTAAATTACAAGTATTCTTAAAAAGATTACAAGTAGATCTCCTCAGAGATTCTGGAGAAGTGTGCCGATAGGAGTCTGGTCAGCGCGCGACCACTTTGTCCCTTTGACGATGCGAGCGATGAGATTCCCTTCTCGCCTGGTTCGGGGAATCAGAGAATAGAAGGTTGGTAAAACCCTCTTGCTGCTTCTCAAAATCGCCTTCAATAAGGAATTCCTTCTCGCATGGTTCTGGAGATTCCTTGAGAAGAAGGACGATGTTAGGGTATCAACACCCTGGCTAGAGAAAGCAATTCTCTAAAAGGTCTCTGAATTCGAGAGCGCACGGTGCTTTGTGAAGAAGCCTCTGCTTGTGGAGTCCTCTTTTTCTTCGATCGATCCCCCTCTCCTTGTACCCCTGGTGGGCTATTTATAGGGAGAGCAAGGGTATAATCGTCCCTTGAAGATATGGAAACAGATTGAATCAAATCTGTTTAAATCTGGAAAGTAGCCTTGCTGCGAGGCTAGGATCAGCTTCTGCGAAGCTAGAATTGGCAGGTCGGTGGACCTTCTCGATCTGTTATGATCCTTTCCATATCGTTGGAGGATTTCCCCTGATCTTCTTACTCGTTTTAGAAGAGTCAAGAGATTGTGGCAATCAACTGCCAAATTTGATCTCTGATTTGATCTGATTGGATCCGGTCTCATTCGGAGATTTGATTGGTCAAAGGTTGACCATAGCAGACCAATAGCGGCGCTGCCCGCTTTGAGCTTGTAGCGGAGCTGGAGACGGTTTCTGGCGAAGTCTGAAAGAAACCCTTTGGCGGAACTGGAAGTCCTCTGTGGCGAAGTTTGCGAGTTGGCTTCTTGGCGAGGCTTTGGATGACTTCAAGGCAAAGTTGGGTGATATTAGCCTCTCAAGCGAGGCTATCCCTTTGGGCTCATGCGATGCTAAGTGCCAGCATCTTAGACCTGCTGAGGTCTGTTTAGAAATAATCCGGGTTCACTGTCTGCTTGCTGGATCAGTGGAGTCCAAGTTGCTTCCTTGTCCCTCGGAGATGGGGAAAAACTGGTCTTCAGCTCGTCTGTCACTTGTCTTTTATAAATGTCAACAAGTTTAGACATTGTTTGGACCAATAAGAATCTTGTCTTTTTTAAGTGTCAACAAGACCCCCTTCAAAGTTTTCAAGAGTTTGCAATGACTCAGACTTTGAAACACTTTGAACTGCTTTGATCGGTGGTGTGTGGAGTATGAACGTCGCCATGATGGTTGAGTTCAGCTTCGCTTTAAATCCTGCTTTGGGATGTAGATTCGCCGAGGAATCATGTAGACTCGCGTCTGGGTAGCTTCGCAGCTAGATAAGTTCGCTCTAGGACATCTGTCGCTTTCCCGAGGCCAACTGCCGTGGGCCAGTTACGAGGAGGATTACTCCTTTCTTCGTGCTGATCGAGGGAGATATTCTCCGATTTGCACGTTTCCAAGGGAAGATATTCCCTTTCTTCAAGGCGCAATAAGTGCCTTTATGAGGGAGACGTTTCTCCCTTCGCACGGTTCCAAGGGAAACCGTCCCTGTTCTCAAGGCGCAGTAAATGCCTTAAATGCGCTCGTGCTTTCACGCTTGAGGCAGGAGCGCTCAGGCCATGGGACCTATAAATAGGGCACTTGGGGTCCTCTGAAGAGAAGTGCTTTGCCTCTCTTCTCTTCTCTTGGTTTAGAAAGAGATACTCAGATCTCTGAATTAGTGGGAATGCCCACTCTGGTTATTACCCGGCCAAGGACTGGTAAGTCTTGATGGTTCAACGACTTCACCGATTTTAGAGAATTCATCTCCCTTGATCCATTTTTAGCAGCTGCTTCAGGGATTAGCTTCCCTTGTTCTCTATTTAACTGATCTACAGAGAAGGATTTTGGCATAACTTCCCAGTGAAGCTATCATCTTGACTTGGTCAGAGAAAGATCACTGCATGTTAAGTCCGCTGTGCAGGCAGGACTTGGGACCTGGTATCTTCAAGGTTGAGCCAGTCTTGCCATATAGGTGAGGCTAAGACTGTGTCCCATAGGATCAGTCTGGCTTAGCCATATAGGCGAGGCTAGGACTTGACGTTTGCTGAGCTAGCCCATCACTGCTGTGCGAGCGAGGCTTATCCTCTGCTCCAATCGAAATCGGATTGCTTCGCCCCAAAGAATTCGGCTTTAGCGCTTTTGCAGTATCTTTTGTGTTTAACTGCTAACTTGCTCCAATTTTGCATTGCAGTGAGCTATGTTCGCCGATCTCGTGTCTTGATGAAAGAGACCGAAAAGTTGCCTTATGCTTCCCCGATTGAAGCTTTACTTTTAAGCAGGAGGAACAACTTGGGGCAGCTGATGTGTGTCCCAGAGGCTGTTGGCAGCCTTTTATCCGAGGTGATTCGTTCTGAGGTAAGGCTGGCTGCCGCTTTTACCGGAGATGATCCGCTTCAAGATAGTAGGCGTCGCCTGTGGGATCGTCGGCATCAATGCCGACTTTCAACTTTGGTGGCCTTTGGGGCGATCCACTTCGGGAAAGCGGGCATCACACCCGTTAGATCACTGGTATCACTGCTGATTCCCATTATACGTGATCTATCGTGTTGGCAGCGATAGGTTTTTATTGCCAGGCTTCAACAAAAATGGCCTGGCAAGATCTGCCATTTTTGTGGAAAATAATGGCCGTGTCCTTGCGGCACCACTGGTTACGGCCTTGTGCAGGAGGAAGGCCTTTCGTGTCCAGTCGACCTGACTTAGAAGCAGATAAAACCGCTTGTATGCCTTTTGCGCAAATGACCCTGTCGAACCACTGAACGTGTTGTATGAAACACAATTTTGATGTAATATCAATGTACTCTTCCTTTGAAATCAATAAAAGTTCATCTCTTGATTATCTGATCTTTGCTTGCTTTCATTGAAAATTTGGCTATAGCGGAGCTAAACTGTATGCGAAGTTAAGGGCATAGTCGCTTCTTTGAATGAACTTCGCGAAACTAGTATGTCCGCGAACAGCACCTTTTTAAGGGGCTAAGATAAGCCCTTCGGCGAAGTCCCTGAAGGATTGCGCGAAGTCCGCATTTTAAGCCAGGGCGAAGTTAACCCTTAGTGGGATCGAAGCAGCGCTTCTCGGGAAGGCGCTTTGGGTGGCGTTTTAAATTAATTCGAAACGGCGGCGTACGCCCTTTTCGAGGCCTCGTTTCAGGCGCTGATTTGCCTATAAAAGCCCGATCGGGCTGAACAGGAAAAGATCTCCTTTTTTCAGAGAAATTTCTTGACTTTCCCTCTCCCTCTTCCTTCTTCATTCAGAGAACTTTGAGAACTCTTGCAGCTCTTCAATGGCGCCCAAAAGACGAGCGGGGAAGAAGTGGCGACTTCTGCAACGGAGGGTCCTCCTCCTCTGGTCATCGAGCGACCAATCGCCGGTAAGAGACTTTCTCTCCTAATTAGAGACTGCAGTCTCTCTCTTTTAAAGCCAGTATTTGGCTTATCAGGACGATCGAATATGATCTGTCCTTATTAGGGAACTCGTTTCCCTGATTTCCCTATCTTCCGTGTACAGGGAATTAAGAACTGAATAGTTCTTCTTTAGGCTTCCGTACGAAGCCATTACTTGGGCTGTCTTCGTCCTGTTTGAGGAACAGGACTCGGGTCTGTCCCTTCAGTCATGGCCACGAAGGATGGCTCTTGACCATAGTGCCTTTTTGGTGACGTCAGCCCTTAGGGCTATACCACTTCCTGCTTAAGCGAAGTTGGTACTTAGACGTTTTCTGCAAAATGCAGATTTGTCTGCGAGATCAAGCTTTGTCGAGGCTGTCGCTTTACTGGCCTTGCTCACGGGGCGAGGCTATGTCTTGGTGAATCTTATATCTCCATGTCTGCTTGATTGTTGAACTAATCATAGTTCTCTTCCTTTTTCTTTCTTGCAGTACCTTACACCCCTGGTCCCTTGAATAGTCTGTTTGGGATGACCAGCCGAGCGGATGGCAGTATCAGCCTTCAATTCTATGGCCAGGCTTCTCTTTTTAGTGAGCGGAGTTCCGTCGTCCGGGACACGCTTATCCATGGTGGTGATCCGCTCACCATGAGGAGTATTCTAACCACCGCTCCTCTCGAAGACATCGATCGTCGGACTTATCAAAAGCCCAATTTCATGTTCGGAGATGCCGCGTCCGATCCTGATCGCCAATTGCAGGCAGGCGAGGGACAGTGGATCTTCGAGTTGGATGGCGAGAAGTTTTATCTTCCATCTAACAAGCGGCACTTTCCTTTGTCTTCTTTTGAGTGCGTAACTCAGGCTCGGAAGATGGCATGGGGCGTGAGCCGAAGTGTCGAGTCCGTCCACGTCGGGAGATTGAAACCTCAGTCTCCTGGTTTTTCAAGGGCGGGCCCTCCTCACAACATAATAGGCCTATATCCTGGAAACGTGTCGCGGGAGCTTCTGGTAGGAGAGAATCCGGCTGTGGCGCAGACCTTTGGCACCCAATTCTGCGCAGTTGACGGGAACTATCCTACCACTGACTTCAGGACTCCCGGTTGGGTTCATCCCCCAAAGACATGGTGGGCGGACCTGACCAACTATGTCCTCGCTCACTTCGAGGAGGATTTGGAGAGGTTGAACCTCTATGAGGCCGTAAGGGCGACCTGCTACGGCATTGATATGAAGGTGGCGTGCTTCTACGCCATCCTTGAGTTATACTGCCCAGCTTCTGGGACTTTCTTCACCCCAATTGGCGAGTTGGGCATGACCTTGCACGAGATGAGGGAAATCTCTGCCCTGCCTTTCGGGTCTCTCCCGTATGAAGAGTACTTTCCATGCGAGACGGAGTTGGCTCTTCTGGAGAAGCAGGAGCCTGCTTTATTTGAGACTTATCGGGAGTTAATGTGCCATTTGCACATCTGTTCTAGCATCCATGGTGGCAGCAAGGGTAGCTCGAAGAGCTTGAAGAACTGGGGGAGTTACCTATTCTCAGATATGAAGAATGCTCCTGAGGCAGCTCATTGTGGAGTTACAGATGGCGACATTTTTGAACGGATGGAGATATGCCTCCAAAGGGATATCGTCATGACATGAGACGATGGTCCCTATAAGAAGGGTGATGTCCTTCGGAGCTTTCACCATCAGGCTCGTCAGCCGATGTCTCGGAAGGCACTGTTGGCCGGTTTCTTAACTGTCTGGTTGAAGAAATGCGTAGTGCCATCCTCCTCGGGTGACATCGTCCACCCGAATGTTTTACTGCCCGCTGTTCGCTTGGTCCATGGCCATCGTCTGGGTCTCCTTCCGGCCATGGTGTGCTGTATTCAAAGAGGCCTTCGCACATTAACGGAGGCTTTCTGCAGGCCACCGGCGACGAGGCGTGGGAAGAGCGCCATCCTGCCTTGTGATGGACCCAATCCTAGGGTGGGTCTGCCATACACTTATTTAATGGCGTGGTTTGCCTTGCACTGCCCTTCTTTGATTGAAGCTGGAGAGGACCCTCCGCAAGGTGTTCGAATGGCTCTTCTCCGCCGATTCGAAGGATGTTCCTGGCTAAAGACCTACGTGGCCGAGGCCCGCAAGTTAGTGCGTCGTCATGACGCTTACAACCTATTTCGCTGTTTTCCTCGAATTCGGGGCGCAGGATACGACGAGGAATTTCGAGATGCAGAGTCAGGATGGTCTCCCATGAGTCGGGGGTTTTTGAGTGGCTGGTCAGCATCCGGCCCTCACATTTATTGTATAGAAGCAGGGATGTCTACTATTTAGAACCTTACATCCCAAGCCGGTTTGCTCAACAATTTGGTACGACCAGCTGTATGTGGGCAACCCCAATCTTGATTTACCTTCATGGGGAGTCTCATCGATGGGGCCCGTGCCTGGCGATTCTTTACTGCGGGCGGCACTGGGGCGTGGCTGCGCACGCCATTGAAGGATCCCAACCTTCTGACGACCCTGTGCTTTTGCCAGTGGTATGCGGCTTCCAACTCCACACCTCCTGAATTCAATGCCAACCGCTCAGGTGTGAAGTTAATCTCTCATCGACTGAAGCGAAAGGCTTCTGAGAGAAAGGAAGGCAAACGGGTTCGTGTCCCTGGCTTGGAAGAGTTCATCGCTGTAGATGATAGCGAGGCTTCTGATGCAGGGAGTCCTCGCTTCGAGGCGGGGATGGGAGCTAATACTCATGCAGCTGGCTCTGGTGTGGTGGGGACATCTTCCCCACGACGTACGGGAGAAGTGGAAGAAGAGGATTCTGACGTCCACTTCAAGAGAAAGCGGGCAGGTAGCTTTCGTAGGAAATCATTGGCGAAGAAGCCCCGCCGCCAAGCTCCTACGATTGTCGTAGAGGGTTATCCCTCTACAGCGATTCCTCCTGCTGCCCCTTAGCAGTTGAACCGTCGGTTGCTGAACCGACTAGTGGTGAATTCGCTCCAGGTCTGGGTAAGGTTAACCCCATCCATATAATACGCCTTTGGTGTATCCCAAATAACTCATTATTTGCTTCTTGTTGCAGGAGTTGAGGCGGTTGGGGAGCAAGGGGAACATTATGATCCCCTATTCGCTTATGGGACTGCTGTTGGTTCCTTTACTCACGCGGAGGAGTCCGGAGGTGATGCGGCCGACATTGGTCCCTCGGGCGCTGGGACTTCTAAAAGAAGTTCTGAGGCATCGAGCTCTATTGGGTGGTCCACAGGATACTCGGCAAGCGAAAGCGAGCCGGCTGTTCGTGCTGATTCTGGCAAAAATTTTCCGATGGAGCCCCTGGAGACTGATGCGGCTGACGAGATGTTCGAGGCAACATCATCCTTTGGTATTGTCCTAACCTCTTGGCTTCTTTTGCATGTAGTGTCCCGACTAACCGTAGTCTTGTTACATGTGTTCGACCTCAAGGTGCATCAGCTTTAAGAGAGCCGGAAGATCCCCCCGAAGGGCCAAGGGGTGACATGAGCGCTTCGACCGCGGCGGCTGCTGCTATGTTGGACGCGCTGTATGGCGACCTGCCTTCTTATCGGCCCAAATCAGCCGAAAGGCCAGAAGTTGCGGAGGCGGCAGTCCCGGAGGTGTCCTCACTCCCAACTGTATCAACGAGTGGGGTGCCGACAATTTTGCCAAGTACGGAGCTGAGGATGATCACAAGCCCTACTTCTCCAACCCTGGTGGTTGAGCCTGCTGCTCAAGAGGTGGTTGCTAGTCCTTCTTCCGCGGTGGCTGGCGTTCTGGTCTCGATGAGGACTTCGCCAAGATCGCCCTCGGCTTGTCCGGCTGCTGTCAGTGCTCCCGCTGCTTCTTCTGCGACGACGTCGACCAGGCTGGTGGACTATTCCGAGGTTGCCTCTTTACCGGAAGTGGCTGAGGTCGAGAACGATTACATTGGTGACCTGGTCGATAACTTTTATAAAGGCTTAGGGCGGACTATCGACCTGGTTCTGAAGGGCTCAACTATGCCATTCTCAAGGTTAAAGGGGGTCCTCTCCCGTGATATTGAGAGTATTCGGGACTTTGAGGGTATCACCAGGCCACTGCCTTGGAGCTCCTGGTGGATGAATTTGAGAAGGATGCGGAGGAATGGCGCCGCCTCCACCGTTTGGACCCGGAGTCTTTAGTTGATGACCGGCTCGCGCTTCTCATTGCTCAAAAGCACGAGACCCGGCTTGCCGCTCAAGAGGCTGCTAAGGCTATCTCTTCTGACTTGAAATTTTTGGAAACAAGGCAAGCGGAGGTTGGAAGTGCAATTGACGTCTCCACTAGTGCTCTTCTCGGCGCTGAGGATAAGATTGCGAAGGCTGAGGAAATGATCAGGAAAGCAAATCTCCTCTTATCCAAGGCCATACTGGTGCGTCTTGAGGAAACTGCGCGGCTTGAAGAGCTCAAAACTCAGAGTGAGGAGCTTGCGCGGCAGGGGTTGTCACAGAGGGCTACTTTGGCGGAGGCCGAAGCTCGTCTGGCTCAGGCGGAAGATTTCAATGAGGCTGAGCTGAGGTCACAAGCGCTTGCCCAGGCTGCTGATAACAGGAAGACGAGGCTAAACACCCTCGGAGAGTGGCTCAGATCGTACAGTGTGCGCTTGTAGCTCCATGTACTTTATCCTCTTGAAATGAATGAAAATTCTTTCTTCTTTTGTCGAATCTTCAATCTTGTTCTTCTTTTTGAATTGCAATTCCGAATTGTAGTGCAATTTCTTGAGAACATAGTTCTTGTTGGGTTGGATAATGAGACTTGGCTATCTGTCAGTTCAGAGGTCGCGATGACATAACTGGTTGAGACGTTACCAAGCCCGAAATCGGTCCTCGTCAGATCGTAAGATGAGACCTGTTTTTTTGTAAATGTCAACAGGGCTCAGAATTGAGACTTAGCTGTCTGCTATTCAGAGGTCGCAATGACATAACCGGATGAGACGCCACCAAGCTTCAAAAATTGGTGATACTCGTCTTTTGTAAATGTCAACGAGTATCGACACCTGTCTTTTGTAAATGTCAACAGGGCTCGGAATTGAGACTTAGCTGTCTGCTGGTTCAGAGGTCGCAATGACATAATCGGATGAGACGCCACCAAGCTTCAAAAATTGGTGATACTCGTCTTTTGTAAATGTCAACGAGTATCGAGACCTGTCTTTTGTAAATGTCAACAGGGCTCGGAATTGAGACTTAGCTGTCTGCTGGTTCAGAGGTCGCAATGACATAACCGGATGAGACGCCACCAAGCTTCAAAAATTGGTGATACTCGTCTTTTGTAAATGTCAACGAGTATCGAGACCTGTCTTTTGTAAATGTCAACAGGGCTCGGAATTGAGACTTAGCTGTCTGCTGGTTCAGAGGTCGCAATGACATAACCGGATGAGACGCCACCAAGCTTCAAAAATTGGTGATACTCGTCTTTTGTAAATGTCAACGAGTATCGAGACCTGTCTTTTGTAAATGTCAACAGGGCTCAGAATTGAGACTTAGCTGTCTGCTGGTTCAGAGGTCGCAATGACATAACTGGATGAGACGCCACCAAGCTTCAAAAATTGGTGATACTCGTCTTTTGTAAATGTCAACGAGTATCGAGACCTGTCTTTTGTAAATATCAACAGGGCTCGGAATTGAGACTTAGCTGTCTGCTGGTTCAGAGGTCGCAATGACATAACCGGATGAGACGCCACCAAGCTTCAAAAATTGGTGATACTCGTCTTTTGTAAATGTCAACGAGTATCGAGACCTGTCTTTTGTAAATGTCAACAGGGCTCGGAATTGAGACTTAGCTGTCTGCTGGTTCAGAGGTCGCAATGACATAACCGGATGAGACGCCACCAAGCTTCAAAAATTGGTGATACTCGTCTTTTGTAAATGTCAACGAGTATCGAGACCTGTCTTTTGTAAATGTCAACAGGGCTCAAAATTGAGACTTAGCTGTCTGCTGGTTCAGAGGTCGCAATGACATAACCGGATGAGACGCCACCAAGCTTCAAAAATTGGTGATACTCGTCTTTTGTAAATATCAACGAGTATCGAGACCTGTCTTTTGTAAATGTCAACAGGGCTCGGAATTGAGACTTAGCTGTCTGCTGGTTCAGAGGTCGCAATGACATAACCGGATGAGACGCCACCAAGCTTCAAAAATTGGTGATACTCGTCTTTTGTAAATGTCAACGAGTATCGAGACCTGTCTTTTGTAAATGTCAACAGGGCTCGGAATTGAGACTTAGCTGTCTGCTGGTTCAGAGGTCGCAATGACATAACCGGATGAGACGCCACCAAGCTTCAAAAATTGGTGATACTCGTCTTTTGTAAATGTCAACGAGTATCGAGACCTGTCTTTTGTAAATGTCAACAGGGCTCGAAATTGAGACTTAGCTGTCTGCTGGTTCAGAGGTCGCAATGACATAACCGGATAAGACGCCACCAAGCTTCAAAAATTGGTGATACTCGTCTTTTGTAAATGTCAACGAGTATCGAGACCTGTCTTTTGTAAATGTCAACAGGGCTCGAAATTGAGACTTAGCTGTCTGCTGGTTCAGAGGTCGCAATGACATAACCGGATAAGACGCCACCAAGCTTCAAAAATTGGTGATACTCGTCTTTTGTAAATGTCAACGAGTATCGAGACCTGTCTTTTGTAAATGTCAACAGGGCTCGGAAATGAGACTTAGCTGTCTGCTGGTTCAGAGGTCGCAATGACATAACCGGATGAGACGCCACCAAGCTTCAAAAATTGGTGATACTCGTCTTTTGTAAATGTCAACGAGTATCGAGACCTGTCTTTTGTAAATGTCAACAGGGCTCAGAATTGAGACTTAGCTGTCTACTGGTTCAGAGGTCGCAATGACATAACCGGATGAGACGCCACCAAGCTTCAAAAATTGGTGATACTCGTCTTTTGTAAATGTCAACGAGTATCGAGACCTGTCTTTTGTAAATGTCAACAGGGCTCAGAATTGAGACTTGTCTTTTGTAAATGTCAACAAGTTCAAAATTGTAGTGGAATTTGGGAGAAAGTCTCGTGTTCACAGGGAGAAACGAGGAATCACTGTCATAGGTTTAATGTTAACGTAACAGCGAAAGGTATTTGTGGTCTTACCATTCTATGGATGAGAATTGGTAAGTGATTTTGGAGGTCTCGTCCTCACGGGGAGAAACGAGGGATTGCTGTCATAGGTTTAGTGTTAACGTAACAGCGAAATGTGTATGTGGTCTTACCATTCTATGGATGAGAATTGGTAAGTGACTTTGGAGGTCTTGCTCTCACGGGGAGAAACGAGGGAATCAAGCGGGAACTGGTCCCTTAGGATTTTTAGCAAATCCCCAGCTGTCAACGGGTTTGATATGCCTTTACCAACTACCGTTTAAATTGGGCTAGCCATGCTATTCCCCTCAGCATGATGAGTTGTCGAGGACTTATGTTGGGCTTAAAGGCCAACATTTTCCTCTATCCTTAATCGTTAAAGGATATTGGATTATCGGGTTAATGTCTGCATAACCCTGATTTTCCTTTAGAATAACCGGTGCACGGCCAGGTTCCTGTTGGTTTATGGCTGTATGATCTCACTTGGAGGAAGAGAAAGGCTCTCTTTTTGTGTACTTTGCACACGAAGGTCTTGATCAGAGGTGTAGTGTTAACTTGACCATGAGAAGGATCCTTGATTAAGGATAATACTTCTTTAAGAACTTGCCATTGATCGGCATCATGAGTAGGTCGCCCTCTGCAGTCGTGAGGCGGTATGCTCCGTTTGAATAGACTGTTTCTATCACAAACGGTCCTTCCCATTTAGGCTGAAATTTGCCTTTGGTCTTGTGCGTCATAATCATTGGTCGTCTGACGGCTAAGACCAGGTCTCCTTTCTGGAAGACTCTCTGTTTGACCTTCTTATTGAAGGCTTTTGAGATTCGAGCTTGATATAGCTCGATATGCTGCTGAGCTTGTAGCCGCTTCTCATCTAAGGCTTCGAGCTCTTGAAGACGCAATCGATCATTGTCCTCTAATGTGATCTTAGTGGTCAGAGCGACTCGCAATAACGGCATCTGGATTTCCAACGGGATGACTGCTTCGCACCCATATACCAGGGAAAAGGCGTATTGCCTGTCGGTGTCCGAATCGTGGTTCGGTAGGCCCAAAGACACTCACCAAGCTTTTCGTCCCAATCTCGCTTGTTCGAGGAGACGAATTTCTTGAGTAGCTTAATGATCGTTTTGTTGAATGCTTCCGCCAAGCCGTTAGCTGACTTATGAATTGGGGACCATTGTCATGGATGATCTGCCTAGGGACACCAAATCGATGAATGACATGGTGCTTGATAAAATTAACCACATTAGGGGTTTTGACTTCAAGCAGTGGTATAGCTTCTGCCCACTTTGAGAAGTAATCGGTTATTGCCAGGATGAACCGGTGACCTCTTGTCGAAGAGGGGCTGATTGGCCCTACGACGTCGATTCCCCATGCTTCAAATGGCCATGAAGCAACAGTTGGGTGGAGCAGCTCCGAAGGCTGGTGTATAAAATCCGCATGAATCTGGCATGCTTTACACCTTTGTGCGTATTGGATGGCATCAGCTATCATAGTTGGCCAATAGTATCCAAGTCTGTGCAACCTGTCTTTAAGCTTTGGACCTGGCTGATGAGCTCCGCAAATGCCGTCATGTGCTTCTTGGAGCGCTTCCTGTGCCTCTGAATTGGAAAGGCAACGGAGGAGAACACCGTCATATGAGCGACGGTAAAGTGTCTTCAAAGTCGGATCGTAATAGAACCGGAGAGACCTTCGTCTGATGGACGCCGCTTCCTTGGGATCGTCTGGAAGCAGACCGTGCAAAGCATAGTCGATGAGAGGAAAGCGCCAGTCTCTTGGTTCAAGATCCGTGGAGACATTATAGATTTCTCGAGTTTTTAGTATGTGCTTGGAGCATACAAGATGTCGAGTTGCGACTGTGAGGTGATACTCGGTGTCGGCTGGCAAGGCTAGTGTCGTCGCTAACGCAGCGAGATCGTCCGCCTTGGTATTCTGAGATCGGGACACATGCCCGATGTAGAAACCTTCAAATAGGTTAGCCAATTCGATGGCTGTATGGTAATAAGGCACCAAGTCCTCATGGCGGACTTCATACTCGCCTTTAACCTGATTGATGATTAGTTTTGAATCGCCATAGGCTTCAAGGTAGCGCACCCCCATTCCATGAGCGAGCTGAAGACCAATGAGCAGAGCATTATATTCTGCTATATTGTTGGAGCACGATTCTGTCAGAGAAAATGCTCTGGGCAGGACATGATTCTGTGGGGAGATAAACACAACACCCACTCCGGCAATAATCTTGCCTTTAGGGCCCATTCGCGATGCTCCATCAAAGAACATCTGCCATACTTCCTCTTCTGAGGTTGCATTAGACTCAAAGACCTCATCAGGGATGTTTTCGTGAAGCTTTGAGTGTTCCGGAACTGGATGAGCAGCCAAGAACTCTGCAAGAGCCTGGCCTTTAACCGCCTTCTGAGGCGTGAAGATCATGTCGTATTGAGACAATAAAAGTGCCCACTTAGCCAATCTTGAATTCAATGATCCTGGCTTCGTCATAAGAAGACGCAATGGGTTTACCCTGGAGATGACATGTATGGTCTGGCCGACCAAATAATGTCGTGTCTTCTGAACAGCGAAGACGAGAGCTAAACACTCCTTCTCGATAGGGTTGTAGCGAGATTCCGCTCCTATGAGAGTTCTGCTCAGATAATAAATGGCCTGCTCGTGGCCATTGTCATCCTTTTGAGCGAGGAGGGCACCGAGGGAGTAGTCCAGAGCTTTTACATAAAGCAAGAACGATTTTCCTGATGTAGGGGCCACTAAGACTGGAGGTTTTTTGAGGTACCTCTTGATGTCTTCATAGGCTTCTTGGCAAGCTTGATCCCATACGAAGGAAGCACCCTTTTTCATGAGTCGGGTGAACGGCTGACAGCGGCCTGAGAGATTTGCGATGAATCTCCTAATATAAGCCAGCCTGCCTTGCAGGCCTCTAAGCTCTTTGAGATTCCTCGGTGGATGCATGCTCTGAATGGCTTTGACTTTGTCTGGGTCGAGATGAATTCCTTTTGATGTGACGATAAACCCAAGGAACTTGCCACTCGATACTCCCAAGAAGGATTTTGTCGGGTTCATTTTCAGTTGATGCGCCCGCATTATGTCGAACATCGTTCTGAGGTAGCGAAGATGTTCATTCTTGTTGCGGCTTTTGACGACAATGTCGTCGACATAGCACTCCACCGTTTTTCGGAGATGATCGCGGAAGATTGTACTCATTGCCCGCTGATAGGTTGCTCTGGCGTTCTTCAGTCCGAAGGGCATTACAGTGTAGCAGTATACCCCCAATGGTGTTCGAACGAAGTATGCTTCTCGTCGTCGGGATACATCTTAATCTGGTTGTATCATGAAAAGCCGTCCATGAAAGACATCCTTTCGAACCCACATGTGTTGTCGATCATGACGTCGGTGATGGGCAGCGGAAATTCATCCTTGGGACAGGCCGTATTGAGATCACGGTAGTTGATACAGATCCGTATTTTCCCGTTCTTCTTGAGGACGGGGACAATGTTAGCTACCTAATCTGGATGTTGTTCCTCCCGGATGAAGCCACATGTAATGAGCTTGTGAACTTCGGCTTCAATAGCTTCCATGATGTTTGGGCGAAACCGACGTTGTTGCTGCTTGACTGGCTTGACGTCAGGCTTGATGTTTAGACGGTGCATAGCGACCTGTGGATCAAGTCCGGGCATATCTTCGTAGCTCCACGCGAAGACGTCTATATACTCTCTTATGAGTATTATCGATTCTTCCCTTTCTGTAAGTGATAGGCTTTCACTTATAAAGATGGGCTTAGGATAGTCTTGACTACCCAAGTTGATCTGCATCACCTTGTCTTCAGTAGGTGGCTCGCGCAGTTCGAATCTTTTTCCCATTGAAGGTCTAATTGCTGGGCCCATGGTTCCTCGTCAGTGGCTTCTGCGGGCTCCGATTGACTGCTTGAGGTCATATTAGCAGTGAGGTTTTCGAACATCCCTCCTATACTGACATCTGAATCCCACTCGGAGGATGAGGCTGAATGTGATGGAATTGGTTCATCGTCTTTCACCTGAATGGTTGCTGACGATGTGGGTGTAACATACCCCAACCCCTGCGTGTACTATCATAGTAATTTGCAGGCTTCCCTTTAGGCACAAAGTTCCGCATCAAACTGCGCCTTCCTTTTTCAAAATTTAGGCCTGCTCCATGGTTCAAGTCGTACCCCATTTTCTTCATAATATGGCGCGCTGGCTGCGCGTAATGAAAGAACTGTGGGGCGTCTGAGTCTGAGCTCGAATCTGCAGTTGTGGGTCCTCGTGGCTGGGTTCTACCGAAGATTATCGGCGACTGACCTTGTTTGGACGGCAGGATCACCAAGACGGCTCCTTCTGCGGATTCCATGGGCGTACTGGACGCACTTAGCTTGTGTAAAGGTATGTGCAGAGAGCTATCCGTAATGGATTCAAATAGCCCAACACTCGCGGGATAATCAAAAGAAATATTATCATTAATTACCCATTCACCTTCATCCTCTGAAGGAGTATTACATAAGGGATTATTGAGACATGCTATAATTGGTTCACCAATCAGAATGGCTAGCATGCCTGTTTCGGATTCTGAATCCGCCTCGTTGCCACTTTCGTCATCGTCCGGCAACGGTTCTTTGAGTGCTCCACCGGTCTCTTGATATAGGAGAGCGTCAGTAAAGTAATTTTCTACCCCTTTGAATGGTTGCTTCTCAGCAAAGACAGTTCGTACTGTCGCATCATCTTCAACATATTTGAAGCATTGGTGCAGAGTAGAGGGAACGATCCAGTTAGCATGGATCCATGGCCGTCCCAGCAGCAGATTATATGATGTGTCAGCATTAATGACATAGCATGTCACTTCTGACTTCAAGCTCCCGATTCTGCAACGGAGTCGAATTTCCCGAGTGGATGACTGCTTCTGGCGTTAAAATCGTATATTGTAGTAGTGGTCGCGGACAACCTGTACAATGGTATGCCGAGGAAGTAGAGAAGCCTTTTGGGGATAATGCTGAGTGCAGACCCGGATCGACTTGTATTCTCTCGATGCACGTTGAACCGATATATCCGGTGTAGTACAGAGGTCGATCGTGCTTGTTGTCTTTGAGAAGCATATCTTCCGCCGTGAATGTAATAGAGGGCACCTGTGATTGTGCATGATGACATTCCGGGCAAGGAGACTGAACGTCATCGTTAGGGATTTCAGGCATGCATGTCAGAAAGGATTCTGAATTGGCTAGCGCATCCCTGAGTGCTTCTCTTGTTTCTTTCGAGAGGCGAAGGAGCTCGTGTATAGTGATACGAGCTGGGATATTGGCCAGCTGAGCCAATATGTCAAACCGAAAGGGCGTATCAAACCCTTAGCCTAGTGGTTTCTTCAACACGTGGTCGAATCGTACCTCCTTAGGCCTCTCTTTTCCCTTGGTTGGGATTGGAGTGGATGCTGGTGCTTGTACTGACGTCGTTTGCTGTCGTGTCTCGTCAGTAGGCTTTTCATACTACCTCAAGTATGATTTTTCGGATCGGGTGCCCGTCTGTTGAGGCGCATCGGCTTGCGCTGCGCAAGCATGCCTTTCTCCTTTGGAATCACTGAGGGAGGCCGATGTAAGATTGCCGTCGTCTGGCAAGATGGAGATGACATTGCAAGACTTGCCCTTTGAGTTGGGCTGCTTTGGATCCCGCTGTACGTCTTGGACGAGGTCTGGATATATCCACATGACTTCTCCTGTCTCCAACGTTAAGGGGACAAGGCCCTTATTATTTTGAGCTGTAGCTGGAAGATGCTTGACTTCCAACCGTGGTGCAGGGATGGAATAAGTCCCGTCAGGAACTGTGATCTTTGGAGCTTTGCCAAACTCGAGGGTCAACATATTGGCAGTAACCTTCTTTTGCTCCGTCTTCAACGTCAGAACTCTGGCATCGACCAGGGCTTGTATCCTGTCCTTGAGGACATAACACTTGTCAGTAGGATGGTGGATCATCCTGTGGTAGAGACAATATTTAGGGTCATTTGTGCGCCCTATCTCATTGGGATGCCGAGCATCTGGCAGCTTCATTTTGTTCCCTTTGTGGAGCAGATGGAATATCGTGACCACCTGATCGTCTTTGAACGAATACTGCTTTGGAGGGAATTTAGGCTCTTGATTGTTGAAGCCACTCTTCTTGGCCTTCGACTGCACATCTCCGGATAACTCCACAGACATAGTCTCTTTGCCTTTAGCTTGAGAAGATTGCGGTAGGTCGCTACGCCCTTTGCTGTTCATCCCCCACTTGCCTCTAGGGGCGGATGGTTCGAACTTTTTAGCCGACTTCTCGGCTATCTCAGCTTGTTCGACTAATTCTTTCCAAGTGTGGGCTTTAACAGCCCCCATGCGAACTTCTACTTGGTCTAGGAAGTTGTGTCTGCATGTCTGCAAGAGCATGGGTAATGGTATCCCTGCTGGGCACATCAAGGATAAGTTTCTGAACCGTTCAATGTAGTCACGGACAGATTCGCCCTTCCTCTGCACAGTGGAGAGGAGCTTATCCATGGTTACTTCGGTATCATCCTCATAGAAACGAGAGAGGAACCGAGTTTCCAGGTCGATCCAGGAGTTGATAGAACCGGGGGGAAGACTGCGAAACCAGTCAAATGCCACCCCCTTTAAGGTGCCAATGAAAAGCCTAGCCATGATGGCGTCATTGCTTATAACATTACCAGTCTGAGACCGGAAATAGTAGATGTGTTGATTTGGTGAGCTCTTTCCGTCATAGGTATGCAATGTTGGTGGTTTGAACTTCGGTGGATATGGCACCGAATCCCACTCCGGCGGATAAGGACGGACTGCCCCTACCTTCTTTAATTCATCCCTCTGAGCTAGGGATGCAATTTGAGCCTGGAGGCCCTTAAGGACTTCGGCGTCTAAGGAAGAACCCTCCTTGGATTTCTCCATCTTTGGCTGCTCATTGCTGAAGTGTTCCTCCTCGTTGTGATTGCTCCCGGCATCATTGTTATTCCGGTTACTGAGGAGTTGAGCGAGCATCTGTTGAATATTGTCCAGAGCCTCTTGCTGAGTCTTGGAAGTTTGCTCCTGAGCTTCCAGGCGCCGACGAAGATCGTCGTTGACGTTATCAGCCATATTGACTGATGCTCTGTTTGTTCGCACCGAGCTAATTGTCGCCGAAGAGGCATACCCACTATCTTCATCTTCTTCGTCCGATGATTGGAGTGATCTCCTGGGCTGTGACGAGGCTAGGGCCGTCGAGGAAGAAGGCTGTTCATAAGTGTAGGGTATCGCCACCCTGGATCTGGTGTTTCAGAAAACACCTTCTTCATGCACCAAGACTTCACCTAAGCCTGGGCTGTAATCTGGATCTGGGGAGCTGTAGGGGGTGTCATCAGATGTTTGTCTTCCCCTGCGCAGCTCTCGCCCTCTCCCAGTCATGTTGACGGATGCGGAGGGGAGATCTCGCAAGATACTCCTTCTGCGATGCTTCATCGGGGCTTGTACCGATAGTCGATCAAAACTGACCGTCATCTTGGAGGCGTGGCGGGGATTGGTCCCAGCCGGCAATGGACCGAGTGGAGTGTCAGCAGCTGACATCCCACTTGTCGACAACAGGGGGGAGAGGTTTGTTTATCCGTCAACAATTCCCTCAGATCGGACCCGGTTGGGTCTCTGCAATCGAGCGCAAAGGCTCTTTTGGGTCGCACATAGGGCGATGTCTTGTTTCTTTTATCCCTGCAGAAGGGATTAGCACTAAATAGTGCTTTGGTTCCAGCTTCGCCATAAAGCGCGGGCTTAGCGCTTGACGAACTGGTGAGCGGAGCACGCTGCGGTGCTTTACCCGCTATGCTGCTGCGAAGGCAATTGGCCTTAGATAGTACTTTGGCTTCAGCTTCGCGGTCATGGACCCTGTGCGTACGCTGTGGTACAGTAGCTTCGCTCATGAGAACGAGGCCGGCGCGAGGCATTGCTGCTCTTGAATTGGGTGACGGTATGATTGCCGTGTTGATTTTATGATTAGAGCAGGCAGGCATCTTGCCTTTTTCTTCGCGAGAGAGGCGCGGTTTAGGCGTAGCTACGCCTGAAGCTTCGGTCGGAGACTTCTGTTTAGGCTTCCATATCCGCCTTGGCAGAGGAGACTTAGGTCCACAAGGAACCTGATTAGCCACACACGAGGCTGAGGGGTGTTGGCAGAATTCTGCTTCCGGTTTCTGATTTGAAACCTTGGTCGTGGAAACCCTCCTATGCTTCCGTGCTCGAAGCATTGGGCCACCCCCAGAGAGGACTTCTTCAAATCTTCCTTGATCGAACTGAACCACCAAGTTCTCACAAGTGAAGGAATCAGACTGCGGACATGCTTCCTTGTTGCGCCAAATAACCGTAGTAGGTTCACAGAGAACCTTTTCTGTCTCCGCAGAGACTTTCCTTGAAGATTTAGCCAGAGGGGCTCTGGCTGCACCGGCTTTTCTGAATTCAGAGTTAGACCCGAAGGTCTGTTCGTCGCATTACGACACTTGATTCTCGGCAGTGGAGAATTTCTTCCCCCAGCGGAGTCGCCATCTTGTTTTCCATTATGTTTGCAAAGGGGGAAAACTTACAATAAAGAGTTTGAGGAGCTAAATTACAAGTATTCTTAAAAAGATTACAAGTAGATCTCCTCAGAGATTCTGGAGAAGTGTGCCGATAGGAGTCTGGTCAGCGCGCGACCACTTTGTCCCTTTGACGATGCGAGCGATGAGATTCCCTTCTTGCCTGGTTCGGGGAATCAGAGAATAGAAGGTTGGTAAAACCCTCTTGCTGCTTCTCAAAATCGCCTTCAATAAGGAATTCCTTCTCGCCTGGTTCCGGAGATTCCTTGAGAAGAAGGACGATGTTAGGGTATCAACACCCTGACTAGAGAAAGCAATTCTCTAAATGGTCTCTGAATTCAAGAGCGCACGGTGCTTTGTGAAGAAGCCTCTGCTTGTGGAGTCCTCTTTTTCTTCGATCGATCCCCCTCTCCTTGTACCCCTGGTGGGCTATTTATAGGGAGAGCAAGGGTATAATCGTCCCTTGAAGATATGGAAATAGATTGAATCAAATCTGTTTAAATCTAGAAAGTAGCCTTGCTGCGAGGCTAGGATCAGCTTCTGCGAAGCTAGAATTGGCAGGTCGGTGGACCTTCTCGATCTGTTTTGATCCTTTCCATATCGTTGGAGGATTTTCCCTGATCTTCTTACTCGTTTTAGAAGAGTCAAGAGATTGTGGCAATAACTGCCAAATTTGATCTCTGATTTGATCTTGATTGGATTTGATCTGATTGGATCCGGTCTCATCCGGAGATTTGATTGGTCAAAGGTTAACCATAGCAGACCAATAGCGGCGCTTCCTGCTTTGAGCTCGTAGCGGAGCTGGAGACGGTTTCTGGTGAAGTCCGAAAGAAACCCTTTGGCGGAGCTGGAAGTCCTCTGTGGCGAAGTTTGCGAGTTGGCTTCTTGGCGAGGCTTTGGATGACTTCAAGGCGAAGTTGGGTGATATTAGCCTCTCAAGCGAGGCTATCCCTTTGGGCTCATGCGATGCTAAGTGCCAGCATCTTAGACCTGCTGAGGTCTGTTTAGAAACAATCCGGGTTCACTGTCTGCTTGCTGGATCAGTGGAGTCCAAGTTGCTTCCTTGTCCCTCGGAGATGGGGAAAAACTGGTCTTCAGTTCGTCTGTCACTTGTCTTTCATAAATGTCAACAAGTTTAGACATTGTTCGGACCAATAAGAATCTTGTCTTTTTAAGTGTCAACACCTTTCTTAAGAAGTTCTATCACATTCATAAAACAGCCCTCATCAGAAAAACATAATGCAGTTTAAGCAGGAAACAAATGAACGATTCTAGAAGTATTTTGAACAGTTTAAGGATTTACTAGCATAATGTCCTCATCACGGAATAGAGAAGTGGCGGTAGAGCCAAATTCTCTATGACGGACTAGACTACCAAACTAAGATACTCCTTGAGACTATATGTCAAGGGAAATTTGTGAAGAAAGATGAGAACCAGGGTTGGGACCTTTTTGAAGCTTTAGCAGAAAAAATCATTCAGTGGGAGTCTTGCCCCGAGAAACTAACCCCGCCACTTCCAGAACTGGTATCCATTCAATTGAATCCTCTATAGCTGCCGAGGTAAAATAACACAATTGATGAAGAGGTTAGAACTACTCGAGGCTAGGGAATTAAATCCAATGAACTAGGTTAACCCAACACAGTAATAAATCCGGGTTGTACCTACTGCCATTCTCTCAATCACCTATTTGAGCGTCCTATTTACCAAGCTCAAATGTTTCCTGAAAACATGAATGCAGTATATGCCAGACCCAACTACAATCCATACTCCAAAACATACAACCCGAGATGGAGGAACCATCTGTTGGCCCAAAGGCCTTCCACTCTAGTTTTGATGATGATTAACTCATGTAGTTATGTGTACTAATAATCTTGCAATGTTTAAGTTTCAGATATTTAACAAGATATTAGTTGGTGAAAGCTTCCACACATCTTTCACATGTTGATTCAAGAGCCCGAGCGTCAAAGATCATATATAGCACTTGCTCGGCGAATCAAGGAGTTTTGGATCAAGCCGACTAGGAGATTGCGCTCTACAAGAAGACTTGGAGATTGCGCTCTACAAGAAGACTTAGGTATCCATAGTTTAGTTTTGTGTTTAGATCCTAATTGTAAAGATTAGTATAGTATGATAAGCTCAAGTTCACAATACACACACGTTTCATGTTTTGAATATTGGTTTTCGGTTTTTGGTTTAACCGATCTTGTTTACATGAATAGAGTTTATATCAAAACAAGTTTACATGATTTAATGTATATTAGATTTGTTCTATATACATGCATGCTTCAACTATTTAAAGAAACTTAGTTTGATATTCTATTTCATGTGTTTTATGTTTTGGTATTTCTATCAAAACATATATTTTGGTATTAATGACAAAAACTATAATATGTATATGTTTCATGAATTTCTATCAATATGCATCATGCTTCAAAAATGTTTAAAAATCATGTTTTTATATTTGGATGAGTTTTTAGACAAAACGTATTTTCTATTCCAAGTTATAGAAAATACAAGTTTTGGTTTCTGGTAAAAAATGACAAGGTACAAAAATAGTTCACATTGATTGATATTTGAGTCAAAATTGTTATCACATGTTTATATATCAATGCAAAATGTTAAAACTATTTTTGAGGATTTTTACAAGATTTAAAAGGATTTATTACAATATTTTTACCCCTGTTTTTCTGGGCTATTTGCTGTCTGCCAGGCATGGTCGGTCGACCGAAAGGTCAACCGAACCTGTAGCCGGTCGACCGTCCGAGTCGACCGACGTACACGGGGACGTGCACGCTGGCTACTCTTGTAGCCGGTCGACCGAGCGGTCGACCGACTGAGAGCAGACTTGCTCTCTGTTAGTTTGGGTCGACCGGGCGGTCGACCGGGTATTACAACGTTCAAAAATTCGAACGTTGGGCGGTCGACCGACCGGTCGACCGACAGGGCAAAACTGGCAAAAATAGCTGCCAACGGCTAGTTTCCAATTCTGCCTATAAATACACCATTTGCAAGAGTTTTTCTCTAAGGTTTTGGTACGAATTTTTCATACTCTCTGGTGTTTTTGCTGCAATTAAAAGAAGTTTTTGAACTCATATTGAACAATCTATTTGAGGTTTTTGCTAGGGTTTGGAAAATCAAAGAAGAGGTTTTTGGGAAAAGCTTTTGATTGAACTTCACCATCTTGATTTCTATTATTTTCCCAAGGATTTTTCTTTGTGATTTTGATTTCCATTCCATTGGTTTTCTCCACACTTGAGCTAAATCTACTATCTTCTCTATAGGATTTTGTGTGGGAAAAAGAGATTGTTTTGTGGTTGTTGTTTGAAACCACTATGTTGTAAACCCAATTCTTGCTTTGTGCCATTTCCCTCATTGTGTTGAGGAGGTTGTGCAACTTGGGCTGTGAGGTGTTTTGTGTAAGCTTGGTGCTAATCCCTCAAGTTGTGAGGTGATTGTTTGTTGGATTGGAGGAGTGCCTCAAGGAGGAGGTTGTGTTTGTAAGGAAGGGAGTTGGGAACTCCTTGTAATTGTGATTGCCCCAAATCCTCGGTGGAGGTTCCCTTTGTGGGAGTCCTTTGTGGATAAGCTAGTGGATTGAAAATCCTTCGTGTGTCGAAGGTGGGGATGTAGAGCTGAGTGCTCGAACCTCGGAACATATCTCTTTGTTTGCGCTTGATCCATTGACTCTTGTTCTCTCTCTTTACTTTGTGCAAATTGTTATATCTTGTACTTGCTTGTGTGTGCATCATTATAGTAATTGCAATTAGTTTTTAAATTCCGCATTAAGTTCACTAGATTAGCATCGTCACCTATTCACCCCCCCTCTAGGTGACTTTTCAATTGGTATCAGAGCTAGCGCTCCTGATATTTAGGTTTAACCACCTAGGAGTTAAGATCTTGGTTTGCTAATCTTCATTTGCACTCATACTAGTTTGCACTCATGGCTAGCCCTCCTATGTTTGACCATTTTAGACTTGATGCTTGGAAGGTGGACATGACTAGGCATTTAAAAACTCTAGGTCATCTAGTTTATCAAGCCATCACTATAGATACCCTCCCTAATAGTAGCAAGCATAAGAAGGCCAATGCACTTGCACTTAAAACACTTAGAGCATCTTTTGATAATAATCTTTTACTTGTTTTTGATAGTTTTGATTCGGCTTTTGTAGTTTGGAGCGTCTTGACATCTCCGGAGCTTCCAAGGATCATTAACAATATGAGGAGATCTATGAGAGATGTATCCGAAGAGCCTTGTTTTATGGCATATGGGAATGACTCCCATGAGGTACAATCAGACTCTCAAATAGATGATAGCTCTAGTTCATATTGCCATGGTTGTTTTGAATTTCAAAATTTGAATGTTGACCTTGCTTCTAAACTTGAAAATTTTATGGAAAAACATGAGATTTTGAAAAAGAAACATTTTGACTTAAAAGAAGAATTAAAGGATTTATGTTCAACTTTTGAATCGGTTTTGCAAGAGAAAGAAGAGATTATTAGTGAACGTGACTCACTTGAATCTCAACTTGAAATTGCTTTAAAAGAAATTGAAGTTTTGAAAAACAAAAATGATTGTGATGATGTTGTAGAACACAATGAAGTTTTGTCTTCTAGATTGGATCTTGTTTTTAAAGAAAATCTTTCTTTGAAAAATGAAATTGATTTCATAACAAAAGAATTGGATTTGGTTTTGAATAAAAATAAATCTTTGCAAAATGATATTGATATTCATGTTTGCCATGCTAGTGTAGCTTCTACTTCTTGCACACCTATAGCATGCTCCACTTTGTCTTCTAGCATAGAAAATGATATAAATGTTTTGAAGAAAAATGTTGAATGTTTGGGCTCCACTTTGAGCCAATGCACATTGAATCATTCACGTTTGGAAACCTTGGTTCGCAAGAAACAAGTTCCAACTATGCATGCACACCCTACACGGCATACACATGCTTTCCACGAACACAAACATGACATGTATGCTCATGTGTACACATGTACACATTGTGGTCGAAAAGGCCACCTTGCTAGATTTTGCTATGATCGTTTACATTTTGAAAATTTAGCAAATAATCTTGTTTGGGTTAGAAAGGATACTAACCCCCGTGGACCCACTAGAAAATGGGTACCAAAAATCACCTCTTTGAATTTTGATGTAGGTGGGAGCTCTCGCATCACGTGAGAGTATTGGTGCCTTGAGGTGGATGCGTTCTAAGCTTAAAAGAGAACCAATTGGATACTTCACTCTCAAGGAGATTTGGTGGGAGGACCACCGTGGTTTGGAGAACTAGAGATGCACCTTCATCGGTTTTGGTATCATTCTCTAACTCCCATTTTTAATTGCATACTTTTCATGTTCATTTATTCATAGCATGTCTTGTTTTATTGTTCATTATGCTTATGTCATGTTGATTAGATTAGTGTTATACATGTTTAGTTCTTGAGACACCCATGCTTTATATGGATCTTATCTTTGTGTTCTCACCTTGTTTAGTACTATCATGTATGCCCTAGATCTAGTGTACATGCATATACATAATGATCATATGGATGTTTATGATGTTTTGGATGACTCATGTTTTGATTAGTATGATATTTGTCATGTTTATTAGACTTATGCTTTACATGATTAATGGTTGAGACACCCATGTTTAGTATGGACCCATATTTTGTGTTCTCTTTATGTTTAGCTATCATGTTAATCATAGATCTAATGCACATGTCTTGTCATGCTAATCATATGGTTGACTATGACATTTTGTTTTAATAATTCGTGTTTTGATTATTATGTTTATCATGTTGGATTATGATTCCCGTTTTATGCTTCATGTTTTGACTACTTGCTTGAATGATATTTTCATTAAGACTAGAATTTATACTTGTACAACAAGTGAGCTACAAATAGACCTTTATATGTTTGTGCTTGAAAGCTCATTTGTATTCACTTGATGTACTAGTATAGTCTAGTTTTGATGATTCTTGCATTTGATTTGTATTCACTATTTTACATGTTTTGTTTTAACTTCATGTATATGTACATCTTGTCCAAACTATCATCTATACATATACATCCTTGAGCCACGTGCCTTCATGCATATAAATTTGTGGACTCATTGTGTTTAGGATATGTATGTATACTTTAGTTTGTACATGACATACATATGCCTTGAAGTTTAAATTGATTGGATGAATTTCATGTTTTCTAAGTGATTTCAATTGGTGATTTCACAATGAATTTCATATGAGCTTGATTGTCCATTTTCATGTTGATATGTTTCTCACAACACTTGTACACTCACCCTATTTAATGTTTTCTCATGACTTAGTTTTCATGAGTACAAATTGTGCTATATGGATTTTTTAGTGTTTTAGTGCCATGTGGTTTACATGCGTCTTCATGAAAAATAATTTTGTGTTATTTCTTACTTGAAGGATTTCGTACTAGTTTTCAAACTTTCATTTAACTAGTTGCGATATTCTTTATTTTGGTAGTGATTTTCAAACAAACTATGATTTCAAATCTATTTTTGAAAACCCCTACCATCAATGGGCGGTTGGATAGGAGATCATGTTCATGTATGCTTTATGTTGAAAATCATTTAAAACTTGAATCATGAAATGAGTGGTAGTTGATATGAGTCATACACTTGATCTTATTGTTGTTTCAATTGGTATCATTGAATTCTTTCAATTGGTATCAATCTTGACATCCTTTTGTATACTCATATATGTTTTGTTTTATATATGTATGCTTACACTTCATATAGTATCAATTTCAATTGGGATCTATTTCTTACATACATATATAGATGATTTATTTGTGCTTCAAGATATCACAAATTTTGGTTATGTTAAGCTTGAGTTTTTCAATTGGTATCCATATACAAGCTTTATCATAATTTTTAAGATTGCTAAGCTTGAATTTTTAATGAATATCATGTTTCAATTGATTTAATTTTCAATTGGTATCTTATTTCAAGCCTATGCATATTTTCCTTTGGTTTTCATAAAGGGGGAGAAAAACTCGTATTTTATATTTCAATTGGTATTTGGGTTACCATTATTTTTGTTTTCCACTCCCTAACTTTATGATGAAAAACAATTACACATCAATATTAAAGTAATTGGTATCATATGCTTACAATGAAAAATATTTTTTTTTGTATCAAGATGCTATTTGTTTCCTTAAATTTGGTATCATTTTTTTTTATTGGTATCAAGTTTATATTACATGTTTTCATTTGATATAAAATGTTATGTTGTTTCAATGCCTTGTTTTATTTCATATAGGATTTGACATTTCTCAAAGTTTGTTATTTTCAATTGATATCACAATGGACTTCATTGACACATGTTTTAAATTGGTATCATATTGACTTTGGTTTTAACCCTTGGAATAATTTATTGCTTCTTTGTTTTTGAACATTTAGGGGGAGAAGTATTTGTTTTCATTATGTTTGTTTTTACCCCTTTGTTGATGATTGACAAAAAGGGGGAGAAGAATTTGTAGTTTATATGCATGGTTGATTTATGCATATGTTTTGGTTGGTTTTCAGTTGTTTCAATTAGTAATAATATGTTGGTTTCAATATGATTGGTTATTGGTATCAAGAGCAAGAACATGTTTTAGTAATGTCTTGTTGCAAATGTTTTGTTTAATTTCCAATTTTGGTATCAAGAGCAAGAGCATGTTTTGATAATGTTTTGTTGTATTAGTATTGTTTTATTGGTATCAAGAGCATGTTTTGATATTGTTTTAAACACATATAAACATGTTTAAGAACATTCATTGCATATCTTATATGTTTTATTGTTATGCATGAGTTAGGGGGAGCTTTTTTGAAGCTTTACTTTAATCCATGCATATATAACTCCATGAGTTTTGTCATCATCAAAAAGGGGGAGATTGTTGGCCCAAAGGCCTTCCACTCTAGTTTTGATGATGATTAACTCATGTAGTTATGTGTACTAATAATCTTGCAATGTTTAAGTTTCAGATATTTAACAAGATATTAGTTGGTGAAAGCTTCCACACATCTTTCACATGTTGATTCAAGAGCCCGAGCGTCAAAGATCATATATAGCACTTGCTCGGCGAATCAAGGAGTTTTGGATCAAGTCGACTTAGAGATTGCGCTCTACAAGAAGACTTGGAGATTGCGCTCTACAAGAAGACTTAGGTATCCATAGTTTAGTTTTGTATTTAGATCCTAATTGTAAAGATTAGTATAGTATGATAAGCTCAAGTTCACAATACACACACGTTTCATGTTTTGAATATTGGTTTTCGGTTTTCGGTTTAACCGATCTTGGTTTACATGAATAGAGTTTATATCAAAACAAGTTTACATGGTTTAATGTATATTAGATTTGTTCTATATACATGCATGCTTCAACTATTTAAAGAAACTTAGTTTGATATTCTAATTCATGTGTTTTATGTTTTGGTATTTCTATCAAAACAATATTTTGGTATTAATGACAAAAACTATGATATGTATATGTTTCATGAATTTCTATCAATATGCATCATGCTTCAAAAATGTTTAAATATCATGTTTTTATATTTGGATGAGTTTTTAGACAAAACGTATTTTCTATTCCAAGTTATAGAAAATACAAGTTTTAGTTTCTGGTAAAAATGACAAGGTACAAAAATAGTTCACATTGATTGATATTTGAGTCAAAACTGTTATCACATGTTTATATATCAATGCAAAATGTTAAAACTATTTTTGAGGATTTTTACAAGATTTAAAAGGATTTATTACAATATTTTTACCCCTGTTTTTTTGGGCTATTTGCTGTCTGCCAGGCGTGGTCGGTCGACCGAACGGTCGACCGAACCTGTAGCCGGTCGACCGTCCGAGTCGACCGACGTGCACGGGGACGTGCACGCTGGCTACTCTTGTAGCCGGTCGACCGAGCGGTCGACCGACTGAGAGCAGACTTGCTCTCTGTTAGTTTGGGTCGACCGGGCGGTCGACCGGGTATTACAACGTTCAAAAATTCGAACGTTGGGCGGTCGACCGACCGGTCGACCGACAGGGCAAAACTGGCAAAAATAGCTGCCGACGGCTAGTTTCCAATTCTTCCTATAAATACCCCATTTGCAAGAGTTTTTCTCTAAGGTTTTTGGTGCGAATTTTTTCATACTCTCTGGTGTTTTTGCTGCAATTAAAAGAAGTTTTTGAACTCATATTGAACAATCTATTTTGAGGTTTTTGCTAGGGTTTGGAAAATCAAAGAAGAGGTTTTTGGGAAAAGCTTTTGATTGAACTTCACCATCTTGATTTCTATTGTTTTCCCAAGGATTTTTCTTTGTGATTTTGATTTCCATTCCATTAGTTTTCTCCACACTTGAGCTAAAATCTACTATCTTCTCTATAGGATTTTGTGTGGGAAAAAGAGATTGTTTTGTGGTTGTTGTTTGAAACCACTAAGTTGTAAACCCAATTCTTGCTTTGTGCCATTTCCCTCATTGTGTTGAGGAGGTTGTGCAACTTGGGTTGTGAGGTGTTTTGTGTAAGCTTGGTGCTAATCCCTCAAGTTGTGAGGTGATTGTTTGTTGGATTGGAGGAGTGCCTCAAGGAGGAGGTTGTGTTTGTAAGGAAGGGAGTTGGGAACTCCTTGTAATTGTGATTGCCCCAAATCCTCGGTGGAGGTTCCCTTTGTGGGAGTCCTTTGTGGACAAGCTAGTGGATTGAAAATCCTTCGTGTGTCGAAGGCGGGGATGTAGAGCTGGGTGCTCGAACCTCGGAACATATCTCTTTGTTTGCGCTTGATCCATTGACTCTTGTTCTCTCTCTTTACTTTGTGCAAATTGTTATATCTTGTACTTGCTTGTGTGTGCATCATTATAGTAATTGCAATTAGTTTTTAAATTCCGCATTAAGTTCACTAGATTAGCATCGTCACCTATTCACCCTCCCTCTAGGTGACTTTTCACCATCCATATTTCTCATGAAGTCAGTCTGGTCATGAGCAACCAAGGAAATAATTCTCACACCAACACCCTGCTCAGTCTCATCAACCCAGTTTCCATCAGAGTCAACCAAATTTTCAATCCAATTACCAACATAAGTTTCAGCTCACATACCAGCAACAACAACAGAATCATCAAGATAAAAATTGTTTGATTTGGAAAGAATGGTTGAAACCTTGTCCAAAACCTAGGCCTCAATGATGAACAACCACCGCCAAGCTATCAATAGGTTAGAGGTTCAAATAGGTCAACTGGCTAACTCATTAAATGACAGACAACAGGGAACATTGCCTAGTCAGTCAGTGCCTAATCCTAAGAACTCCTTTCCTATTCATGAAGCTGAAGATATAGGTCCCAAACAGTGCAACACTCTTCATATCTTGAGATCTGGAAAATAAATTGACAATCAGGTTTCTAGTCATCCTGTTCCTAATAAATCTGTGTCAAATTCTCTTGAAATTATACCACCAACTCAAAATGATCCATCTTCAAATTCACAACCGTCAACCTCCAAGTCTAATAATAAAGACAAAACAGATGAGTAACCTTACAAGCCTATTGTACCATTCCCTAATAGGCTAGCAAATAACAAGGCTACTGTTCAAATGGAGAAGATTAGGAAAATGTTCAATCAGGTTCAGATCAATGTGCCTCTTCTTGATGCCATACAACAAGTCCCTTCATATGCAAAATTTTTAAAAGATATGTGCACGAAGAAAAGAAAAATAAATGTTCCAAAGAAGGTCTTTCTTGCATCAAACATAAGTGAGTTGCTAACCGGGCCCATTCCTGTGAAATACAAAGACCCCGGGAGTCCAACCATTTCCTGTATCATAGGACAGACCATAATAAATCGGGCCTTACTTGATCTAGAAGCTAGCATCAATTTACTTCCCTTTTCTGTGTATCAGCAACTCGGACTGGGCGACCTCCGTCCAACCAGAGTTATATACAATTGGCTAACTGATCCGTAAAGATTCCCAAGGGGGAGATTACAAATGTTCTCATACTGGTCGGGAAATTCATTTACCTCATGGATTTCATCGTTCTGAAGATACAACCCGTACACAATCCGAAAGCTCAGACCCCTGTCATCCTAGGACGACCCTTCCTAGCTACTGCAAATACAATCATAAAATGTAGGAACGGGTTGATGCGTCTGACTTTTGGAGATATGACGAAAGAGGTAAATGTTTTCCACCTGGAAAACAATCTTGAGACTTGGGTGATCAGTCGTTTGAAGTGAACATAAATGAAGGATTAACAAGTGAACACGACATGGAGATTGAATATAAGTTTGACAGAGAATTCGAATTGGAGTCTGATGACTTCAATCTTGACCAAATTAACGAATCCACAGTTGTAGCACCCCGTTCCCGGGATACGTACCCGAAACGTGTCCCGACTTTTTCGACCGTATTATTGCAATTTTCTTTCAGTATTTTTTTAAGTTGTGATTTCTCATGTTTTTGGTATCGCATCTGGATTCGGTCTTAGAGTCAGCTCTGACCTGGACCGGGAACCTGATACCGGTATACTGCCTGATTTGACCTTTTTGGTGGTCTGATTTGACCGATTTTAGTTTCAAATACTGTTTTGTAATATTTTAGATTTTTCATGATTTTGTAAAATTTTTCAGAATTTTTCTGCAGAATCTCCAAAACTAGTGTTGGTCGGCGACTGATTCCTGAATTTTTAGTTTTCAAACGGAATTGAATTTTCAGAAACGGCTTTCACGTTACTTCTTAAAATTTTATTTTCTATCTAAATATATTTTGAGATTTTTTTAAATTTATCAAAATTTCACTGATTCTGGTATCGGCTGGTATCGCTAAATGATTTTAGGATTTTTAATTTGAAAATTAAATTAAATTTCTCAAATCTTATTTTACCGGACATCTTAAAATAATATTTACTATTTTTGAGAATTTTTCAGAATATTTTATGAAACAGTTAAATTTTTGCCCTATTAAAATAATAATATTATCTACCGATATTTTCTTTTCGTACTTTTTCTTTCTCTACTCTCCTACTTTATACTTTCATATATTTTAATAAATTAATTATTTAATAATAATATTTTTTACTATTTTCTTTTCTTTTTCCTTTTCCTTTAATTTTCTTTCCTTTTCTTTCTTTTCTCTTTTCCCCTTGTCTTCCCCATGCACTGCACTCCCTTGCCACAGCCGCAGCCGGCTGCAGCAGCCCTCTCGCCTCCCATTTCATCATCACATCTCCCTCCTCTATTAAAAACCCCTTCTCCTTCCTTATCCTTTTCATTTCCATTTCAATTCCAAACTCCAACTCCTTTAACCAACCCATTCTCCTCATCTCCACCGCCGCCTCCACCATCACCACCGCCGCCGCTGTCCCCCTATTGCCGCCGGCCACCAATCCCCCACACCCCCTCTCCACTCCTCCACCTCCTTCAACCTCCACCAACCACCCACCACCTCTAATTTCAAACAAACCCATCACTACCACCTCCCTTCCTCCTCCAAAATTCACCACCATCTCTATCAAATCCATCACTCCCACCACCCCATCATCACCTCCTTCTCCTCCTCTAACTCCTCACCACCTTCAACAACCACCACAACCACCATAACCACCACGACCATCAACTACCACCACCACTCCTCCACCAAATAACACCAAACCAAACAACCCTTCCACTCCTCCCCTCCCCGGGCTAGGCGCGCCGCCCCACCTTCGGTGGCCTGGCCGCCGGCCCAACCTGGCCGCCGGCCATCCCTCCCTCCACTTTCTTTCTTTCTTCTTCTTTCCTTCTTTATTTATTTCTTTCTTTTCTTTTCTTCTTTCTTTCTTTTCCTAAAATATACCCACTTTTCTATATTCCCTAAATACCCATCCCCTCATTCCCTAATTACTTCCCCATAATTTCAATCATACCCTTCCCCTTTTAATTCTTATTTTCTTTTCTAAAAATACCCTATGTTCTCTCTCTCCCCTCTCTCTCCCCCCTCATTCCTTCTCTAATATATTTATAATATTTATTATATACATATTTATATATCTTACGGGCTAGTGGCTTGCTCATACGGGTTCGCAGATTTCTCGGACTTTTTCTCGGTATTTTTATTCCGGTGTTAGGCGAGTACATTTCTTTGACATTTCTTATTTTATTACCATCGTTTCATGTCTAATAATTATTATCTGATTTTTAATATATGATGTCTCTTTATCCAAGTTGGTATGTGTTATATAAATAATTTTTAAAATTTATCATGTTTTATAAATAGCTTCCGATCGTGATTATACTTTGTTGGACCGGTATTATACCGGGTATGTTTAGATCTGCTCCCGCTTTACTCGGCTCCGCATAGCTAAATTATAGACTAAATTATTATTGTTATAAAAATGATTATGAAGAGTTTGAAATGTTTATACCGCTCTCATGTACCATGTTATGTGACCAGTTGATGCCTGATATTTGATATTGTGACTCTCACCGACATATTAGTTGTCTGACGCTAAAATATATACAGCGGTACTTGCCATGCTACACTTATCACTTGATATCTGACACCGGTACTTACCATGCTATACTTGACGGTTGACGTGCTATCACTCACTTGAAATGCTATCACCTGGTACTAGCATATTTGACCTGATATTGTGAAACCTGACTGGATAATATTACACTTGACACTATATTTCTTTACATATTCATGATTTTCACTTTTACACGGACTTGACATGATTATTATACTGTTACCAGATATTTGGTACTCCTGAGCTCCTGTGCTCCTGAACTCCTGTATTCCTGAACCCCTGTAAAAGGGAAACTCCTGATCCTATACTCCTGTTGATCCCTGTAATTGGATAACCATGAATATAGGATTACTGTGTATACTCTGTGGACATTATCACTGAACAAATTATAATAATTAGACAACTTACATCGGGATGGGGGAAACTAAAGAGTACCAATATAGTCTCCATGTTTATGATGGTCTTATAGTGTTGCGCGGCCATATACTTGGATTCGAATTGGAGGCCACCAAGCGCTTCAGTAGGGTGTACTGGCACCCCTACTCCCCTACCTGCCAGTTGTACCATAAGCCCCTGGGCCTATTCCTGTGGGAGCGGTGGCATCCTATTCCTGTTCGGGCGTACAATAGGTCACGGTACCTAGCAGTATGTTTCGGCCCAGCACCCTATACTCCTTGACCGTTGTCCCGGGAATGTAGGGGACCCATTCTAAGCATGGTTCGTTGATCTCCATCAATTTCCAGTAACTTACTCTCTAGTCTGTATGCTGAGGTATGTGAGATGTGACGCATACCGACGTATACAAATCAGCTGAATCTTAATAACTTAATAATAGCATGCTCCTGATAACGGACTAGCTATACTATACTGCTCACTACTTATACATATGCTATCTTGTTAGATTACTTGATTGCTTCCATACTGTTTCATTATTTTGTTATTGTGAAGGTAAAGTCAGATTATATAAACTCAGACTACAGTGACGTGAGGTATAAGGTATATATGTGTTTCCTTATTTGGATTATTCCTTCGACGGACTAATCTGACAGATCGGTAATGTGGGCTTGTGTAACTGATTTTCCTGTAGTTACTTTATTTACTGTCTCATTTCATATTCAAATGTGCTTATATTCACGATACACATTTCCTGTACACATATACCTGTTATGCACGCTACTTGGCTTTACTATATGTACTCGCAGGGTTGCATCTGACAACCTTGAATTCTCATGTCCAGATTCTAGAGCCTGGACCATGGTGGCTTGGCTATAACTGATCAGAGTGCGCAGCGGATCCTTTGGTGGTAGTCAGAGCGTAGCAGAAGCTTGGACGTCATCACAACTCTTCCTTCCAGTTCCTCTCCTGTTTGGCTCCTGAGACCCCTCTTGCTGCTCGTGAGCACCTCTCAGCTTTCATATATTTCTTCATGTATTGTACTCTTGTATTTTCTGGTGACATAATATTCCTATAATATTGTATCACTCTCAGTGATAACCATGTACTTGTACCTTTCTGTTGGAATGTATATTACCACTATGCTTTCGCACTCTGATTCTTGCATGTACTTATGCTTAGCGTATATACGTGAGGGTATCTCTGACCTGCGTATATACGTCACAGTGACGTCTCTGTACCCGTAGGATCGGGGCGTCACAGGGTGGTATCAGAGCCTAGGCTCTAACATCCTCAGTACTGTAAGTACACCTAGAGGGGGGTGAATAGGTGTACGACTAATCTAATGAACAAAAATGCGGAAATTAAAACTTAATTGCAACACACTTAGTGTAACCAACGAGTGTAGCCGAATTCCCGGTGAAGGGCTCTGGACTAACTCCTCTTGATTCCTCTGAATAAGAGTTGAGGTGCTATATGAAGCTCTCGTGATTAAACACAAGTGAGGCACACACACAATCACAACCAAGCATATAAGTATGATATGACAATATGAATCAATACAAGGCACAATATAAAAGAGAGAGTTAGAGTCAATGGATCAAACGCAAACACCGAGATTTGTTTCGAGGTTCGAGCACTCAGCTCTACTTCCCCGCCTTCACACAGAAGGATTTTCACTAACTTGTCCACACAGAACTTCCCACATAGGGAAACCTCCAATGAGGATTTGGGGCAATACAATAACTGGGAGTACACAACTCCTCTCTCAAATACAACACAACCTCTACACTTAGAGGTTAGGCACAAAGCCACTTAAACACAATCACTTCACACTTGAGGGATGGGCACAAAGCCAAACAACCGATCAACCTCTCACTAGAGGGATATGGCACAAAGCCACCACTCCAATAATCAACCTCTACACAAGAGGGATAACACAAATTAGGAGGGTTTACAACTTGGTGATCAAAAGACCACAAACAACTTCTTTTCTCACAAAAACAAAGATCCTAATAGATAGGATAGTAGATAAGCTCAAGTGTGAAAAATAAAGAGTTTGGAAACAAAAACACAAAGAAAAATACTTGAAAAAACAACTAGAATAAGATTAAAATGAAGATCAAAACCAATATCCCAAATATCCAATTTTTCTTTGATTTTTTCAACCCTTTAAAACAAATGAAGATAGATCTTTTTAACCAAAAACTCTTTTGAAAACTTGCTGTTTAAACACTAGAGAAGTAGAAAATTTTTGCTCTAAAAAACTTGTTAAGAAACATATCTCAAATGGGGTATTGAAAGACCCAAACAAAATCTGCCCGTTGGCAGGCAGAAAGGTCAAAAATGACCTTCCGGTCGACCGGCCAACGGTTAAATTTCTGACCGTTGAGCCTGCCGGTCGACCGCCCGGTCGACCGTGCCAGATCCAGAGAGCAGTTGCTCTCTAGACGGTCGACCGCTCGGTCGACCGTGCAAAGGCTCACGGTCGACCGCCTGGTCAACCGCCCCTACCCGAGAGTGGGGCACTTGCAGTCGGTCGACCGCTCGGTTGACCGGCCTAAGTGGCTGGCTACGTGCACGTCCTCGTGTACGTCGGTCGACCGGTCCGGTCGACCGACCACTGGTCCGGTCGACCGTCCCGGTCGACCGCCAGGGCCTGGCAGATCTAGTTATAGGATTTAAAACTTGGGTTTTTAATTATCAAATAAATCCCATAAAATCTTTAAAAATTCACAAAAATTGTTTCAGTATAATACTTTGATATACAAATATGTTTGAGTAAAATCAAACCATGTTACAAATATTTTGAACTATTTTTGTAACTTAAAAATTTTGCCGAAAACCAAAATCTGTATTTTCTAAAACTTGGATTTTTGAAATGAAAAATCGTTTTGTCCAAAACACTTGCAAATACAAAAACATGATATTGAAACAACTTTGAGGCATATAGTATATGGATATAATCCAATATACATGAAAGATATATATCAATGTTTTTGACATTAAATCCGAAAATAAGTTTTGTCTAAAATACCAAAACTTCAAACTTAGGAAATAGACTATCAAACTAAGTTTGTTTAAATAGTTAAAGTATATATGTATATAGAACAAATCTAATATACATTAAACTATGTAAACTTATTTTGATTCTATCTATTTATGAAAACCAAGATCGGTTAAACCAAAAACTGAAACTAATAAACATGAAACTTTAAACAGGTGTGTGTGTGTTGTGAACTTGAGCATATTACACTATCTAATCTTTAACAATGGATCTAAACAATAAACTAAATAAAGTACCGAAGTCTTCTTGTAGAGCGCCGTCTCCAAGTCAACTCGATCCAAAGGTGATCCACCGAGCTTGACTCCAACGAGTGCTAGATATGAACTTTGACGCTCGGGCTCTTGAATCACCATGTGAAAGCTCCAAAACGCCTTTGTTGAAGCTAGTCACCTACTAATATCTCGGTTAAGTATCTGAAACTAAACATCACAAGATTATTAGTAAACTATAACTACATGAGTTAATCATCATCAAAACTAAAGTGGAAGGCCTCTGGGCAACAATCTCCTCCTTTTTGATGATGACAAAACTCATAGAGTTATATATGCATGGATTAAAGTTAAGCTTCAAAGAAGCTCCCCCTTAACTCATGAATAAAAATAAATAATAAATATATGCAATGAATACTAAACATGAATATGCATAAACATGCATAATGAAATAAACATGCTCTTGATACCAAATTTTTTAAAATAAATTCCTTTTCCATTTTTTTAAAATAAACATGTTCTTAAGTATCAATTGAAAATATAAACTTAAAATATTACTCTTGATACCAATAAAAATTTCAATTGAAAACTTTATCAATAAAAGCAATAAAAGCTTTTGATACCAATCAATAAAAATTCTTGATACCAACTGAAAGATAATCAATAAAAGCTCTTGATACCAGTAATAAAAATTTTAATAAAAGTTTTTGATACCAATAAACCAAAATAACAAAATATGTTCTCTTGATACCAATATCAACAAAACATTAAAACATCAAATAAACTCTCTTGATACCAATATGAAACAAACTTTGATATAAACTTACAAATAAACAATAAACATGCATATAAACTCAAATACTTCTCCCCCTTTTGTCAATCATCAACAAAGGGGTCAAAGAAAATAATAAAGCAATGTTCTCCCCCTTTTTGTCTTAAACAAAAAAAATATCAATAAGGGGTGAAATCAAATCAAAACATTTTAATACCAATTGAAAAAAATATATCAATTTAGTGCATCATGATATCAATTTAAAAATAAATAAAACATACTAATTGAAAGTACATAAAATAAATGTTGAAGAATTCAACCAAAAATTTTGATATCAATTGAATGATTTAGACATGTAGGTAATCTTGATATCTATTGTAAAGATTAGTACCAATTGAAAGTAATTTTTCATTAAGAGTATATGATACCAAAAATAATCAATATCATTTTTCAATCATTTTTCAACATAAAGTGTGGGAGTAAAATACCAAAGGTAAACAAAACCAATTAAAAGGTGAAATATGAATTTTCTCCCCCTTTATGAAATACCAAACAAAATGATGCATAAGCTTGTATAAGATACCAATTAAAACATAATCAATTGAAATATAATAGTCATTGAAGAAATCAAGTTTAGCATAACTAAAATTTGTGCTCAAAGATATAGAGATATAGTAAGCACAAATAAAGTATATATATATATATATATATATATATATAATATATATATATATATATATATATATATATATATATATATATATGTATGAAAAATTGAATACCAATCGAAATTGATACTATTTGAAGTGTAAGCATACATATATAAAAAATATATATATATGAGTGTACAAAAAGAATGTCAATAGTGATACCAAATGAAAAGATCCAATGATACCAATTGAAAACATAATAAGATCAAGTGTATAACTCATACTTCCTACCACCCATTTCATGCACATGTTTAAAAAGATTTTCAATAATAAGCATATAAGGCATGGTCGCCCAACCAACCGCCCTTAAATGGGTAGGGGTTTTCAAAAATAAGTTTGAAAATATAATATGTTTGAAAACTCTACCATATGAAGAATACGAACTAGTTATATGAAAATTTTGAAAAAACTAGTACAAAATCCTTCAAGTAAGGAATAAAACAAAAATATATTTCATGAAAAACATGTAAATCACTTGATCACCAAACACTCAAAATCTATATAGCACAAATTGTACTCATGAAAACAAAATCATGAGAAAATATTAAATAAAGTGAATATATAAGAGTTATGTGAAACACATTATCATGAAACTAGGCAATCGAGCTCAAAATTCCTTAAAAATATGAAAATCATCAAAACTAGAATTCCTTCAAGGTATATGTATGTCTTGTGCAAACTAGAGCATACATACATATCCAAAACATGAATGAGTCCACAAAAGTATATGCATGAAGGCAAGTGGCTCAAGGATGTATATGTACAACTAACAGTTTAGACAAAATAGACATATACATGAAGTTAAACATAAACATGGAAAATATATACAAAAATATAGAATACAAGTCAAATGCATGAATCATCAAAATTAGGCTATACTAGTACATCTAACAAGTACAAATGAGCATTCAAGCACAAACATATAATAGTCTATTTGTAGCTCAGTAGTTGTACAAGTATACATCCGAGTTTTAATGAAAACTAACATCTAAACAAGTAATCAAAACATGAAGTATAGAAATCAAAACAAAACTCATATGATCATTATGTAAATGAACATCATTAGATCTATGATATACACAATAGTTAAACTAAAGTGAGAACACAAAATATGGGTCCATATAAACATAGGTGTCTCAAGTACTAATCATGCATATCACAGGACTAATAAACATGGCATATGGCATAATAAATATTAAAACAAGACATTCTATAAATGAATGATCTAAAAGCATGCAAATATAAATAAGGAGTAAGAGATAGTTACCAAAATCATGAGGGCAACTCTCCATGTCTCCAAACCAAGGTGGTCCTTCCCCCAAACTCTCCTTGAAAGTGATGCATCCAAATAGTCCTCTTTAAGCTCGGAACGCATCCACCTCAAGGCACCATCGCTCTCACATCATGCGAGAGCCCACACCTACATCAAATAACATAGGGGTGGTCTTTGGTACCCATACTCTTTTGGGTCCATAGGGGTTAGTTTCTTTCCTAACCTAAACAAACTTAGTTACTAAATTTGCACATGTATCCTATCATAACAAAATTTAGCAAGGTGGCCCTTACGTTCACAATGTGAACAAGTGTATACATGAGCATACAAAGTGTTATGAGTGTGTACGTGAGGAGCATGTGTATGTCGTGGTTTGTGTGCATGCATAGAAAGAATTTGTTTCTTTCGAAACATAGATTCCAAACGTGAGTGGTTCAAAGCACAATGGCTCAAAGTGGAGCCCAAACAATCCACACTCTTCTTTAATAAACATATATCATTTTCAATCATAGAAGAAGAGGTGCATGCAATAGGTATGCTAGAAGGAGAAGCTATACTAGCATGGCAAACATGTGTAGATAAATCATTTTCAAAGAAATATTTTCATTAGACATCAAATCTAATTCCTTTGAAATTAGAAATAATTTTCATTTTTAAAGATTGATTTTCTTTTAAAGTAAAATCAATTTTAGAAGACAAGTTTTCATTTTTCTTTAAAATATTTTCACAATCATTTTTGATTTTCAAAATTTTGTTTTCATTTAGTGTAAGATCAAGTTGGGATTTAAGTGAGTCACGTTCACTTGAAATCTCATCCTTTTCTTGCAAAATAATCTCAAGTCTAGAAGATAAATTTTTTACTTTCTTCTTTTAAACCAAAATTATCCTTTTTCAAAAGTTTATATTTTGAAATCAAATTTTCACAATTTTTGGTAAGTTCATCATTCAAAGCTTGTGCATCCATACACTCATTGAGTACTAACATCTAGTTGAGTGTCTGAGTGTACCTCAAGGGAGTCATTCCCTTGGACCATGAAACAATGTTCGTCGGACTTGTCTCGACTAGATTTCCTCTTCTTATTGGTAAGCATTGGTAGCTCGGGAGATGTCAAAATGTTCCATACTGCAAAAGCGAAATCATAGTGAGAAAACACATGTAAATATTTTTTTTATCAAGGGATGCTCTAAGTGCCTTTAGGGTTAGTGCATTGGCCTCTATATGCTTGCTATCACTAAGATAAGATTTCTTGATAATGGCAAGGTAAACTTTATAACCTAGGGTTTTTAAATGACAATTCATCATAACCTTCCATATATCAAGTCTAGAGATATCAAACATGGGAGGGCTATCCATGAGTGCAAACTATATGTGTGCAAATGCAAATAATAGATTAGCAAAATCAAGTCACACTCCTAGGTGGTTAAACCTAATATCAGGAGCGTAGGCTCTGATACCAATTGTAAGTACACCTAAAGGGGGTGACTAGGTGTACGGCTAATCTAATAAACAAAATGCGAAAATTAAAACTTAATTGCAACACACTTAGTGTAACAACGAGTGTAGCCGAATTCCCGGTGAAGGGCTCTGGACTAACTCCTCTTGATTCCTCTGAATAAGAGTTGAGGTGCTATATGAAGCTCTCGTGGTTAAACACAAGTGAGGCACACAAACAATCACAACCAAGCATATAAGTATGATATGACAATATGAATCAATGTAAGGCACAATATAAGAGAGAGAGAGAGAGAGTTAGAGTCAATGGATCAAACGCAAACACCGAGATTTGTTTCGAGGTTCGAGTGTTGACACTTTAAAAGAAGACAAGATTCTTACTGGCCTGAACAATGTCTAAACTTGTTGACATTTACAAAAGATAAGTGACAGACAAGCTGACGACCAGTTCTGTACCCATCTCCAAGGGACAAAGCAGCAACTTGGACTCTACTGATCCAGTGACGCAGACAGTGAGCCCAGATTGTCTCTGAAGAGACCTAAGCAGGTCTAAGATGCTAGGTTAGCTCAACACTTAGCATCACATGAGCCCAAGGGGATAGTCTCACCTGAGAGGCTAAGTTTATTCAACTTCGCCTTGAAGCTATTCAAAGCTCTACCAGTGAGCTAACTTACAGCTTCGCCTGAAGCACTCAGTTAACTCCGCAGAGAGTTAGCTTTGCTCGAAGCCACACACAATCGCACAGAAGGATGTTCGGTAGCTTAGCCACAGATGTTATCTAGCTCCGCTGGAGAGCTTTCTTCTAACTTCGCCAGATGTTCCTTCCAACTCCGCTGCGAGCTCGACGCAGCAACTCCACTGCGGGTCTTTTATGGTCAACCTTTGACCAATTAAATCTCCAGATGAGATCAAATCAATTCAAGATCAAGATCAAATCTAATCAAGATCAAATCTGAGATCAAATTTGGCAATTGTTTGCCATAATCTCTTGACTCTCCTAAAACAAGTAAGAAGATCAGGAGAGATCTTTCAATTATTTGGAAAGAATCAAAACAGATCAGGAGATCGACCTACCTGCTATTCCTAGCTTCGCAGAAGCTGATTCTAACCTCGCAGCAAGGCTACTTTTCAGATTTAAACAGATTGACTCAATCTGTTTCCAGATTTTTCAAGGGACAATTATATTCCTGCTCTCCCTATAAATAGGCTACCAGGGGTACACGGAGAGGGACAGCACGCAAGAGGACAAAAAAATACAGCGCACAGAGAGAGGCGGCTAAACAGAGATCTATTCTCAGCTTTCAAGAATTCAGAGAATTCAGAGAACTACTTCTCTAATCAGGGTACTGATACCCTAATACCTTCCTTCCTCTCAAGAAATTTTCGGAACCAGGGGAGAAGGAATTCTCAAGTGAAGGCAGTTTGAGAAGTAACAAGAAGGTTCTACCAACCTTCTGTTCTCCGATTTCCCGAATCAGGCGAGAAGGGAATCCCATCGATCGCATCTCAAAGGGACAAAGTGGTCGTGTGCTGACCAGACTCCTATCGGCACACTTCTCCAGAATCTCAGAGGAGATCTACTTGTAATCTTTTGTGTTACTTGTAATTTAGCTCCTCGACACTTTTTTGTAAGTTTTTCCCTTTGCAAAATCAATGGAAAATAAGATGGTGGCTCTGCTGGGGATTGAATTCTCCACTGTTGAGAATCAAGTGTCGCAATGCGACGAACAGACCTTCGGGTCTATCTCTTAATTCGAGAAAGCCGATGTGACCAGAGCCCCTCTGGCTAAATCTTCGAAGCAAGTCTCTGCGGAGACAGATAAGGCTCCCTGCGAGCCTACCGCGGTCCTCTGACGCAACAAGGGAGCAGGCCCACAATACAAGGGTCAGAATCTTCAGCCCGTCACCTTCGAGAACCTAGTCGTTCACTTCGACCAAGGAAAATTTGAAGAAGTCCTCTCTGGAGGTGGTCTAAGGCTCAATGCATGGAAGCATAGAAAGGTCTCCATGGCCAAGGTTTCAGAGTAAAAACCAGAAGCAAAATCCTGCCAACACCACCCAGCCTCACGTGTGGCTAATCTGGTTCCCTGCGAACCTAAAGTCTCCTCTTTCAAAGCAGATGTGGAGGCCAAAGCAGAAGGCTCTGTATGAAGCCTCAGACGTAACTACGCCACAAGTTCGTCTCTCTTGCGAAGAAAAAGGCAAAATGCCTGCCTGCTCCAGCGAGACTGCTAGCCGCGAAGTCACAACGGCCACCGTACCTTCGCCTAATTCAAGAACAGTAACTTCTCGCGCCAGCCTCGTTCTCATGAGCGAAGCTACTGGACCTCAGGGTACGCATGATGTTCGTAGCCGTGAAGCTCGAACCAAAGCACCACAGTGTACTAAACTCGCTTTTTGCAGCGAAGCTAAGGGATTGTCCCTAAGTGTTGATAGCGGTGGTTATGCAGCTTCAGCGCCCAAAGGCATTTCTGAGGCTTTTAGTCGCGAATTTAGAGCCAAAACACTATCTAAGGCTAATCGCCTTCGCAGCAACATAGAGAAGAAAGCACCACAGCGTGCTTCGCTCCCCAGTCCATCAAGCGCTAAGCTCGCACTTTGTAGCAAAGCTAAGGGATTGTCCCCAAGTGTTGACAGCGGTGCTTATGCAGCTTCAACACCCAAGGACATTCCCAAGGTTCTTAGCCGCGAAGTTAGAGCTGAAGCACTATTTAGTGCTAGTCCCCTCTGTGGTGATAAAAGGAGCAGGACATCGTCCTATGCGCAATCCAACAGAGCCTCTGCGCTGGTTCGTTTAGGCCCAACTGGGTCAGACTTGCGAGAATTCTTGACAAATAAACGGAAGTCAGAATCTTTCCAAACTTCTCCCTCCTATTGTCAACAAGTAGGATGTCAGCTGGTGATGGTCGACTTAGTCCATTGCTGGTTAGGACCAATTATCGCCACTCTCCCAGGCCGACGATCAGTTTTTGATCGACTGTCGGTACAGGCCCCAGTGGAACATCGCAAAAGGAGCATAACGCGAGATCTACCCTTTGCATCCGTTAACATGATCGGAAGAGGACGAGAGCTGCGTAGGTGCAGACGAGCGTCCCACGACACTCCCTACAGTTCCCCAAATCTGGATTATAGCCCAGGCTTGGGCGAAGTCTTGGTACATGAAGAAGGTGTCTTCCGAAACACCAGATTTAGGGTTGCAATACCCTATAGTTATGAACAACCATCTTCCTCAACTACAGTAACCTCACCAGAACCAATGAAAGGGTTAGTTCAATGGTCTGACGAAGAGGACGAAGACAGTGGGTATGCCTCTTCGGCGACAGTCAGCTCAGTGCGAACAGACAGAGTATCAGTGAATATGGTTGATAACAGTAATGATGACCTTCGTCGACGCTTGGAAGCTCAGGAGCAAACTTCTAAGACCTAGCAAGAAGCTTTGGACAATATTCAACAGATGCTCGCTCAACTCCTCAATAACCAGAATAATAATGATACCGGGAGTAACCATTATGAGGAAGAACATCTTAGCAATGAACAGCCAAGGATGGAGAAGTCGAAGGAGGGTTCTTCTTTGGACGCTGAAGTCCTTAAAGGCATCCAAGCTCAAATCACATCCCTAGCTCAGAGGGATGAATTAAAAAAATAGGGGCAGTCCGTCCTTACCCGCTGGAGTGGGATTCAGTACTGTACTCACCAAAGTGCAAACCACCAACGTTACATACGTACGATAGTAAAAGCTCGCCAAACCAGCACATTTACTATTTTCAGTCTCAGACCGTAATGTTATAGACAATGATGCTATCATGGCTAGGCTGTTCATTGGCACCTTAAAGGGGGTAGCATTTGACTGGTTCTGAAGTCTCCCTCCGGGCTCTGTCAATTCCTAGATCGACTTAGAAACCCGATTCCTTTCTCATTTCTATAAGGATGATACCGAGATAACCATGGACAAACTTCTCTCTACCGTACAGAAGAAGGGCGAATCTGTCCGGACTACATTGAGCGGTTTAGAAACTTGTCTTTGATGTGCCCAGCAGGAATGCCATTATCCATGCTCTTACAGACGTGCAGGCAGAACTTCTTAAACCAAGTAGAGGTTCGCATGGGGGCTGTCAAAGCCCATACCTGAAAAGAACTGGTTGAGCAAGCTGAGATAGCCGAAAAGTCGGCTAAAAAGTTCGAACCATCCGCCCTTAAAAGTAAATGGGGTATGAATAATAAAGGACATGGCAACATGGCACAGTCTTCTCAAGCCAAAGGGAAAGAGAATATGTCAGTAGAATTGTCGGAGGATGTTCAGTCGAAGGCCAAGAAGAGCGACTTCAATAATCAGGAGTCTAAGTTCCCTTTGAAACAATACTCCTTCAAAGACGATCAGTTGGTCACAATATTCCATTTACTCCATAAAGGGAACAAATTGAAGCTGCCGGATGGTCGACGTCCCAATGAACTAGGACGCACGAATGATCCCAAATACTGTCTCTTCCACAGGATGATTCACCATCCTACCGACAACTCCTTTGTCCTCAAGGACAGAATTCAAGCTTTGATCGACGCCGGACTCCTGACACTGAAGTCAGAGCAAAAGAAAGTCACTGCAAATATGGTGACCCTCGAGTTCGGCAAAACCCAAAGGTCACAGTTCCTGACGGGCTTATCCAATCCCTGCACCACGGCTTGAAGTCAAACATCCTGCAGTTAAAACTCAAGATAATAGGGGTCTTGTTCCCTTGACATTGGAGACAGGAGAAATTATGTGGATACACACAGACCTTGTCCAAGACGAATAATGGGATTCAAAGAAACCCAAATCAAAAGGAAAATCTTGCAATGTCATCTCCATCCTGCCAGATGATGACAATGTTACATCAGCTTCTCTCAGCGATTCTGAAGGGGAAAAGCACGCTTGCACGACGCAGGCTAATGTACCTCAGCCAACAGGTACTCGATCTGGAAAATCATACTTAAAATAGTATGAGAAAGCTACTGACGAGACACAACAGTAAACGACGTCGGTACAAGTATCAGCCCTCGCTTCAATTCCAACCAAGGGAAAGGAGAAGCCAAGGGAAGTCCGGTTTGACCATGTCCTGAAGAAGCCTTCAGGCCCAGGGCTAAACACGCCCTTTCGTTTCGACATATTGGACCAGCTAGCTAATATCCCCACTCGTATTACTATACACGAGCTCCTTCATCTCTCAAAAGAGACAAGAGAAGCACTCAGAGATGCGCTGGCTGATTCAGAATCATTCCTGACGTATATGCCAGAAATCCCTAAAGATGACGCTCAGTCTTCTTACCCTGAATGCCATCATGTACAATCAAAAGTACCTGCTATTACCTTCACAGCGGAAGATATGCTTCTCAAGGATAACAAGCACGATCGACCTCTGTACTACACCGGATACATCGGTTCAACATGCATTGAAAGGGTACAGTTGATCTGGGGTCTGCACTCAGCATCATCCCCAAAAGGCTCCTCTACTTTCTCAGTATACCACTATATAGGTTGTCCGCAACGACTACTACAATATACGGTTTTAATGCCGGGAGTAGTCATCCACTCGGGAAAATTCGACTCCGTTGCCGAATCGGGAGCCTGAAGTCAGAAGTGACGTGTTATGTCATTGATGCTGACACGTCATACAACCTACTACTAGGACGACCGTGGATCCACGCCAACTGGATCGTTCCCTCCACTCTGCACCAGTACTTCAAATATGTTGAAGACGATGCAACAATACGAACTGTCTTCGCTGAGAAGCAACCATTCAAAGGGGTAAAAATTACTTCACTGACGCTCTCCTGTATTGAGAGACCAGTGAAATATCGAAAGAATCATTGTCAGACGATGATGATAGTGGCAATGAGGCGGATTCAGAATCTGAAGCAGACATGCCAGCCAATTTAATTGGTGATTCCTCCATTCAAAGAAGGTCAGTTACCAATAATATTCGGTAAAGCCCAACCACGAGGGTCCATAGCCACAGATTCAAGTTCAGACTCAGATACCCTACAAGTTTTCCACTATGCACGACCAGCGCACTATATGATGAAGAAAATGGGGTACAACCTAAAGCATGGAGAGGGCCTGAATTTCGGAAAAGGAAGACATAGTTTGCTGCGCAACTTTGTGCCGAGAGGAAAACCTGCAGATTACTATGATAACACACGCAGGGGGTTAGGATACGTTACACCCACACCACCAGCAATGGTTCAATTCAAAGATGGCGAACCGATTCCATTACATTCCGCCTCTTCCTCTGAGTGGGACTCAGATGTCAGTGTGGGAATCATGTTCGAGAATCTCACCGTTAATATGACTTCAAGCTGTCAATTGGAGCCAGCGGAAGCTACTAATGAGGAATCATGGGTTCAACAATTAGATCTCCAATGGGAAAAGCGATTCGAACTGCGCGAACCACCTACTGAAGACAAGGTGATGCAGGTCAACTTGGGTAGTCAAGATCACCCTAAACCCATCTTTATAAGTGAGAGCTTATCACTTATGGAAAAAGAAGAATTAATAATACTCGTAAAGGAGTATATAGACGTCTTCGCATGGAACTACGAAGACATGCCTGGACTTGATCCACAAGTAGCCATGCATCATCTAAATATCAAACCTGACGCCAAGCCAGTCAAGCAGCAACAACATCAGTTTCGCCCGAACATTATGGAGGCTATTGAAGCTGAAGTTCATAAGCTCATTGCATGTGGCTTCATACAGGAGGAACAACATCCAGATTGGGTTGCTAATATTGTTCCCGTCCTCAAGAAAAATGGAAAAATACGGATCTGCATCGACTGCCATGATCTCAATATGGCTTGTCCTAAAGATGAATTCCCATTGCCCATCACCGATGTCATGATTGACAACACCTGTGGATTCGAAAGAATGTCTTTTATGGACGGCTTTTCAGGGTACAATCAAATTAAGATGTATCCCGACGACGAGAAACATACTTTGTTCCGAACGCTATTGGGGGTATACTCACTGTGATGCCCTTCGGACTGAAGAATGCCGAAGCAACCTATCAGCGGGCAATGAACACAATTTTTCGCGATCATCTCCGAAAAATAGTAGAATGCTATGTCGATGACATTGCTGTCAAAAGCTGCAATAAGAATGACCATCTTCGTGACTTGAGAACGATGTTCGACATAATGCGGGCTCATCAACTGAAGATGAATCCGACAAAATCCTTTTTGGGAGTTTCGAGTGGCAAGTTCCTTGGGTTTATTGTTACATCAAAAGGAATTCATCTCGACCCAGATAAAGTCAAAGTCATTCAGAGCATGCACCCACCTGGGAACATCAAAGAGCTTAGAGGCTTGCAAGGTAGACTGGCTTATATCAAAGCTTCATCGCAAATCTCTCAGGCCGCTGTCAACCGTTCACCCGACTCATGAACCTTTGTATGGGATCAAGATTTTTAGGAAGCTTACGAGGATATCAAGAGATATCTCACAAAACCTCCAGTCTTAGTAGCTCCCACATCAGGGAAACCATTCTTGCTTTATGTGAAGGCTATGGACCATTCTCTTGGTGCCCTGCTTGCTCAGAAAGACGGCGATGGTCATGAACAAGCTATTTATTATCTAAGCAGGACTTTGATAGGAGCAGAATCTCGCTATAATCCTATTGAGAAGGAATGCTTAGCTCTTGTCTTTGCCGTTCAAAAGACACGACATTATTTGGTCGGCCAAACCATACATGTCATCTCCAGAGTGAATCCTTTGCGTCTTCTCATGACGAAGCCATGATCATTGAATTCAAGATTAGCTAAATGGGACTTCTTTTGTCTCAATACGACATGATCTTTATCCCTCAGAAGGCGGTTAAAGGCCAGGCCCTTGCAGAGTTCTTGGCTGCTCATCCAATTCTGGAATACTCAAAACTTCATGAAGATATTGCAGATGAAGTCTTCAAGTCTAATGTAACCTCAGAGGATGAAATTTGGCAGATGTTCTTCGACGGAGCATCACGAATAGGCCTTAAAGGCAGGATCATTGCCGGCGTAGGGGTTGTGTTTATCTCTCCACAGAATCATGTCCTTCCTAGAGCATTCTCTCTGACGAAATCATGCTCCAACAATGTAGCAGAATATAATGCTCTACTCATTGGTCTTCAGCTCGCCCACGGAATGGGGGTACGCTACCTTGAAGCTTACGGCGATTCAAAATTTATTATCAATTAGGTTAAAGGTGAATATGAGGTCCGTCACGAGGATTTGGTGCCTTATTATCACACAGTCATCGAATTGGCTAATCTGTTTGATAGTTTTTACATCAGGCACGTATCTCGATCTCAGAATACTAAGGCGGATGCTCTTGCTGCATTAGCAACAACACTAGCCCTGCCAGTCGACACCGAGTATCACCTCACAGTGGCGACTCGACACCTTGTCTGCTCTAAACACATGTTAAGAATCAGAGAGATTTACAATATCTCAACGGATCTTGAGCCGAGAGATAGCCGATTTCCTTTCATCAACTATGCTCTACATGATCTGCTGCCAGACAATCCTAAAGAAGCGGCATCTATCAGACGAAGGTCTTTCCGTTTTTACTATGATCCAACTCTGAAGATACTTTACCGTCGTTCATACGACGGTATCCTTCTCCGTTACCTTTCTAATTTAGAGGCACAGGAAGTGCTTAAAGAAGCACATGATGGCATATGCGGAGCTCATCAGCCAGGTCCAAAACTTAAAGACAGATTGCATAGGCTTGGATATTATTGGCCAACCATGACAGCCGATGCCATCTAATATGCATGAAGGTGTAAAGCAAGCCAAATTCATGCGGACTTCATACACTAGCCTCCAGAGTTGCTCCACCCAACTGTTACTTCATGGCCATTTGAAGCATGGGGAATCGATGTCGTAGGGCCAATTAGCCCCTCTTAGATAAAAAGACACCGGTTTATCCTGGCAATAGCAAATTACTTTTCAAAGTGGGCAGAAGCCATACCACTGGTTGAAGTCAAAACTTCCAACGTGGTGAATTTCATCAAACACCACGTCATTCATCGGTTTGGTGTCCCTAGGCGGATCATCCATGATAACGGTCCCCAATTCATAAGCCAGGTATTCTATCGATTCTGCGATAAATACTGAATTCAAAATGTGGCTTCAACTGCCTATAATCCTGCTGCTAATGGCTTGGCGGAAGCATTCAATAAGACAATCATTAAGTTACTCAAAAAGTTTGTCTTCTCGAATAAGCGAGATTGGGACGAAAAGCTTGGTGAATGTCTTTTGGCCTATCGAACCACGGTTTGGACCCCGACAGGCAATACGCCGTTTTTTCTGGTATACGGGTGTGAAGCAGTCATACCGTTAGAAATCCAGATGCCGTCATTGCGAGTCACTTTAATGACTATGATCACATCAGAAGGCAATGATCGGTTGCGTCTTCAAGAGCTCGAAGCCTTAGATGAGAAGCAGTTACAATCTCTGCAGCACATCGAGTTGTATCAAGCTCGAATCTCAAAAGCCTTCAACAAGAAGGTCAAACAAAGAGTCTTCCATAAAGGAGATTTGGTTTTAGCCGTCAGACGACCAATGATCATGACTCACAAAACTAAAGGAAATTTCAGCCCAAATGGGCGGGACCGTTTGTAATAGAAACAGTCTATTCAAACTGAGCATATCGCCTTATGACTTCAGATGGTGATTTACTCATGATGCCGATCAATGGCAAGTTCTTAAAGAAATATTATCCTTGATTAAGGATACTTCTCATGATCAAGTTAACATTACACCTCTGATCAAGACCTTCAAGTCCAAGGTACACACAAGGAGTTCCCCTCTCTTCCTCCAAATGAGATCATACAACCATAAACCAGTAAGAAGTTGATCATACACTAGTTATCTCAAAGAAGAATCAAGGTTACACATGCACTAACCAAATGATCTAACACCTTTAACGGTTAAGGATAGATGAAAATGTTGGCCTTTAAGCCCAACATAAGTCCTCGACAACTTATCATGCTGAGGGGAATAGCATGGCTAGCCTGACTTAAACGGTAGTTGGTAAAGGCATATCAAACCTGTTGACAGCTGAGAATTTACTAAAAATTCTAAGGGACCTGTTCCCATTTGATCCCCTCTCCAAAATTACTTACCAATTCTCATTCATGGAATGGTAAGACCACATATAACGATCTTTTCATCCATTTCGCTGCTAAGTTAACATTAAACCTATGACAGTGATCTCCTCGCTTTTCGTAACGAAAACGAGACCTTTTCATGCTATGTTTAACAGTATACCTCTGGCATCCATTTCGCTGTTAAGTTAACATTAAACTTATGACAGTGATTTCCTCGCTTTTCGCAACGAAAAACTTTTTCATGCTATGTTTAATAGTATACCTCTGGCATCCATTTTGCTGTTAAGTTAACATTAAACCTATGACAGTGATCTCCTCATTTTTCCCAGTGAGAATGAGACATTTTTCATGCTATGTTTAACACTACACCTCTGGCATCCATTTCGCTATTAAGTTAACATTAAACCTATGACAGTGATCTCCTCGTTTTTCTCTGTGAGAATGAGACTTTTTCATGCTATGTTTAACAGTACACCTCTGGCATCCATTTCGCTGTTAAGTTAACATTAAACCTATGACAGTGATCTCCTCGTTTCTCGCAATAAGAACGAGACCCTTTTTCATGCTATGTTTAACACTACACCTCTGGCATCCATTTCGCTGTTAAGTTAACATTAAACCTATGACAGTGATCTTCTCATTTTTCTCCGACAAATTGCTTTCTGAATCCCTACGAAGTTCTTTTTGTCACGTTAACATTACACCTCTAACATATGATCTTCTATGGAATTCATTTCCTAGCCCCCCAGCAAGTTTCTGAGTCCCACTTAGTCTTTAGAGGACTTTTTAGGTTGTCACGTTAACAATATACCTCTGACAATTCCTTCCAAATCCCATCCAAATTTTGAGCTTGGTGGCTTCTCAATCGGTTATATCATTGCGACCTCTGAACCGGCAGATAGCCAAGTCTCATCTTTTAGTCTGACAAAGACTATTTCTTTGTCATCATACGACAAAATTTTGAGCTTGATGGCTTCTCAATCGGTTACGTCATTGCGACCTCTGAACCGACAAATAGCAAAGTCTCATCTTTCAGTCCGATAAGGACTATTTCGTCATCATACGACAAAATTTTGAGCCTGGTGGCTTCTCAATTGGTTACGTCATTATGACCTCTGAACCAGCAGATAGTCAAGTCTCATCTTTCAGTCCGGCAAGGGCTATTTCTTTGTCATCATATGACAATTTTGAGCTTGATGGCTTCTCAATCGGTTACGTCATTGCGACCTTTGAACCGGCAGATGGCCAGGTCTTATTTTTTTAGTCCAGTAAGGATTATTTTCTCAAAGGGCTGTGATACAACTTGAAAGCGAGAATTCAGGAAATAAAACAAGTTTGAAATGCAACAAGGGAGTCAAAATAAAATTACTTTTTATTTATTCCAAAAGAGAGATACATGAATGCACAGATTACAAGCTATGACGATGCTTCATAGGACTTAATCCGTTCTTCAAGAGTGGCCAGCCTAGTCTTCCTCTCTTCAGCAGCCCTGATATGTGCCTGCGACCTCAACTCGGCCTTATTAAAGCTCGTCGTCTGGGCCAAGCGAGCTTCAATTTCAACCAAGGTTGCCCTCTGTGCTAGCTCCTGCCGCAAGACTTCATCATTCTGGGCATTAAGCTGCTCAAGCCGGGCAGTCTCTTTAAAACGCACTGGTTCAGCTTTGGACAAAAGAAGATTAGCCTTCCTGATCATTTCCTTGGCCTTTTCAATTTTATCCTCAGCGTCAAGAAGAGCACTGCTAGAAGCGTCTATGGCATCCCCGAGCTCTACTTTCCTTGTCTCCAAGGATTTCAATTCAGAAGAAATTATCTTAGCAGCTTCTTGAGCGGCGAGATGAGCTTCATGCATCTGAGCAACAAGATGCACAAGCTGTTCGTTAATTGAAGACTCCAGATCTGAATGGCTAAGGCGGCGCCATTCGTCCACATCCCTCTCGAGTCTGTTCACCAGAAGCTCCAACGTGGCGGCCTGATCATCACCTCCAAAGTCCCGGATACTGTCAATGCTCAGAGAACGAGGCAGTCGAGCCCTTCAAAACCAAAGCAATGGATCGCTTCAAGCTCTTATAAAAGCTGTCAACTAACTCAGCCACGAATTCGTTCTCAGCCTCAATTACTCTCGGCAAACGAGCAGCCCCTGAAGACAAAGTTTCCACTTGCTTCACCGGTGTAACTATGGAGGAAATAATAGAAGTACTGGCTGCAGCAACATGAGGGGTCATCAATGATCTCGGAGGAGTCCTTATTGAAACCAGTACACTAGCCACAACCGAGGTAGGACTAGTGATTATTTCTGGGAGAGCTGGCTCAACCACCAATGTTGGAGAAGTAAGACTGGTAATCACCTTTAGCTCCGCGCCTGGCAAGATAGGCAGCACTGGCGAAACCAATGGCATCTCACACACCGATATAGTTGGAAGTGAGATTGGTTCCATGATTACCATCCCCTCAATTTCAGTTCCTCTGGCTGGTCAGGCTGATATGAGGGCAGGTCGTGATACAAAGCATCCAACTCTGCAGCATCCGCCGCGGTCGAAGTACTTACTTCACCTCTGATTCCTTCAGGAAGATTGGTTGGCTCTCTCGAAGTCAATGCACCCAAAGGCGGAACACCTACAACAAGACTTTGTTTAGGCAAGGCATAATAAATAGCAGGAGTAAAAAGATCAAAACACTACCAAAAGATGATGTCGCTTCAATCGTTTTGACGGCTGCATCAGTCCCTGCAGGCTCCATTGGGAAATCTTTGGCAGAATCAACATGAATGGCCGTCCCACCTTCACTGGCCGAACCCTCCATGGTTCACCCAAAAGAGCTAGAAGTTACGGGACTTTCTTTTGAAGTTCCAACGCCCGAAGGACCTACATCAGCCGCATCATCTCCAGACTCTTTCGAGACGGCAAAATAGCCAGCCTCATCTCCTTCCCTATAAGTGAACAAGGGATCATAATGCTCCCCTTGTTCTCCGGCAGTCTCAGCTCTCGGACTTCTCACCGCCTCAGTTCCTAAAGCATAAAGTATATGGAACACATTAGAAGTATATTACAAGAACGGAGTTGATCTTACCCGGGTCTGGAGCAGCTTTACTAGTAGTCGACCTAGAAGCCGATAACTTAATGACTAATGGGGCAGGAGGAGGAGGCGCTGTAGATAATTCGCCCTCTGCAACAACCATAGGAGCGTAGTGACGAGGCTTCTTCACTATCCTCTTCCTACGAGATCCATCTTCCCGCTTTCGCTTGAAGTGGACGTCAGCATCTTCTTCCTCCACTTCTTCCACATCAACATGTTCCATGGGGGCCGTGCCTACCCCATCAGAAGCAGCTGTTGGAGCTTCAGCACCCGTATCCGCTTCAAAGCGAGGACTTCCTGCATCCGAGACTTCGCTATCATCAACGGCGATGAATTCCCCGAGGCCTGGAACGCGGACCCTCTTACCCTCGCTCTTCTCAGTGACCTTCTGCTTCAGCCGCTTAGAGATTAACTTCACACCAAAGGAATTAATAGAAAATCCAGTGGGTGTGGAGTTCGAAGTTCTATACCACTGGCAGAATCCCAGGGTCGTCAGAAGGTTCGGAGTCCTTAGCGGCATACACAGTCGCACCTCAGTACAGCAGTAATGAAGAACCGCCAGGCACGAGATCCATCGATAAGACTCCCCATGAAGGCCAGACTGCTGTTTGGATTGCCTACATACATTTGGTCATACCAAACTGGCGGGCAAACCGACTCGGAACATAGGGCTCCAAGTAACAAGTGCCCCCACTTTTATACAACAAATGTGATGGCCGGATGCTAACCAGCCATTCGAAGATTCCCTGACTCAATGACGTCTGCCCTTCTCCTACATCCTTGAATTCCTCACCATAGCCTACATCGCGAATGTAGGGGAAGCATCGAAAAAGGCTATAAACGTCATGACGGCACAGCAGTTTACGGACCGCAGCCACATAAGTCTTAGAGCATGAACACCCCTCGAATCGACGAAGAAGCGCCATTCGAACACCTTCTGGGGGCTCCTCTCCGGCTTGGATGATGGAAGGGCAGTGAAGGGTGAACCATGCCATTAAATAAGTATATGGCAAACCTATTCTGGGGTTTGGCCCGTCACGAGGCAAGACAGTCCCCTTTCCCCGCTTCGTTGTTGGTGGTCTACAGAAAGCCTCCGTCAATACACGAAGACCTTTTGAATACAGCACACCATGGTTAGAAGAAGTCCAAGTGAACGACCATGGACTAGACAAACAGCAGGTAATAAGACAGTCGGATGAATGACATCGCCAGACGAAGACGGCACCACACATCTCTTCAATCAGACCGTTAAGAAACCAGCTAGAAGTGCCTTCCGAGACGTCGGTCGACGAGCCTGGTGGTGAAAACTCTGAAGAATATCGCCTTTCTCATAGGGTCCGTCATCTTCTTCCAGAATCAAATCCCCTTGAGAGTGCTCTTGCATCCGGTGAAAGATGTCTTCATCTGTAACTCCACAATGAGCTGCTTCAGGAGTACCTTCCAAGTCGGGAACAAATAATTTCCCCAGCTCTTCAGACTGCATGAAGCTCCCTTATGGCTCCCATGCATGCTGGAACAAATGTAAAGGTGGCACATTAATTCCCGGTAGGTCTCAAGCAAAGCGGCTCCTACTTCTCCAGAAGTACCAATTTCGCCTCGTACGGGAAATATTCTTCATGTGGGATAGACTCTAAAGGCAGAGCAGAGACTTCCCACATCTCGTGCAGAGCCATGCCCAATTCGCCAACAGGGGTGAAGAAGGTCCCTGTAGCCGGGCAATATAACTCAAAGATGGTGTAGAAGTTCACTACGCTCATTTGAATGCCATAACAGGTCGCCCTGACGGCCTTGTAAAGTCCCAGCCTCTCCAGATCCTCCTCAAAATGAGTAAGGACACATAAAGTCAAGTCCCTCCACCATGCCTTGGGAAGGGTAAATCCACCCTGGAGTCCTAAAATCAGTGGCTGGATAATTACCACAAACTTTAAAGAACTAATTTCCAATGGTCTGAGCCACCGTGGGGTTTTCTCCCACTGGGATGTCTGGAAGTACATTCCCAGGGTGGAGACCCAATATGCAGCGAGGAGGACCCATCCTTGTGTAACCAGGGGACGGAATTATCAACTTCCCTACGTGAACGGAGTCAGTAGTCCGAGTCACTTGCCACTGCATCTTTCGAGCCCTCGTTACGCATTGAAAGAAGGACAAGGAAAAATGTCGCTTGCTAGATGGGAGATAGTACTTCTCGCCATCCAATTTGAAAATCCACTGTCCCTCTCCGGCTAGTAGCTGGTGATCGTTGTCTACGCTGCATCTCCAAACATGAAGCTGGGCTTTCGATAGATTCTTCGGTCAGAATCTTCAAGGGAAGAAGTAGTTAAGATGCTCCTCATGGTGCGCTGATCCCCATCATGAATAAATGCATCCCGAGCAGGAGAGTTTCGCTCGCTGAATAGTGAATCCTGCCCTTGAAACTGTAGGCTGACGTGGCCATCTAGCCCCCTGGCTATGCCAAAGAGACTGTTCAGAGGACCAGAAGTATAGTGCACTGCAAGAGTAAGGAGAAACTATGATTAGTTCATCAGCCAAACAAGGGCTAAAACAAGAATACAATTTTTGTTAAGGCATAGCCTCGCTCTCCGAGCGAAGCTGGCCTAATGATAGCTTCGCCCCGAAGCTTAGCTTCACAGCTGCAGCGTAACTCCGCGCTCCACACGAAGGCAGGAAGCGGGAAAATATCCAAGTGTTAGCTTCGTTCTAGAAGCTCGACCTCAAACAACAGAACGCGATAAAGCCCCAGGGGCTAACTTCATCAGAAGGGTACTGCTGCCCAAAAATTATTTTAAGAGCACAAAGGTCCTTTTCAGTCACACTCCAAAGGCTAGCTTCGTACCCTATCACTCAATGGGATGTGAACCACCTAAGGGATAGCTTCGCCTGGCAGCTTGAAGAAGGGACCCTTCGGTTCTACGATTCCCAATCAAGAAATCAAAGGAAATTCAGGGAATTGAACTCCCTAAGATCACGAGATCATAATTGATCGCTCTGGGTTCATCAGAAGATGGCCAAAAATCGGCTTTAAAAGAGAGATGAAAATCTCTAACCAAAGGGAAAAATCCCTACCCGCGATAGGTCGTTCGATGACCGGAGGAGGAGAAGGACCCTCCGTCGTAGAGATTGCTACCTCTTTTCCTGCTCGTCTCTTGGGAGCCATTGAAGAACTGAAGAAGTTCTTGGATTCTCAAACGAAGAAGAAAGAAGAAGAAAGGGCTTGCAGTGCTCTGAAAATTCAAAGAGAAGTGGTGCCTTCTCTTTCAGCCTGATCAGGCTTTTATAGGCTGATGATTGCCTAAATGTCGCCTCCTCAAAAGGAGCGCAGGTAGTCGTTTCAAATTAATTTGAAACGGCGCCTAAAGCGCTTTCCCAAGAAGCGTTACTTCAGCCCCACTAAGGGCTAACTCCATCGTGAGTCTGGTGCTGGCTTAGCGCAACGCATGAATGACTTTGCTGAAAACATGCTTCAGCTCCACTAAAAGCACATCTCTAGCTTCGCAAAAATTCCGTGCTAGCTTCGCCAGACACTGGTTCCTGACTTATTTGGAAATCAGTCCCCAACTTTGCCGGAAGTTTAGCTCCGCTGAGAGCTTCTAATTCCTCCTAGAGAAAAGACTTGCCTAAGTTGGTCCGCTTCAGGTCTTATCGAGTCAAAAAGAAGGAGAAATAAAGCAGATAAGCAGAAAGTAAAATTTTATTGATTCAAAGGGGAAGGTACATTGATACTACTACATCAAGGTTATCTTTCGTACAACCGAATCATTGCTCCAAAGGCATACAAGTGGTCCTATCTACTTCCAAGCCAAACCAACTGGACACGAAAGGCCTTCCTCCTATACAAGGCCGTAATCCTTCGTAAAATTGGCAAAGGACCGGTTGCCACCAGAAAGCCGGATCGTCTTTGATGAAAATTGGCAAAGGACCGGTTGCCACCAGAAAGCCGGATCGTCTTTGATGAAAATTGACAAAGGATCCGAGACCTTACGGGTGACGTCCGCTTTCCCGAATTGGATCATCTCGGATAAGAGACTACCAGCCCCACCTCAAAGTGGATCATCTCAGATAAGCGACTGCCAACCTCTTCTGGGAACATACAGTAGCTACCCCAGTTGTTCCTCCTGCTTAGAATTTAAAGTTTCAACTGGAAAGGTAAGAGACAACTTTTTGGTCTCTTTCATCAAAACAAAAGACTGGCAAGTATAGCTCACTGCAATGCAAACTGAAAATAGATTAGCAGTAAAACAAAGAAAAAAAATACAAGCATGGCACGCTAAGGCAAATTCTTTTGGGGCGAAGCAATTTATATTCGATTCAGTTGCAATTTAAGAATGGATTTCAATTAAACAGAAGATAGCCTCGCTTGCGCAGTGATGATGGGCTAGCTCAGCGTAAGCCAAGTCTTAGCTTCGCCTTAGACAGTTATACGAAAGAAGCATCAAAAAGAGCTAATTCCTAGCCTCGCCTATACGGCTAAGCCAGACTGATCCAGAGGGACACAGTCGTGACCCCAACTATATGGCAAGACTGGTTCAACCTTGAAGAGACTAAGTCTCAATCCTTGCCTATGTGGCGAACTTAGCAGGCAAGCATGCAATGATCTTTCTTTGATTAAGCGAAAATGATAGCTTCGCCGGGAAGCTGGGAAACAAAGCTTAAGCCATTCTCTGCAGATCAGTTAGGTACAAAATGAAGAACAAGAGAAATCAATCCCTGAGGCAGCTAGTAAAGCTAAATTAAGGGAAATAAACTCCCTAAAGTCATTAGTTCAATGGTAAAGTCTCTAGATAATCGAGACTCACCAGTTCTTGGCCGGTTAATGACCAAAGTTGGCACCCCCACTATTTCAGAAATCTGAGTATATTTCTCTGAACAATCAGGAGAAGTTATGAACAGACTGCTTCTCTGTAGAGGGCTTCAAGTGTCCTATTTATAGGCCTCATGGCGTGATCGCACCGCTGCTGCTTCAAGCTTAGAAGCGCGATCGAATTTAAGGCATTTACTGAGCCTTGAGAAAGGGAATAGTCTCCCTCGGAAATGCACAAGGAAGGAATGATCTCCCTCGTTAATGCAAGAGAAGTTATTTCAACTTCGGGAAAGGAAATAATCCTTCTCGTAACTAGCCGAAAGCAGTTAGTCTCGGGAAAGGAACGGCATTCCAAGACCAATTTGAAGCGAATCTCCTCCGGGAGACTCGGACGCGAAGCTACTCAGATGCAGAGCTACCCAGAATCGTGAATCTACACGATTCTTTGGCGAATTTATCCTAAAGCAGGATTGAAAGCGAAGCTGAACTCAACCACCATGGTGACGTTCGTACTTCATATACCATCAATCAAAGCAATTCAAAGTAATTCGAAGCCTGAACCATTCCATTGCAGACTTTCAAAAATTTTAAAGGGGGTCTTGTTGACACTTTAAAAAAGACAAGATTCTTATTGGTCTGAACAATATCTAAACTTGTTGATATTTATAAAAGACAAGTGACAGACAAGCTGACGACCAGTTCTGTACCCATCTCCGAGGGACAAAGCAGCAACTTAGACTCTACTAATCCAGTGAAGCAGACAGTGAGCCCAGATTGTCTTTAAAGAGACCTAAGCAGGTCTAAGATGCTAGGATAGCTCAATACTTAGCATCACATGAGCCCAAGGGGATAGCCTTACCTGAGAGGCTAAGTTTATTCAACTTCGCCTTGAAGCTATTCAAAGTTCTATCAGTGAGCTAACTTACAGCTTCGTCTGAAGCATTCAGTTAACTCCGCAGAGAGTTAGCTTCGCTCGAAGCCACACACAACCACGCAAAAGGATGTTCGGTAGCTTCACCACAGATGTTATCTAGCACCGCTGGAGTGCTTTCTTCTAACTTTACCAGATGCTCCTTCCAACTCCGCTGCGAGATCGACGCAGCAACTCCGCTGCGGGTCTTTCATGGTCAACCTTTGACCAATTAAATCTCCAGATGAGATCAAATCAATTCAAGATAAAGATCAAATTTAATCAAGATCAAATCTGAGATCAAATTTGGCAGTTGTTTGCCATAATCTCTTGACTCTCCTAAAACAACTAAGAAGATCAGGTGAGATCTTTCAATTATTTGGAAAGAATCAAAACAGATCAGGAGATCGACCTACCTGCTATTCCTAGCTTCGCAGAAGCTGATTCTAGCCTCGCAGCAAGGCTACTTTCCAGATTTAAATAGATTGACTCAATCTGTTTCCAGATTTTTCAAGGGACAATTATACCCCTGCTCTCCCTATAAATAGCCCACTAGAGGTACACGAAGAGGGACAGCATGCAAGAGGACAAAAAAACACACGCGCACAGAGAGAGGCGGCTAAACAGAGATCTATTCTCTAACTTCCAAGAATTCAGAGAACTACTTCTCTAATCAGGGTGTGATACCCTAATACCTTCCTTCCTCTCAAGGAATTTTCGGAACCAGGCGAGAAGGAATTCCCAAGTGAAGGCAGTTTGAGAAGTAACAAGAAGGTTCTACCAACCTTCTGTTCTCCGATCCCCGAATCAGGCGAGAAGGGAATCCCATCGATCGCATCGTCAAAGGGACAAAGTGGTCGCGCGTTGACCAGACTCCTATCGGCACACTTCTCCAGAATCTCAGAGGAGATCTACTTGTAATCTTTTGTGTTACATGTAATTTAGCTCCTCGATACTTTTTTGTAAGTTTTCCCTTTGCAAAATCAATGAAAAACATCGAGCACCCAGCTCTACATCCCCGCCTTCACACAGAAGGATTTTCACTAACTTGTCCACATAGGACTTCTCACATAGAGAAAACTCCAATGAGAATTTGGGGCAATACAATAACCGGGAGTACACAACTCCTCTCTCAAATACAACACAACCTCTACACTTAGAGGTTAGGCACAAAGCCACTCAAACACAGTCACCTCACAATTGAGGGATGGGCACAAAGCCAAACAACCGATCAACCTCTCACTAGAGGGATAGGGCACAAAGCCACCACTCCAATAATTAATCTCTACACAAGAGGGATAACACAAATTAGGAGGGTTTACAACTTGGTGATCAAAAGACCACAAACAACTTCTTTTCCCACAAAAACAAAGATCCTAATAGATAGGATAGTAGATAAGCTCAAGTGTGAAAAATAAAGAGTTCAGAAACAAAAACACAAAAAAAATACTTGGGAAAACAACTAGAATAAGATTGAAATGAAGATCAAAACCAATATCCCAAATATCCAATTTTTCTTTGATTTTTTAACCCTTTAAAACAAATGAAGATAGATATTTTTAACCAAAAACTCTTTTGAAAACTTACTGTTTAAACACTAGAGAAGTAGAAATTTTTTCTCTAAAAAACTTGTTAAGAAACATCTCTCAAATGGGGTATTTAAAGGCCCAAACAAAATCTGCCCGTTGGCAGGCAGAAAGGTCAAAAATGACCTTCCGGTCGACCGGCCGGTCAACCGACCAACGGTCAAATTTCTGACCATTGAGCCTGCCGGTCGACCACCGGTCGACCGTGCCAGATCCAGAGAGCAGTTTCTCTCTAGCCGGTCGACCGCTCGGTCGACCGTGCCAAGGCTCACGGTCGACCGCCCCGTCGACCGCCCCCACCCGAGAGTGGGGCACTTGCAGTCGGTCGACCGGCCTAAGTGGCTGGCGACGTGCACGTCCTCATGCACGTCGGTCAACCAGTCCGGTCGACCGATCACTGGTCCAGTCAACCATCCCGGTCGACCGCCAGGGCCTGGCAGATCTGGTTATAGGATTTAAAACTTGGGTTTTTAATTATCAAATAAATCCTATAAAATCTCTAAAAATCCACAAAAATAGTTTCAGTATAATACTTTGATATACAAACATGTTTGAGTAAAATCAAACCATGTTACAAACATTTTGAACTATTTTTGTAACTTAGAAATTTTGTCGAAAACAAAAATCCGTATTTTCCAAAACTTGAATTTTTGAAATGAAAAATCGTTTTGTCCAAAACACTTGCAAATACAAAAACTTGATATTGAAACAACTTTTAGGCATATAGTATATAGATATAATCCAATATACATGAAAGATATATATCAATGTTTTTGACATTAAATCCGAAAATAAGTTTTGTTTAAAATACCAAAACTTCAAACTCATGAAATAGACTATCAAACTAAGTTTGTTTAAATAGTTAAAGTACAGATGTATATAGAACAAATCTAATATACATTAAACTATGTAAACTTGTTTTGATTCTATCTATTCATGAAAACCAAGATCGGTTAAACCAAAAACCGAAACCAATAAACATGAAATTTTAAACAGGTGTGTGTGTTGTGAACTTGAGCATATCACACTATCTAATCTTTATCAATGAATCTAAATAATAAACTAAACAAAGTACCGAAGTCTTCTTGTAAAGCGCCATCTCCAAGTCGACTCGATCCAAACGCAATCCATCGAGCTTGACTCCAACGAGTGCTAGATATGAACTTTGACGCTCGGGCTCTTGAATCACCATGTGAAAGCTCCAAAACACCTTTGTTGAAACTAATCACCTACTAATATCTTGGTTAAGTATCTGAAATTAAATATCACAAGATTATTAGTAAACTATAACTACATGAGTTAATCATCATCAAAACTAGAGTGGAAGGCCTTTGGGCCAACAAGTACAACCAATTGGCAGATTAATGATGTATTAATTTGCAGCTAGAGAGCACGAGTCTTGAATATACGTTCCAATCGCAAGTGCGGTGTTATCTATTCTTTCCTCGCAATCTTTTCCCTTGATCGTGAGACCCTTCTATCTTTTCAGCTTCTTCCCGTCATCTCGTCAACCAACCCAGATTTGTGTCCTGAGTTGTTAATCTTCCTTATCCTTTTAACTTTATCATATTATCATTATTGACTGTAATCTCTTCCATGTTCATCTCCCTCCTTATAGAAATTTCGAGGACGAAATTTTTGTTATGTGGTTAGATTGTAGCACCCCATTCCTGGGATACGTACCCAGATACGTGTCCCAACTTTTTTGACCTTATTATTATAATTTTCGTTCAATATTTATTTTTAAGTTATGATTTCTTATGTTTTTGGTATCGGATCTGGATTCTCAGTCTTAAAGTCAGCCCTGACCCGGACCGGGAACCTAATATCGGCATACCGCCTGATTTAACCTTTCTGGTAGTATAATTTGACCAATTTCAGTTTCAAATACTGTTTTCTAATATTTTAGATTTTTCATGATTTTCTATAAACTTTCAGAATTTTTCTACAAAATCTCTAAAACCGGTGTAGGTCGGCATTGCTAACTGATTCCCAGATTTTTAATTTTCAAATGGGATTGAATTTTTAGAAATAGCTTTCAAGTTACTTCTTAAAATTTTATTTTCTATCTAAATATATTTTTGAGATTTTTCATAATTTATCAAAATTTGACAGATTCTGGTGTCGGCCGGTATCGCTGAAAGATTCTAAGATTTTTAATTTGAAAATTAGATTGAATTTCATGAATCTGATTTCATTGAGAATCTTAAAATAATATTTACTATTTTTGAGAATTTTTCAGAACGTTTTCTGAAACAGCCGAATTTTTGCCCTATTAAAGTAATAATATTATCCACCGACATTTTCTTTTCTTGCTTTTTCTTTCTCTACTCCCCTACTTTATACTGTCACATATTTTAATAAATTAATTAGTTAATAATAATTTTTTTACTATTTTTTTCTTTTTCCTTATTTTTTCCTTTTCCTTTAATTTTCTTTCTTTTTCTTTCTTTTCTCTTTTTCCCCTTGCCTTCCCCATGCACTGTGCTCCCCTGCCACAGCCGTAGCCGAATGCAGCAGCCCATGGCTGCTGATGCAGCCCCTCTCCCCTCCCATTTCATCATCACATCTTCCTCCTCCTCCATTAAAAACCCCTTCTCCTTCCTTCTCCCTTTCATTTCCATTTCAATTCCAAACTCCAACTCCTTCAACCACCCCATTCTCCTCATCTCCACCGCCGCCTCCACCATCACCATCACTACCACCGCCCCCCTATAGCCTCCGACCACCACTCCCCACACCCCCTCTCTACTCCTCCACCTCCTTCAACCACTACCAACCACCCACCACCTCAAATTTCAAACAAACCCATCACCACCACCTTCCTTCCTCCTCCAAAATTCACCACCATCTCCATCAAATCCACCACTCCCACCACCCCATCATCACCTCCTCTTCCTCCTCTAACTCCCCACCACCTCCAACAACCACGACAACCACCATCACCATCAACTACCACCACCACTCCTCTACCAAATAACACCAAACCAAACAACCCATCCACTCCTCCCCTCCCCGGGCTAGGCGAGTCGCCCCCACCTCCAGCGGTGGTGCCGTTGCCCCAGGGCCGCCGGCTATCCCTCCCTCCACCTTATTTCTTTCTTTCTTTCTTCTTCTTTCCTTCTTTATTTATTTCTTTCTTTTCTTTTCTACTTTCTTTCTTTTCCTAAAATATACCCACTTTTCTACATTCCCTAAATACCCATCCCCTCATTCCCTAATTACTTTCCCATAATTTCAATCATACCCCTCCCCTTTTAATTCTTATTTTCTTTTCTAAAAATACCCTATTTTCTCTCTCTCTCTCCCCTTTCTCCCCCCTCTCTCATTCCCTATCTAATATATTTATAATATTTATTATATATATATTTATATATCTTATGGGCTAGTGGCTTGCTCGCACGGGTTCGCAGATTTCTCAGACTTTTTCTCGGTATTTTCATTCCGGTGTTAGGCGAGTACATTTCTTTAACATTTCTTGCTTTATTACATCGTTTCATGTCTAATAATTATTATCTGGCTTTTAATATATGGTGTCTCTTTATGCAAGTTGGTATGTGTTATATAAATGATTTCTAAAATTTATCATGTTTTATAAATAGCTTTCGACCATGATTATACTTTGTTGGACCGGTATTATACCGGGTATGTCTAGATCTGCTCCCGCTTTACTCAGCTCCGTACAGATAAATTATAGACTAAATTATTATTGTTATAAAAATGGTTGTGAAGAGTTTGAAATGTTTATACCGATCTTTTGTACCATGTTGTGTGACCGGTTGATACCTAATATTTGATGTTGTGACTCTCACTGACATATTAGTTATCTGACCCTGATATATATACATCGGTACTTGCCATGCTACACTTATCACTTGATATCTGATACCGGTACTTACCATGCTATAGTTGACGGTTGACGTGCTATCACTCATTTGACATGCTATCACGTGGCACTAGTATATTTGACCTGATATTTTGACACCTGACTGGATAATATTACACTTGACACCTGTATTTCTTTGCATATTCATGATTTTCACTTTTACGGAGACTTAACATAATTATTATACTGTTACCAGATATTTGGTACTCCTAAACTCCTATATTCCTGAACCCCTGTAAAAGGGAGACTCCTGATACTATACTCCTGTTGATCTTCATAATTGGATAACCATGAATATAGGATTACTGTGTATACTCTGTGGACATTATAACTGAACAAATTATAATTATTTGATAACTTACACCTCGATTGTGGAAGCTGATGAGTACCGATATAGTCTCCATGTTTATGATGGTCTTATAGTGTCGCGCGGTCATATACTTGGACTCGACCTGGAGACCACCAGGCGCTTCCGTGGGGTGTACTGGCATCCCTACTCTCCTGCCTGCCTATTGTACCATAAGCTCTTGGGCCTATTCCTGTGGGGGCGGTGACATCCTATTCCTTTTCAGGCATACAATAAGTCTTGGTACCTAGCGGTACGTTCTGGCTCAGCACCGGATACTTCTTGACTGTTGTCCCGGGCATGTACGGGACCCATTCTAAGCATGGTTCATCGATCTCCATCAGTTTTCAATAACTTACTCTTGGGTCTGTATGCTGAGGTATGTGGGATGGGACACATACCGACGTATACAAATCAGATGAGTCTTAATAACTTAATAATAACATGCTCCTGATAACTGACTAGCTATACTATACTGCTCACTACTTATACATATCCTATCTTGTTGGATTACTTGATTGCTTCCATACTGTTTTATTATTATGTTATTGTGAAGGTAAAGTCAGGTTATATACACTCAGACTACAGTGACATGAGGTATAGGATATATATGAGGGTTTCCTTGTTTGGATTATTCCTTCGACGTACTAATCTCACGGATCGGTAATGTGGGTTTGTATAACTGATTTTTCTTTAGTTACTTTACTTACTGTCTCATTTCATGTTCATATGTGCTTATATTCATGATACACATTTCCTGTACACATGTACCTGTTATGCACGCCACTTGGCTTTACTATATGTACTCATAGGGTTGCATCTGATAACCCTGAATTCTCATGTCCAGATTCTAGAGCCCGGACCATGGTGGTTTGGCTCTAGCTGATCAGAGTGCGCAGCGGATCCTTCCGTGAAAGTCAGAGCGCAGCAGAAGCTTGGACGTCATTGTAGCTCTTTCTTCCAGTTCCTCTCCTGTTTGACCCCGAGACCCCTCTTGCTGCTTGTGAGCACCTATCAGCTTTTATATATCTCTTCATGCATTGTACTCTTGTATTTTCTGGTGATGTAATATTCCTGTAATATTGTATCACTCTCTGTGATAACCATGTACTTGTACTACTCTATAGGAATGTATATTACCACTGTGTTTTCGCACTCTGATTCTTTCCTGTACTGATGCTTAATGTATATACATGAGGGTATTTCTGACCTGCGTATATACGTCGCAATGACGTCTCTGTACCCGCGGGATCGGGGCGTCACAACAGTGGAGTGGGCAACAAACGCAACCCCTATCCTTCCCCTACAAGAAGAATAACCATCGATAGATCACGCCCCCTCTTCCGAGCTTAAAGTTCTTTCTAGTCATCTCAAGTACTAGTACTTGGGTGAAAAGAAAGCTTTCCCCGTGATAATAGCATCCCATCTTACGGAACAACAAGAAGAAGATCTTCTTGCGGTATTGAGGGAAAATCGAGAGGCCATTGGTTGGACCATGGCTGATCTAAAGGGGTCAGTCCATCCATTGTACAACACCGGATTCACTTAATGGAAGATGCAAAGCCAAAACGTGACCCACAGCGTCGACTAAACCCAATCATGCAAGAGACTGTCCAAGCTGAAATTTTAAAGTTACTAGACAATGGATTATGTATCCCATATTCGATAGCCAATGGGTTAGTCCAGTCCACGCTGTGCCAAAAAGGCAAGCTTTACCATGGTAGAAATGATAAGAAGGAATTAGTACAGACTTGTCTTCCAACGAAGATTCGAGTCTGTATTGATTACCGAAAATTAAACGTTGCCACATGTAAAGATCACTTCCCTCTTCCATTCATAGACTAAATGCTCGAGAGACTAGCTGGACATGAATATTATTATTTTCTGGATGGATATTCAGGATACAATCAAATCCCTATCGCTCCCGAGGATCAAGACAAGACTACTTTCACCTATCCCTTTGGAACATTTGCATACCGAAGAATGCCCTTCAGCCTATGCAATGCTCCCGCAATGTTCCAACGTGGCTTGCTTACTCTCTTTTTTGATATGGTGGAAAGATTTATGAAAATGTTTATGGACGATTTCTCTATATACGGTGATTCCTTTGGCCAGTCTTGCATCATCTGAAGCTGGTTTTACAAAGATGCATAGAGAAAAACTTGACACTCAACTGGGAGAAGTGTTATTTTATGGTTAAGCAAAAAATCGTCCTGAGGTACAAAATTTCAAACAGACTTCTATTCAGGTTGATAGATCAAAAGTGAAAGTGATAGCAAAGCTCCCGGAGCCAAAATGCGTAAAAGACATTCGATCATTCCTAGGGCACGCTAGCTTCTATAGAAAATTTATTAAGGAGTTTAGCAAAATTGCTAGACCTTTAACTAATTTCTTAGAAAAAGATGTGCCCTTCAATTTTGATGAAGAATGTCTACAAGCTTGGGAGGAGCTAAATCATAGACTTGTCTCGGCACCAATAATCTTAGCGCCTGATTGGACTAGACCCTTCGAAATCATGTGTGACACCTCTGATTATGCCATAAGCGCTGTTCTAGGACAGCGTATTGATAACAGGCAACACGTGATTTACTATGCTAGTAGGATGCTCAACGAGGCCCAACTAAATTACACAACGACTGAAAAGGAATTTTTAGCAGTTGTGTTTGCGTTGGAGAAGTTTCGCCAATACCTACTAGGGTCTAGGATAATGTTTTTCACAGATCACTCCGCCCTAAGATACTTGATGCAAAAGAAGGATACAAAAGTTAGACTGATTCGATGGATACATCTTTTACAAGAATTTGACATAGAGATCAAAGATAAAAAGGGCGCTGAGAATGTGGTGGCAGATCACCTTTCGAGAATTCCCAATGCACCAATTGAGATAACACCTATCAATGAAGACTTTCCTGACGAACACATCTTCATGATGTGTAAAGAGCCCTGGTATGCCGATATTGCAAACTATCTTGCAACCGGGCGAACACCTTCAAATTGGTCGGTCAGAACAAGCACCGATTTATGACACAAATACGGTTTTTCTTTTGGGATGAACCTGTTGGCCCAAAAGGTTACACTCTCTATTTGTTTAAGTTTTGATGATAACAAAACACATAGAAGCTATTTGGTACTAATAAATTATTTAGAATGAGTTTCAGGTTTGTACTAGTCATGATGGCTTTTTGAAGTATTTTGCAAAGATAATGGCACTTAAAGGCAAATGGCGCAAGAGGACGTTTTTCATAGGAGAGAAGGCTCTAGCTTAGTGTAACTCAGCTCAGGGACTTTCTTTTTTAGTTTTTATTATTTTTAGTTTGTTAAAGGATAGTGTGTAGTATTGAAGCTCAATATTTCCCCACACACAAGTTTTTGCACACGATTTTTGAAAGATATTTCTCTTTTATATAAAATAGTTTTATAAACATATCTTAATACTTATAAACTCTATTTAATATAGTGTACAAAATTTTGATCAAAGTTAATTTGAAAAACTTTAAAGATCTTCAAAATCATTTCTTCAAAATGTTGGCCCAAAGGCCTATCACCCTAGTTTTGATGATGATCAACTCATGAAGTTATGTTTACTAATGATCTTGTGTTTAATTAGTGACAGATTCATTATCAAGATCTTAGTAGGTGCATAGCTCAACAAAGGATAAAATGTCAAGATTTGGAGCTAGCACGGTGTGATCCAAGGAGCTTTTGGATCAAGCTTGGACCAAGTCAAGAAGATGAGAAGCCTTCAAGTGAAGACCTCAAGAAGATGAAGACTTGTATCTAGGTATAAGATTTTATTTTTGTTTTAGAGTAAAATGTAAAGGATAGAATAGTGGTGGATTGCTCAAGTACATATATACACACACACTCTTGATAAAATTGTTTTCATAAAAGATTTTTAGTTTAGAAAAGATTTTTTCTTTGTGACATAATATTATTTTGGTTTTTGGTATTTCTCATATACATATCTTTAAACCAAAACCAAGTTTAGAGCTTTATGACAAAAACATAGATATTTCATCATGATTGTGTAGTGGATCATATCCATACACACTATGCTTTAAAAGTATATCTTGTTTTTGTATTTGATGAAGATTTGGAAAAACATATTTTGGAAAAATATTGTTTTGGAAAAACAGTTTTTATCATGAGCCAAATATTTCCAAGTTACAAAAATAGTCCAGTCTTTTATAACATGCCTTGATTTTGTGCAAGCATGTTTGTATATCAAAGTATATTGGTTAAACTATTTTTGTAGATTTTTATGTATTTTATGGGATTTTATTTGAGCCAAAAAGACTAACTTTTTAATCCCAGAAAACTGTTTCAGGCTTCGGATAAGTCGACTAGTAGCCTTTATAAGTCGACTAATCCTGGAGTCGGTCGACCGGACCGGTCGACCGACGTGCACAGATGTGCACGCCTTTGTGCACTAGAGGATGACCGACCGTGCCGGTCGATCGCTCCAGAGAGCTCTGCTCTCTGGAAAGTTCGGCCGACCGTACGGGTCGACCGACAGAGAGTTAGACTCTCAGCTCCAGTGGGTCGGTCGACCCAGGCGGTCGACCGTGGCTCCAACGGTCTGATTTCTGACCGTTGGTGGTCGACCGCACGGGTCGACCGGCAGTTCTGACAAAGCCCCAACGGCTAGTTTTTGACAGCCTATATATTTGGGGATTTGTGGACTGTTTTCAACAAGATTTGGAGAAGTTTTTAGAGCCAGTTTTTCTCACTCTTTTCAGAAGTTTTTCTCCACAAAATTTAGAGCCAATACTTCCAATTAAAAGGAGAGTTTTTATCAAGAGTGTTTTAAGTGATTCTTTGAGTTTTCCTCCACCACTCTCATCCTTGTTTTTCTCACACCACACTTGAGCTATCCATTGATTATTCATCCTATAGGTGTGTTGTAGTGAGATTATTTTTAGGTGATCAAAGTATTGTGATCACCAAAGACTTCATTTGTTACTTTGAGGAGGCGGACGTGTGTGTCCGTGTTGTTTTGAGTTCGGGTGCGGACTCGGTTGTTTCGAGGTGCGGCCTCGGCGAGCTAGTGAGCTTGCGTGTGTACAGGACTAGGGAGTCCGAGGGCTTGTAGGTGTTGCGGCACCGAGGAGAGATCCATTGGGATCTTGCATAGTGGAAATCCTTCGTGTGTCGAAGGCGGGGATGTAGAGCAAGTGTGCTCGAACCTCGAAACAAACCCTTTGTGTTTGCGATTGCTCACTCTCTCTCTCTCTTTGTCTCTTGTCTATATATTGCATGCTATTACTTGTCTTATCTTTACATGCTTGATATATTGTGTGCTTAATTGTTATATACTTGCGTGGGATTGTTTGCTAACACTTGTATTTAACCAAGAGAGCCAACGCGGCACCTCAACCCATTCAGGGGGAATCTAGAGGAGTTTGTCCAGAGCCCTTCACGGGAAATTCGGCAACACTCTTTGGTTATACGTGGTGTTTAGTGTAAAAGTTTAATTAGGTCAAAATTGTTTTTAGCTTCCGCATTATTTGCATCATTTGGCATTAAGTGACCATTAGATTAGCCATCACCTATTCACCCCCCCTCTAGGTGAACCTTCAATTGGTATCAGAGCTTGGTACTCTGATTTGCGTCTAACAACCTAGAGTTAAAGATCCTCATTTTTAGGCTAATCACAATATTTGTACACACACCATGGAGTTCATGTCACCACCCACCTTTGACATTCTTAACATCCAAATTTGGAAGGTTAAGATGTCTTTGTACCTCAAGGCCCTAGGCATTCATGTTTATCTTGTCACTACTAATAATGCATATTGTTTATATGGTAAGAATTTTGAGGCTAACTCAAAAGCCTTTAATGCTTTAAAGTCTACCCTAGATAATGTTTATTTATCTAGAGTTTCTAACTTTGATTTGGCTTTTGTAGTTTGGAACACCCTCATCTCCCTTGGCGAAAAAGATCAATACTATGCGGGGAGCGATTCGGACGTTGGAAGCAACACCTCCAACTTGTGCTATATGGTCCAAGGGGATAACCCCCTTGAGGTAACTTCCGAATCCGAGGATGAGGATAATAACATGTCATATGAAGAGCTTTCTACATTTTGTCAATTATTGCTTGAAAAGTATGACATGATTAAGAAAGAAAATAAAAATTTGAAAAAGAAGTTGGATTGCATGCATGTAGAACATGATATACTTAGAAGTAACATTGCATGCTTAGAAAAAGAAAATGAGGTTTTGAAAAATGAAAATGTTTCCTTGATGTCTAAATTGAATGATTTATGTGAAGGAAACACTATTTTGAAAGATAAAATTATTTTGGTGGAAACTCAAAAGGAAATTGTTTTAAAAGAAAACAACTCTTTGAAGAAGAAAATTTTTGAAAAAGAAAAAGAAAAAGAAAAAGTTTCTAAAAAGAAGAAAAATGATTTTATTTCTCACTACTCTTTACATGCTACCATTGATGATAGTGAGATTAATCTTTTGAAAAATAAAATTAATAATTTGAGCTCAACTTTGAGCAAATGTGCATTTGATCATTCTAGGTTGGAGTCTATGTTTTCAAAGAAACAAACTTCACACATTCATGCACATCATCATCATGCATTTGCTTATGTTGCATGCCACGATCACAATCACACTCATAAGCATTCTAAGGTGTACAAATGTACACATTATGGCCGCAAAGGCCATTTAGCAAAATTTTGTTTTGATAAGTTGCATGTTTTAAATTTTGCTAATAAAAATGTTTGGGTTCCTCAACACAATGCTAACCCTCGTGGACCCAAGAAAAAATGGGTACCAAAGTCCCCACCTTTTGTTTTTGATGTAGGTGAGGGATCTCTCAAAACGTGAGAGACATGGTGCCTTGATGGTGGATGCACTTGGACTTGATGGACACATATATAGATGCATCGCTATCATGGAGTTTTGGTGGGACAACCACCATGTTAGGAGCTTTGGAGTTGGTAACAATATCAAAACTCCTACTTTTATGTACATGCTTTTAATTGCATATATCATATAGCATGTTCATATTTATATGTGCTTCTTGTGGTAAAAACATGCTTAGATGTAATTTTTATCAAAACTTGTATTATACATGTACAAATAGTGAGTTACACGTGATTTATATATGTTTGCACTTCATGCTCATGTGTACCCACTATATGCACATGTATGACTAGTTTTGATGATTCTCATTTATACTTGTTTTGCCAATTTTCGTGTTTTACTTCATGTATATGTATCTTTTATTCAAATCTAATAAATATACATGTATATCCATTTTGAGTCTCTTGCCTTCATGCAAATACATTTGATAGACTCCTTTATGTTTGGGATATGTATGTGTATTGTTAGGATTAGATAAATCATACATATACCTAGAAGTGTTCTTTGTTTTTATAAAAAAATGAATTTTTATGATTTAAAAATGTTATCATCTTTTTGTGCCTAAATGACCATTTTCATGAAAATGCCTTTTACATGACCTTTGAACACTCATCTTTTACTTTTCAAGATAATTTGAGCTTTATGGACTGAGTGCTTGAACTTTTATGTACTTAGCATGATTCATGAAATACATATGCTTTGATTTCATATTTTTGAAGGATCTTTAACTAGTTTTCAAAAATTATTTTAACTAGTTAATTGTTCTTCATTTGGTAGAGTTTTTCAAACAAGCTTATTTTTCAAATCTATTTTTTAAAATCCTTACCATCTATGGGCGGATGGCTGGGCGATTATGCTCAAGTATGCTTAATAGTGAAAATCATTTTAATCTTGAACATGATTGGGAGGTATAGGTTATGATTTATACACTTGATCTCATTGTTATGTCAATTGGTATCATTGAATCGTTTCAATTGGTATCAATATGAACTTATTTTGTATATACTCATATTTTGTTTCTTATATATGTATGTATCAATTTCACTTGGTATACTCATTTTTCATACATATATATGAGTTTCATGTGCTTAATTTACAATTGGCTCACATTTTTTAAAATAAAAAAAAACACAAAGTTTTTGATGAAAATTAAAATTATTTTGATCATTATGTTTACCATTGATATCAAAATGCTTCAACTTCATATTTGTTAAATTTCAATTGGTATCAATATGATAATGATTATTTTCAATTTGGTATCTTAAAATTTATTTGTTTTACAAGAGCTCTGATACCATAAAAAATTTTTTAAAAAAAAAATTAAAAATGTTTTGATATGTATTGCCTATATGCAAGGAGAGCTTAACATCTCTTCTACATATAGATTCATGTTGAGTATATTATAAATTGAGGAGCTTGACAACTCTTCTTTATATGATATACGTGTGTAGGGGGAGCTTCACATCTCCTCTTATGCATTACATAATATGTGTTATGTGAGTTAGGGCTTGTCATCCCTTCTTCATGTAATGCATATGTGTAGGGAAGCTAACTTAGCGTCTTCCTCTTCATGAATGTATATCGCATATAAATCTTTATTGATTGATTTGTTTAACCCCTTCTTGATCTTTTTGTTTTTGACAAAAAGGGGGAGAAAAATTTGTTAGATTTGATTTTACTTTGAACCCTTGTTGATGATTGACAAAAAGGGGGAGAAGTATTTGAGTTTATATGCATGTTTTCATTGCTTAAGGGGAGAAGTATTTGTCTTCCTTGTTATTTATGCATATATATTTTTGTATTGCAAATAGAAGAAAAAGATTTTAATTTATGCTTGTTGCATGTTTTATCTCCATACTTGCATACATATTCATGTGCCTCATTGCCATATCTATTATTGTTGGCCCAAAGGCCTTCCACCCTAGTTTTGATGATGATTAACTCATGTAGTTATGTTTACTAATAATCTTGTATTGTTTAAGTTTTAGATCATTAACCAAGATATTAGTTGGTGATTAGCTTCAACAAGGTGTTTGGAAGCTTATCATGGTGATTCCGGTGCCAAAGCTTAAAGATCATACCTTTGCACTCGGTGGATCGCGTTTGGGAGCAAGTCTTCTTGATGACTCGAAGACTTAGGTATCCTAGTTTAGTTTAGTGTGTTTTAGATCCATTTGTAAAGATTAGAATAGTATGATATGCTCAAGTACACATACACACACATTTCATGATTTGGATTTTGGTTTTCATGAATAGTTTGAACAAAACAAGTTTACATGTTTTATATGTATATTAGATGTGCTCTATATACATACATGCTTATATGACTTATACAAACTTAGTTTGACATACCTATTCATGTAGTTTTATGTTTTAGTATAAAACATATTTTTGAAATTAAAGAACAAAAACTGTGATATACTTTGTGAATGTATATCGGACCTATGTCCATATGCATCATGCTTATAATGTTCAAATATCATGTTTTTGTATTTCTATAAAGTTTTAGGAAAATCAGATTTCCTATTGAAAAATCAAGTTTGATAAAAATACTAGTTTTGGTTTTTGATAAAATTGGCAAGACACAAAAATGAATTGATATGATTGATATATGTCTTGAAAATTTTTATCACATGTTTATGTTTCAATATAAAATGTTAAAACAAGTTTTATAGAATTTTCAGAAAAAGATAAAATATTTTTATAAAATATTTTTCCCAAATTTTCTGATCTTATTTTTGTGCTGACAGGCTGGTCGATCGACCGGGACGGTCGACCGCACCAAGAGACGGTCGACCGCACCGGTGGACCGACGTGCACAGACTTGTGCACGTCTGCTGCACAGTGGTCCGGTCGACCGGACGGTCGACCGCTGCAGAGAGTTCTGCTCTCTGTTAGTTTGGGTCGACCGGGCGGTCGGCCGGTAGCTCCAACGGTCAAAATATGACCGTTGGACGGTCGACCGGCCGGTCGACCGTTGCCTGTCAGAGCTGCCAGCTCAGCTCTAACGGCTAGTTTCTGTTTTGGCCTATATAAACCCCATCTCTTTGGGATTTTGGCTAAGGTTTTCAAGGAGAAAAATTCCAGACTTTCTCTAGTGTTTAAAAGAGTTTTTAAAAGAGTTTTTAAGTCAAAAAGATTTCATCTTATTTGTTTTGGGTTTTTGGAAAATCAAAGAAAGCTAGGGTTTTGGGAGATTGTTTTGTTTTTCGTTTTCTATCATTTACAAGTGATTTCCCAAGTAGATTTTCTTTGTTGCTGGTTTCAAAAACACCTTGTTTCCACACTTGAGCTATCACCTATCCTAATCTATTAGGATCTTGTTTTTGTGGAAAAAGAAAAGAGAAAAGAAAGAAAGATTGTGTTTGTGGTCTTTGTAACCACTTATTGTAAACCCTCCTTGCTTTTGTGAATCCCTCTTCGGTAGAGGTGATCGGAGTGGTATTGGTTTGGATCCCTCTTAGGTAGAGGTGATTGTGTTGGTTGTGAGCCTCTTCGGTAGAGGTGGTTGTCGGTTGGTTGTTGGCCTCGGTGGAGGTTGTTGTTTGAGAGAGGAGTTTGGTACTCCTAGTGTTGTAACAAATCCTCTTCGGTAGAGGTTCCCTCGGTGGGAGATAGTGGATTGGAAATCCTACACGGTGGTGTAGGCGGGGATGTATAGCAAGGTGCTCGAACCTCGAAACATATCTTGGTCTTTGCGATTGATCCATTGTCTCTCTAACTCTCACTCTCTTTACTTTGTGCAAGCATCATTTCATTCAAGCATCATTCTTTCATTGCATACATATCTTATACATTGCTTGTGTTGCCTTGCATCTTTTATATTGCAATTCATTCTTATATGCTTGCTTGATTGTGTGTATTTCATATTGCTTGGATTGCTTGTGTGTGTGTGCCTAACTTATACTCATCCAACAAGAGCTTCACATAGCGCCTCAACCCATTTCAAGGGGAATCAAGGGGAGTTAGTCCAGAGCCTCGCAAGGGGAATTCGGCTACACTTGTTGTATTGTATTAGTTTGTGCATAATTTGCATTAGCTTCCGTTTTTAGCGCACTTAGTTTTGCATTTAGTTTTAGATTAGCACTAACACCTATTCACCCCCCCTCTAGGTGTTTTTCAATTGGTATCAGAGCTAGTGCTCCTGATACTTAGGCTTAACATCCTAGGAGTGAGATCCATTTGCTTGCTAATCTATTGTTTGCATTTGCTTGTTTGCACACATTTAGTTTACCATGGCCTTCATGACCCCACCTATGTATGACCCTTTCAATATTCATGTTTGGAAGATTAGGATGACCGTTTATTTACAAACCTAGGTCATAAAGTTTATCTTGCTATTATCAAGGAATCCTTCCTTAGTGATTGCAATCATATAGGGGCCAATGCACAAGCCCTAGAGGCCATTAGAAGCACTTTATCTAAAGATTATCTTTTACGTGTTTCTAACTTTGATTCCGCTTTTGTAGTGTGGAACAAATTGACAACCACCAACACCTCCAAGCTTCAAGTCCAAATCCAACAAGAAGAGGAATCTAGTGGAGAATCCGAACCACAACAATGCTATATGGTCCAAGGGAATGACTCCCTTGAGGTACACTCGAAAACTCAACTAGATAGTAATGATTGTGCTAGTTCTTCAAATGATTATGTTGATTCCCATGCTTTGAATGAAGAACTATCCATAGTTTGTGAAAAATTAATAGAAAACTATAAAGTTTTGAAAAAGAAGAGTCTAGGCATTAATAATGAAAATAAAAATTTGATTGCTAGACTTGATGTTGTTTTGCAAGAGAAAGAGGAGATTGCTAATGAGAGGGATTCATTAAAATCTCAACTTGATCTTGCACTTAAAGAAAATGAGTTTTTGAAAAATAAAAATGATTGCCATGTTCTTTTGAAGAAAAATGATAACTTGTCTTCAAAAGTTGATTTTATTTTAAAAGAGAATGTTGATTTGAAAAATAAAAATTATTTCCATTTCTAAAGATTTAGAAATATGTTTAAAGAAAAATGTTATTTTACAAAATAAAATTGATGCACATGTTTGCCATGCTAGTGTAGCTTCATCTAGTCTACCTAATGCATGTACCACTTCTTCTATGATTAAAAATGATATAAATATGTTGAAGGAGAAAATGGATTGTTTGGGCTCCACTATGAGCCAATGTGCTAAGAACCATACACGGTTGGAAACCTTGGTTCGAAAGAAACAAGTTCCATCATTTATGCATGCACACCCTCCACGGCATACACATGCTCCACACGGACACCATCAACACATGTATGCTCATGTGTACACATGTACACATTGTGGCCGAAAAGGCCATCTTGCTAAATTTTGTTATGATAGATTAAATGTTTCAAATTTAGCAAAGAAATTTGTTTGGGTTAGGGAAGGGACTAACCCCCATGGACCCAACAAGATGTGGGTACCAAAGACCACCCCTCCTATTGTTTTTGATGTAGGTGTGGGCTCTCACATGACGTGAGAGTGATGACACCTTGGAGTGGATGCGTTCTGGACTTAAAGGAAATCATTTGGATGCATCACTTTCAAGGGAAGATTTGGTGGAGAGGACCACCACGTTTTGGAGACAAGGAAAGTTGCTTCTTCGGTTTTGGTAACTATCCTAACTCCTCATTTATTGTTTACATGCTTTCAATATTCATGTTTATAGCATGTTTTTGATGTCTATGGATTAGTATGTTCATTCCATGTTTATTAGATCCTTGACATACATGTATAGTATTTGAGACACACTTGCTTATATGAACCCATATTTAGTGTTCTCACCTTTTGTTTAAGCTATAATGTACATCATGAATCTAATACATGTGAATTTACATAGTAATCATGTTTTAGTTTTCTCATGATGATTTTTGTTGTTTTATGCTTTATGTGGTATAAACTAGTTTAGATGTAGATTTTATCAAAACTTGCATGTATGCATGTACACATAGTGAGAACAAATTGACTTTTATATATTTGCACTTCATGCTCATTTGTACCCACTATATGCACATGTATAAGCTAGTTTTGATGATTCCTTCATTTATACTTGCTATGCCTATTTTCATGTTTTTACTTCATGTAAATGTATTTTGAATTCAAACCTAATAAATATACATGTATACCCATGAGTCTTTTGCCTTCATGCAAATACTTTTAATAGACTCGTTTACGGTTGGGATATGTATGTATATTGTTAAATTTGGATGAATCATACATATACCTAGAAGTTTGATAAAAGAATTTTTGATGAATCTTTGCTTGTTTTATATAGCAAAATAATATTCGTGTTTGTTTTGATACTTCATGTTTTGAATATATATTTAGATGTTAGTTTTTATTAAGACTAGGATTCATATTTGTACATATGATGGGCTACAAACAAATCTATATATGTTTGGGATTGAATGCTTGTTTATTCCCATTAGATATGCTAGTATAGTCTAGTTTTGATTCATACATTTTAAACTTGTATTCCATTTTTGGTATTTGTTTTTATGATTATGAGTTTTCATTTCATGTATATGTGTATTTTGCCAAACTTGAAAATATACATGTATACCCCTTGAGTCATTTGCCTTTCATGCAAATATCTATTATGGACTCAAAGTGTGTTTAAGGGATATGTATGTATACTTCTTGTGTTGACAAATTATACATATACCTTGAAAAGAATTGGTATCAAATTGTTTTAATGAAAAGCTAAATTTTCATACTTTTCATGTTTTCCTTGAATTGGTATTTAAACTTCATGTATATGTTTACCTTGTCCAAACCATTAGATATACATGAATATCCTTTTTGAGCCACGTGCCTTCATGCATATATCCTTGTGGACTCGTTTGTATCTTGGATATGTATGTATACTTTGGTTTGTATTAGACATACATATGCCTTGAAGATTAAATAATATTAATTTTTAGTTTTCTTGTTTAAAGGAATAATTGAACTTAATTGAACAAATTTTCATGATTGTGATCTCCATACTTGACTTGTACACTCACATTTATTATTTGCTCATGTTTTATTTTCATGAGACATTTTTATGCTTAATTGGATTAGAGTGTTGATTATCATGTGGATTTCATTTTTATGAAAAATGATTTGTATTTATTCCTTGCTTGAAGGATTTCGTACTAGTTAACAAAACTTTTCATTTTAACTAGTTCATATTCTTCGTTATAATATGAGATATACACTTGACCCTATTCTTTCAATTGGTATCATTGAACACTTTCAATTGGTATCAATTTTGATCTTTTTGTATACTCATATATGTTTTGTATATGTATGCTTACTCTTTCAAGAATATCAATGTCAATTGGTATCTAATTTTCATACGTATATATACTTGTTTATGCTAAGCTTGAAAAAAAAATTTATATTGTTTGATTTGTTTTCAATTGGTATCTTAACAAGCTTATGCATATGTTTGGTTGGTATTTCATAAAGGGGGAGAAAATTTGATGTTGTCTTTCATTGGTATTTGATTTCCACTCCCTTGCTTTATGTTAAAATATAGTTTCAAATTGGTATCATATGTTTAAAAAAAACACATTTCTCTTAATGATATCAAGATGTTTATGTTAAATGTTTTAAATTGGTATCTCAAAATTTTGTTTAAGAAAAATATATTTATTTTACATTGCCTATATGTGTATAAATTCATGTTGAGTGTATCTTGTATTGAAGAGCTTGACAACTCTTCCTTATGTGGTACACGTGTGTAGGGGGAGCTTCACATCTCCTTTTATGCATTACATATTTTGTGTTATGTGAATTAGGGCGTGTCTTCCTTTCTTCATGTAACTCATATGTGTAGGGAAGCTAACTTAGCGTCTTCCTCTTCATGAATGTATATAGCATATAACATTTATTAATCTTTGTTTATCTTCATCTGGTATCAAGATGCTTCATTGACATATTTTTAATTGATATCATGTTTGTAGTCACCCCTTATTGACTTTGTTTTTGTTTTAGACAAAAAGGGGGAGACCATTGTTTGCATTGTTTTGATTGACACACAAAAAGGGGAGAAAAATTTTTACCCCTCATTTTATTTATAGTTTTTGAATGTTTACCCTTTTGTTGATGATTGACAAAAAGGGGGAGAATTATTTGTGAGTTTTATATATATGCATAGTTATGTTTTTGCATATATTAAGTTTAATATAGTTTAATGTATGTTTATTGGTATCTAGAGCATCTAGAAAATGTTTATTTGTTAATTGGTATCTAGAGCATGCTTTGCTTTAGATATTTCATTGGTATCTAGAACCTTTATTGTTTATGCATATTTGTGCATTCATGTTTTTAAGAGCCTTCATTGCATATTATTATGTTTATTGGCTATGCATGAGTTAAGGGGGAGCTTCCTTGAAGTTTTACTTTAATCCATGCATATATCACTCCATGAGTTTTGTCATCATCAAAAAGGGGGAGATTGTTGGCCCAAAGGCCTTCCACCCTAGTTTTGATGATGATTAACTCATGTAGTTATGTTTACTAATAATCTTGTATTGTTTAAGTTTCAGATCATTAACCAAGATATTAGTTGGTGATTAGCTTCAACAAGGTGTTTGGAAGCTTATCATGGTGATTCCGGTGCCAAAGCTTAAAGATCATACCTTTGCACTCGGTGGATCGCGTTTGGGAGCAAGTCTTCTTGATGACTCGAAGACTTAGGTATCCTAGTTTAGTTTAGTGTGTTTTAGATCCATTTGTAAAGATTAGAATAGTATGATATGCTCAAGTACACATACACACACATTTCATGATTTGGATTTTGGTTTTCATGAATAGTTTGAACAAAACAAGTTTACATGTTTTATATGTATATTAGATGTGCTCTATATACATACATGCTTATATGACTTATACAAACTTAGTTTGACATACCTATTCATGTAGTTTTATGTTTTGGTATAAAACATAATTTTGAAATTAAAGAACAAAAACTGTGATATATTTTGTGAATGTATATGGACCTATGTCCATATGCATCATGCTTAATAATGTTCAAATATCATGTTTTTGTATTTCTATAAAGTTTTAGGAAAATCAGATTTCCTATTGAAAAATCAAGTTTGATAAAAATACTAGTTTGGTTTTTGATAAAATTGGCAAGACACAAAAATGAACTGATATGATTGATATATGTCTTGAAAATTTTTTCACATGTTTATGTTTCAATATAAAATGTTAAAACAAGTTTTATAGAATTTTCAGAAAAAGATAAAAGATTTTTATAAAATATTTTTCCCAAATTTTCTGATCTTATTTTTGTGCTGACAGGCTGGTCGGTCGACCGGGACGGTCGACCGCACCAAGGGACGGTCGACTGCACCGGTCGACCGACGTGCACAGACTTGTGCACGTCTACAGCACAGTGGTCCGGTCGACCGGACGGTCGACCGCTGCAGAGAGTTCTGCTCTCTGTTAGTTTGGGTCGACCGGGCGGTCGACCGGCAGCTCCAACGGGTCAAAATATGACCGTTGGACGGTCGACCGGCCGGTCGACCGTTGCCTGTCAGAGCTGCCAGCTCAGCTCTAACGGCTAGTTTCTGTTTTGGCCTATATAAACCCATCTCTTTGGGATTTTGGCTAAGGTTTTCAAGGAGAAAAATTCCAGACTTTCTCTAGTGTTTAAAGAGTTTTTAAAAGAGTTTTTAAGTCAAAAAGATTTCATCTATTTGTTTTTGGGTTTTGGAAAATCAAAGAAAGCTAGGGTTTTAGGAGATTGTTTTGTTTTTCGTTTTCTATCATTTACAAGTGATTTCCCAAGTAGATTTTCTTTGTTGCTAGTTTCCAAAAACACCTTGTTTCCACACTTGAGCTATCACCTATCCTAATCTATTAGGATCTTGTTTTTGTGGAAAAAGAAAAGAGAAAAGAAAGAAAGATTGTGTTTGTGGTCTTTGTAACCACTTATTGTAAACCCTCCTTGCTTTTGTGAATCCTTCTTCGGTAGAGGTGATCGGAGTGGTATTGGTTTGGATCCCTCTTAGGTAGAGGTGATTGTGTTGGTTGTGAGCCTCTTAGGTAGAGGTGGTTGTTGGTTGGTTGTTGGCCTCAGTGGAGCTTGTTGTTTGAGAGAGGAGTTTGGTACTTCTAGTGTTGTAACAAATCCTCTTCGGTAGAGGTTCCCTCGGTGGGAGATAGTGGATTGGAAATCCTACACGGTGGTGTAGGCGGGGATGTAGAGCAAGGTGCTCGAACCTCGAAACATATCTTGGTCTTTGCGATTGATCCATTGTCTCTCTAACTCTCACTCTCTTACTTTGTGCAAGCATCATTTCATTCAAGCATCATTCTTTCATTGCATACATATCTTATATATTGCTTGTGTTGCCTTGCATCTTTTATATTGCAATTCATTCTTATATGCTTGGCTTGATTGTGTGTATTTCATATTGCTTGGATTGCTTGTGTGTGTGTGCCTAACTTATACTCATCCAACAAGAGCTTCACATAGCGCCTCAACCCATTTCAAGGGGAATCAAGGGGAGTTAGTCCAGAGCCTCGCAAGGGGAATTCGGCTACACTTGTTGTATTGTTTTAGTTTGTGCATAATTTGCATTAGCTTCCGTTTTTAGCGCACTTAGTTTTGCATTTAGTTTTAGATTAGCACTAACACCTATTCACCCCCCTCTAGGTGTTTTTTCAATTATTTCTTGTGATGCATGAGTTAAGGGGGAGCTTCTCTGAAGCTTTACTTTAATCCATGCATATAAAACTTCATGAGTTTTGTCATCATCAAAAAGGGGGAGATTGTTGGCCCAAAGGCCTATCACCCTAATTTTGATGATGATCAACTCATGAAGTTATGTTTACTAATGATCTTGTATTTAATTAGTGACAGATTCATTATCAAGATCTTAGTAGGTGCATAGCTCAACATAGGATAAAATGTCAAGATTTGGAGCTAGCACGGTGTGATCCAAGGAGCTTTTGGATCAAGCTTGGACCAAGTCAAGAAGATGAGAAGCCTTCAAGTGAAGACCTCAAGAAGATGAAGACTTGTGTCTAGGTATAAGATTTTGTTTTTATTTTAGAGTAAAATGTAAATGATAGAATAGTGGTGGATTGCTCAAGTACATACACACACACACTCTTGATAAAATTATTTTCATAAAAGATTTTTAGTTTAGAAAAGATTTTTTCTTTGTGACATAATATTATTTTGGTTTTTGGTATTTCTCATATACATATCTTTAAACCAAAACTAAGTTTAGAGCTTTATGACAAAAACATAGATATTTCATTATGATTGTGTAGTGGATCATATCCATACACACTATGCTTTAAAAGTATATCTTGTTTTTGTATTTGATGAAGATTTGAAAAAACATGTTTTGGAAAAATATTGTTTTGGAAAAACAGTTTTATCATGAGCCAAATATTTTCAAGTTACAAAAATAGTCCAATCTTTTATAACATGCCTTGATTTTGTGCAAGCATGTTTGTATATCAAAGTATATTGGTTAAACTATTTTTGTAGATTTTTATGTATTTTATGGGATTTTATTTGAGCCAAAAAGACTAACTTTTTAATCCCAGAAAACTATTTCAGGCTTCGGATAAGTCGACTAGTAGCCTTTATAAGTCGACTAATCCTGGAGTCGACCGACTGGACCGGTCGACCGACGTGTACAGATGTGCACGCCTTTGTGCACTGGTGGACGGCCGACCGTGCCGGTCGACCGCTCCAGAGAGCTCTGCTCTCTGGAAAGTTCGGCCGACCGTACGGGTCGACCGACAGAGAGTTAGACTCTCAGCTCCAGTGGGTCAGTCGACCCAGGCTGTCGACCGTGGCTCCAACGGTCTGATTTCTGACCGTTGGCGGTCGACCGCACGAGTCGACCGGCAGTTCTGACAAAGCCCCAACGGCTAGTTTTTGACAGCCTATATATTTGGGGGTTTGTGGACTGTTTTCAACAAGATTTGGAGAAGTTTTTAGAGCCAGTTTTTTTCACTCTTTTCAGAAGTTTTTCTCCACAAAATTTAGAGCCAATACTTCTAAATAAAAGGAGAGTTTTTATCAAGAGTGTTTTAAGTGATTCTTTGAGTTTTCCTCCACCACTCTCATCCTTGTTTTTCTCACACCACACTTGAGCTATCAATTGATTATTCATCCTATAGGTGTGTTGTAGTGAGATTTTTTTTAGGTGATCAAAGTGTTGTGATCACCAAAGACTTCATTTGTTACTTTGAGGAGGCGGACGTGTGTGTCCGTGTTGTTTTGAGTTCGGGTGCGGACTCGGTTGTTTCGAGGTGCGGCCTCGGCGAGCTAGTGAGCTTGCGTGTGTACGGGACTAGGGAGTCCGAGGGCTTGTAGGTATTGTGGCACCGAGGAGAGATCCATTGGGATCTTTCATAGTGGAAATCCTTCGTGTGTCGAAGGCGGGGATGTAGAGCAAGTGTGCTCGAACCTCGAAACAAACCCTTTGTGTTTGCGATTGCTCACTCTCTCTCTCTTTGTCTCTTGTCTATATCTTGCATGCTATTACTTGTCTTATCTTTACATGCTTGATATATTGTGTGCTTAATTGTTATATACTTGTGTGGGATTATTCGCTAACACTTGTATTTAACCAAGAGAGCCAACGTGGCACCTCAACCCATTCAAGGGGAATCAAGAGGAGTTTGTCCAGAGCCCTTCACGGGGAATTCAGCAACACTCTTTGATTATACGTGGTGTTTAGTGTAAAAGTTTAATTAGGTCAAAATTGTTTTTAGCTTCCGCATTATTTGCATCATTTGGCATTAAGTGACCATTAGATTAGCCATCACCTATTCACCCCCCCTCTAGGTGAACCTTCAATTGGTATCAGAGCTTGGTACTCTAATTTGGGTCTAACAACCTAGAGTTAAAGATCCTCATTTTTAGGCTAATCACAATATTTGTACACACACCATGGAGTTCATGTCACTACCCACCTTTAACATTCTTAACATCCAAATTTGGAAGGTTAAGATGTCTTTATACCTCAATGCCCTAGGCATTCATGTTTATCTTGCCACTACTAATAATGCATATTGTTTAGATGGTAAGAATTTTGAGGCTAACTCAAAAGCCCTTAATGCTTTAAAGTCTACCCTAGATAATGTTTATTTATCTAGAGTTTCTAACTTTGATTCGGCTTTTGTAGTTTGGAACACCCTCATCTCCCTTGGCGAAAAAGATCAATACTATGCGAGGAGCGATTCGGACGTTGGAAGCAACACCTCCAACTTGTGCTATAAGGTTCAAGGGGATAACCACCTTGAGGTAACACTCAACCACTTGATGATGAAAGTGAAATAAGTAAGACATGTTAGTACATGCTTTCGTTAAACTTTCAGAAAGTTTTGATGATAAAAAGGAAGAGTGTTCAAAATTGAAAAAGGAAATTGAAATGCTTAAAAATCAACTTGCTATTTCTTCAAAAGAAAAGGATGAACTATCTTCTAATCTTATTTCAACGCAAAAAGATTTTGATGAGTATAGAATTGCTTGTAAAGCTAAATATCCAAAAATTGATGAAAATGAATTATCCATGTTAAAAACTAAAATCAATGATTTTGGAAATGTTTTAAAAGAATGTGCTTTTAATACTAATAAATTAGAAGAAATGTTTTCAAAGAAGCATATGCACACTCCACATGCTAAAAATGATAAAACAACTCATGCCAAAAATTCACATACTCATCATGCCAACACTTTACATGTCACTCATGTTAAAACTACTCATGCTCACAATTCACATGTTCGTAAGCCACATGCTCATTATGCTTTTAAATACGGTAGAATTTATAAATGTACTTATTGTGGTCGGAATGGCCATTTGGCTAAATTTTGCTATGATCATATAAATAGGACAAATAATCTTGTGTGGGTTCGAAACACTAACTCTCTAGGACCCAAGAAAATATGGGTACCAAAATCAAGTCCTAAATTATTTGATGTAGGTACACATCAAGGCTCCAAGACGTAAGGAGCGGTGGTACCTTGATAGTGGTTGTTCAAGGCATATGACATGGGACATCAACAATTTCACAACCCTATCAAGGTACGATGAAGGTGGCACCGTCACCTTCGGAGATAACTCCAAGGGCACCATCATCGGTATAGGTAACATTAAGATTGGTGCATCTCCTTTAATAGAAAATATTGTTCTTGTTGATGGGCTTAAACATAACTTGCTTAGCATAAGTCAACTATGTGATTGTGGTCTCAAAGTCGTGTTTGATGAATCTTCTTGCAAAATTTTTGATTGTAAAACCAATGATTGTATTCTTACCGGATTTCATGAAAATAATGTCTATATTATTGATATGCTTAATTTGGATTGTTCTACTAAATGTTTGAATGTTTTTGATGAGATTTCATGGTTATGGTATAGAAAATTAGGACATGCATCTTTTGATCACCTTACTAGAATTAATTCTAAGGAATTGGTGAAAGGTATTCCTTATTTGAAGTTTGAAAAAGACCGCATTTGTGGTGCGTGCCAACTTGAGAAACAAACCAAGTCTTCTTTCAAACCAATCAAGGATATCATGTCAACTAGGCCATAGAATTGATTCACATGGATCTTTTTGGACCAACTAAAACTAAAAGTTTAAATGGAAATAGCTATGTTTTTATTTAGTCGATGATTTTTCTCGTTTCACTTGGGTTTTCTTTTTGGAGCATAAAAATCAAACTTTTTCGCATTTTAAAATTTTTCGAAAGAGGGTTGAAAAAGAAAAAGGATTTTCGATTTTACGGATAAGAAGTAATAGAGGTGGTGAGTTTGTTAACCAACTCTTCATGACTTATTGTGATGAAAAGGGAATTAAGCATGAAATGTCATGTCCTAGGACTTCACAACAAAATGGAGTAGTTGAAAGGAAGAATAGAACTCTTCAAGAAATGGCTAGGACTATGATAAGTGAATATGGGCTCCCTCAATATTTATGGGCCGAGGCCGTAAAACCGCATGCTACATATCAAACCGTATTTATTTGTGTAAAATACTTTCAAAACCTCATTTGAAATTTATCATTTAAGAAAATCAAATGTTTCATACTTTAAAGTTTTTGGATGCAAGTGTTTTGTTTTGAATACTAAAGATAATTTGGGTAAATTTGATGCTAAGGCTTATGAAGCAATTTTTGTTGGCTATTCTAGTACTAGTGTTGGACGCGGAAAACTGTAAAAGCGGACTGGAGCAACTTTTCCTTGAATCAGATGAAAATTACAACAGGCTAATCTTCCGGTTACAAGGGAGGGAGAATATTGAATCTTGAATTCCCCCTTTGTTTAGTGCTGGGTTCTTCGTGTGGCGGTGGAGAGTGAATCTTGTTCTCCGTTGACCAGATGACCGTCAGTACCGTCGAGGAATCTTCTCCTTGGCAGGTAGAGGTAGTAACTCAGCCCCGTCCACCAAAACTCTAAAAGAGAAGGTAGGCGAAGAGCAACTTGTACGCAGTAAGCTGGCTTGAAGAGTCGAGCTCTCTCTCTCTGTTGATGATCTCTCCTTTTTCTTTTCGAAAATCCGCCCAATCCCCCCACTCTTCAATAGTGACGGGGCTATTTATAGGGTTTTTAGGGGGTGATCGTGCCCCCCTAAAAGTGCTCCACGATGAGGGCCAACTTCCCCGCTACATGGGCGGTGGATGGCGCCATAATCGGGGTGGTTACAACCAAGGTGCGGGCACCTTGTTGCTGAGACGCGGGCGTTGAGCCAACGCGCCTTGATGCTGAGACGCGGGCGTTGAGCCAACGCGCCTTGATGCTGAGACGCGGGCGTTGAGCCAACGCGCCTTGATGCGGAGGCGCGGGTTTGGACTTTCGCGTCTTGATTGTCACATTTAGCCTTGCGCCTGGATCTTGGATCTCTGCGTTTTGGTGGCTTGTCTTGGTGATTTTTAGACAGCCTACAACTAGCAAAGCTTATAGAGTATTCAATAAATCATCTCATACTATTGAAGAAACTATGCATGTTAAATTTGAAGAATCTAATGCTATTGTTGAGAATGTTATAGAGATTGACTCATTAGGTGAGAACATGGAGAAAATATCCTTGAATGACTCACCCATCTAAGAAGACAAGCAAGAACCCATTGGTGAAGTTCAAAAGGATGAAGTGGAAAACTCTCAACCACTTTCTAAAGATTGGAGATATGCTACAAATCATCCCAAAGATCTCATCATTGGTGATGTATCAAAGGGGGTAACTACTCGCTCTAAACTCCATGAATTGTATGGTAATTTTGCATTCTTATCTCATTTTGAACACAAAAACATCTTCGAAGCCGAGGGTGACTCATATTGGTTGCTAACTATGCAAGAAGAGCTCAATCAATTTGAGCGCAACCAAGTTTGGCACCTTATTCCTAGACCCCACGATAGACCAATAATTGGTACTAAGTGGATTTTTAGGAACAAGTTGGATGAGTCAGAAAATGTTATTAGGAATAAGGCTAGGTTGGTGGCCCAAGGTTACTCTCAAGTTGAAGGAATCGACTTTGAGAAGACCTTTACATCCGTAGCACGACTTTAAGCCATACGGATCACACTAGCTTATGCATCATTTAAAAATTTTAAACTTTTTCAAATGGATGTAAAAAGTGCATTTTAAAATGGTTTTATTAATGAGGAAGTTTATATTGAATAACCTCCCAGTTTTGTGGATCATGAACATCCAAATTTTGTTTTCAAACTTGATAAAGCATTGTATGGTTTAAAACAAGCTCCAAGAGCTTGTTATGAAAGGATTTCTAGTTTTCTTCTTTCAAATGATTTTGTTAAAGGCAAAGTAGACACCACATTATTTACTAAACATATTGATAGTGACATTCTTATAGTTCAAATATATGTTAATGATATAATCTTCGGTTCTACTAATGAGTTACTTTGCAAGGAGTTTGAACAATGCATGCAACGTGAATTTGAGATGTCATTAATGGGTGAATTGAATTATATTCTTGGACTCCAAATCAAGCAAATATGTGATGAGATATTTATATGTCAAGCCAAGTACTCCAAGGAACTCATCAAGAAATTTGGGCTTGAAGACTCAAAAATTTGCAACACTCTCATGGCCACTACCACCAAGCTTGATAAGGATGACCAAGGTAAGTGTGTTGATATAAAATTATATAGAAGCATGATTGGTAGTTTGTTGTATTTAACGACTAGTAGGCCGGATATTATGTTTAGTGTGTGTCTTTGTGCTAGATTCCAATCGTGTCCCAAAGAATCTCATTTAATTGCGATAAAACACATTATTCGTTATATTAAGGGCACTATTGGAATGGGTCTATGGTATCCGAAAATCGGAGATTTCTCAATGACGAGTTTTTCGAATGCCGACTATGCAGGTTGTGAAAAACACCTAGAGGGGGGGTGAATAGGTGTAATTGCTAATCTAACAATCTTTTTAAAAACTAAGATGGTGAATGATGCAACGATCTCTCAAAACAAGACTAAGAGCCGAATACCCCGTGAGAGGTTCTGAACTCCTTCCTCCCAATTCCCCTTGAATGGGTTAGAGTTGAACAATACAACCTTGTTGCATGAGAATTGATCAAACAAAGAATGAATAATATGCAATGATGAAATGCACACAAGATATATCACAAGTATCACAAACTAGAGGCAATAACACAAGGAAAGAAAAACTAGATCTCAAGCAAGTAATTGAAAGCAATAGAGAGCAAGAGAAATTTAAAGCAAAATGGACACAAGGCAATCGCAAACACAAGATGTTTGTTTCGAGGTTCGAGCCACCGCTCTACTCCCCGCCTTCACCTCCGTGAAGGGTTTCCACTATCCACCGAGGACGATTACAACGGTCTACCGAAGACCCGAGCACCGAGCTCCACCAAGTACAATAACCTCTACCGAAGAGGTGTCTCCACAAGAACAAGAAGAGGAACAAGTAACCAAAGTGATCACAACAAGATCACTTAAACTCTTTACAATCTCTCACTCTTTTACAACTTCCTTATAGAATGACTAAGGGATTTTTAGCTCTAAGAAGTGTAGTGAGAAAACTCAGTTATAGAGATGATTTTTGCTAGAGAACACAACCGAAAACAAGCTCAAGAAAGATTGAAAATGAAGAGCTTAAACACTTTTCTTTTTCTTTTTGAAAACTATGAAAACTTGAGGATTTTTCTTGGTGTATTGTAAGAGACTCTTCTCCTCTATTTATAGAGAGAGAAATAGGTTAAAAACAATTTATTTTCACCTTATTTGCTCTGGAAAAGATCTGTAAAACCCTAAAAAAGTCGGCCAAAAAAACAGTCTAAAAAACAGATTTCAGAATTGCACAAAAGAGGAAAGAGCCGTTGGGCTTTTGCAGGCCTGGCGGCCGACCGGGCCGGTCGGCCGCCAGCTCTGCTGGAAAAGAGCCGTTGGGCTCGGGTCGACCGGTCGGTCGACCGTCCTCTAAGAGAAAACACAGTTTTCTTCGGGCGGTCGACCGGGCGGTCGACCCAGAAAACCCGAGAGTAACTGCTTTCAGTCAGTCGACCCGAGCGGTCGGCCGACAGACGTGCACAAACGTGCATGTCCTGATACTGGCGCCGGTCGACCGGGGCCGGTCGGCCGGTCAAGCCTGAAACAGAAAAAACAGCAGCAGGACTTGGAATTTTTTTGTTTTAAAATATTTTGAAGTAAAGAGTATCTAAGTATCATGATGAAAAGAGTATACATGATTTAAAAATGATATATGTCTTTGTAAAACTTGGAGTCATGTATATTTGTCAAGTCATGAGAAAAACTTAGAAACAAAAACTTTAACTTGAAAACTTGTATTAAAAATGTGTGTGTGTGTATCCTAGAGCCAATTTTCAAAACTCAAACTTTAACAACCTATTTCTTACATTGATTCTAAGTACTACAAGTGCTTCAAGAGGGCTTTTCCATCATATGATCTTCATAACTTGATTTTTGAGCCCAATTTGAGTTGACTTGAGTCCAAAATACTCTCCTTTAGGGAAGAACCCTTCTAGTTGAGTTAGCACCCTGAAACACACTTAAACAACAAACATTATTAGTACAAATAACTAATATGTTTTGTAATCATCAAAACACACTAAACACGGGTGATTGTAACCTTGGGCCAACAATCTCCCCCTTTTTGATGATGACAAAACATATACGTTATTTAAACAAAAATGGAAGAAGAGTTTGGAAAGCTCCCCCTCAAATAATGCTATGTATCAAGAATGTCAATGAAGAGCTAAATACATAAGGCATTGAAAACACATAGTTTTGTTAAAAACTCAAATGCATCTCAAATACATCAAAATACACAATAAAACAAACAAACAACAAACACACTTATACTTTACTTATACTTTTTCTCCCCCTTTTTGTCATACATCAAAAAGGGTTAAACAAAACAAACAAAAATAAAAGAAATTTTTCTTTAAGAATCCATAATGCAAACATTCAACTCACCACAAATAAAGGAAAATCTAGCATAATCCAATGGTTTAGTAAAAATATCGGCAAGTTGAAAATCGGTAGAAACATAATCAATATCAATATCACCTTTCTCATAATGATCTCTAAGAAAGTGATACCTAATGTCAATGTGTTTGGTTTTACTATGTTGATTTGCATTCTTTGTCATGTGAATTGTACTAGTATTATCACAAAATATTTTAACATGATCAAAGTGTAAATCATAGTCGAGGAGAGTATGTTTCATCCAAAGAACTTGTGCATAACAAGCTCCGGCTGCAACATACTCCGCCTCGGCGGTTGAAAGGGCTACCGAATTTTGCTTTTTGGAAGACCAAGATACAAGACAATTACCTAGGAATTGACATGTTCCACTTGTGCTCTTCCTATCTACCCTACAACCCGCATAGTCGGCATCCGAAAAACTCGTCATTGAAAATTGGCCGGTTTTCGGATACCACAAACCCATTTCAATTGTGCCCTTAAGGTATCTAATTATGCGTTTAACCGCAATTATATGAGACTCTTTAGGACAAGATTGAAAACGTGCACAAAGACAAACGGAAAACATAATATCCGGCCTACTAGCCGTCAAATACAATAAACTACCACTCATGCTACGATAAAACTTAATGTCTACACTTTTACCTTGTTCATCCTTGTCAAGCTTGGTAGTTGTTGCCATGGGGTTTTGCTAACTTTAGATCCTTCAAGCCCGAACCTTTTGATTAATTCCTTTGTGTACTTGGCTTGATTGATGAAGATCCCATCCTTCCTTTGCTTGATTTGGAGTCCAAGGAAATAGTTGAGTTCCCCCATCATAGACATTTCAAATTCTTCCTTCATGCATGATTCAAAAGCTTGGCAAAGAGATTCATTAGTAGACCCAAAAATAATATCATCTACATAAATTTGCACAATAAGAATATCATTTTCTACATGTTTTGTAAACAATGTTGTGTCAATTTTTTCTTTCTTAAAACCATTTGAAATTAAAAATGAAGAAAGTCTTTCATACCAAGCCCTAGGGGCTTGTTTTAAACCATAAAGAGCTTTATCTAATTTAAACACAAAATCCGGATGTGTAGGATCAACAACCCGGGGGGTTGTTCAACATACACCTCCTCTTCAATAAAACCATTTAGAAAAGCACTTTTAGCATCCATTTGAAACAATTTAAAATTTTTATATGAGGCAAATGCTAGTGTCATCCATATGGCTTCAAGCCGTGCTACGGGTGCAAAGGTTTCTTCAAAATCGATTCCTTCGATTTGAGTGTAACCTTGGGCAACTAACCTAGCTTTATTCCTAACAACGTTACCCGATTCATCCAACTTGTTCTTAAAGATCTACTTAGTACCAATTGTTGGTCTATCGTGGGGCCTAGGAACAAGGTGCCAAACTTGGTTGCGCTCAAATTGATTGAGTTCCTCTTGCATGGCTAGCAACCAATATGAATCGGCCTCGGCTTCGAGGAAGTTCTTGGGTTCAACATGAGAAATAAATGCATAATGACCACAAAAGTCATGAAGTTTAGAGCGAGTGGTTACCCCTTTAGATACTTCACTTATGACGAGGTCCTTGGGATGATGAGGATTGTATCTCCAATCCTTTGGAAGTTGATGAGTAGGCTCCACTTCATTTGATTGATGTTCATTTCCTTGAGCCTCTTCTATTTTAGCTTCACTTCCTTCATCATCCTTTGGCTTGTCTCCCATAGTAGGTGTATCTTCCAAGGTTACTTTCTCCAAGCCTTCATCCAATGCATCTATTTCTATAACATTCTTAACAAACAAGTTAGATTCTTCAAACTTAACATGTATAGATTCCTCAATAGTCAAAGATGATCTATTGAAGATTCTATAAGCCTTACTTGTATTAGAATAACCCACAAAAATTACCTCATAAGCTTAGCATCAAATTTTCTAAATTATCTTTTGTATTTAAAACAAAATATTTGCATCCAAAAACCTTGAAATATGAAACATTTGGTTTTCTAGAAAAGTACATTTCAAAAGAAGTTTTTGAAGTATTTTTACACAAGAAAACACGATTTGATATATAGCATGATGTATTAACGGCCTGGCCCACAAATAATGTGGTAGACCATATTCACTTAGCATTGTCCTAGCCATCTCTTGTAAAGTTCGATTTTTCCGTTCAACTACTCCATTTTGTTGTGGAGTTCTAGGACAAGAAAGTTCATGCTTAATTCCATGTTCTTCACAAAAAGTGGTAAAGGGTAGGTTATGAACTCATCTCCTCTATCACTTCTTATTCTTAAAATTGAAGACTCTTTTTCCTTTTCAACTCTTTTCTTAAAGGCTTGAAAATGTGAAAAGGCTTGATTTTTGTGTTCAAGAAAGAAAACCCAAGTAAACCGTGAAAAGTCATCAACCAAAACAAATGCAAATCTATTCCCACTTAGACTTTTGGTTTGAGTAGGACCAAATAAATCTATATGGATTAACTCCAAAGGACGTGATGTCATGATATCCTTAATAGACTTGAAAGAAGACTTAGTTTGTTTTCCAAATTGACATGCGTCACAAACTCGGTCCTTTTCAAAATTCAAACAAGGAATACCTTTCACCATTTCTTTTGTATTTAATCTAGATATATGGTCAAAAGAAATATGGCCTAATCTTCTATGCCACAACCAAGAGTCATCATCGAGGGCTTTTAAACAAGTAATATTACAAGACAATTAGACATATCTATCATATAAACATTACTTTCACGAAAACCGGAAAACACACAAGTATTAGAAATTCTATCAATTACTTTACAAACTACATGATCAAAAACAACATCAAAACCTTTATCACAAAGTTGACTAACACTCAAGAGGTTATGCTTGAGGCCATCAACTAAAACTACATTCTCAATTAAAGGGGATGTGCCGAGTTTTACATTACCAATACCGATGATTTTACCCTTGGCATCATCTCCGAAGGTGACGGTGCCACCTTCATGGTATCTTGATAGGGTTGCAAAGTTGTTGATGTCCCAAGTCATGTGCCTTGAGCAACCACTATCAAGATACCACAATCCTCTACGTCGTTGGGCTTTGGAAGGTACCTACATCATTTAACAAAATTGTTGACTTTGGTACCCAAATTTTCTTGGGTCCTTGAAAGTTAGTGCTTCGAACCCAAACATTATGACAAGATGCACTTAGTCTATCATAGCAAAAATTAGCTAAGTGCCCTTTCCGCCCACAATGTGAACATGAGAACACTCTTCCATACATGAATGCATGATGTGTGTGTGAAGTGTGAGCATGTTTTGGGGTTTTGCCACGATGTAAAGGTTGTGTGGTATGAACATGAGCATGAGCATGGTAAACATTTTTCTTAGGGGCTTGTTTCTTAGGAAACATGGCCTCTATCTTCTTCTTATCAAACTCACAATTTTTCAAAACAATTCCTAATGAGTCTATTCTTTCTTTAAGCATGGTAATATCATTAGAATCAATTAGTGGGGACTTGCCTTTACAAGAAATCTTATATTTGTCAAAATCTTTTTGGGTGGAAACAAGAGTGGAAAGTAATTCATCTTTTTCTTTAGAAAGAGTAAAAACTTGATGATTAAGAGACTCATTTTCCTTTTTCATTTTTAAATACTTTTTCTTTAGAAAATCATAATTATGTGATAATTCTACAAATGCTTCTCCTATTTCATCCATGGAAAGATCATCATCAAAAGAAGTGGAGGGGGTTACCTTGCTTGTGCTTTCATTAGCCATGAAGCATATGTTGGCGGTGTCAATTTCCTCCTCGGATTCGCTCTCGGAATCCCATGTAGCCTTCATTGCTTTCTTCTTGTAGGGCTTCTTTGAGGTGGAGGGCTTTACTTTATTCGGGCACTCCGCAACAATGTGTCCCGGTCTTGGCAATTGAAGCAAATAATCTTTCTTTCTTCTTTGCCTCCTTGCCATCTCCTTCTTCCTTGGAATTTAGCCTTGTTATACATCCTCCGGACGTTCTTCACAAGAAGTGAGAGCTCTTCGTCATCTTCTTCTTCATCGTCTTCGTCGGAGTGTGTGGATTGACTTTTGAAGGCTATTGTTTTCTTCTTGGAAGGAGCCATGTCCTCCCTAGCTTTTCTCTCCATCTCATGGGTTTTGAGATTCCCAATGAGACCAATTAGCTCCATCTCCTCCTTGTCATTGAGTTCCTTCAAGGTGGTTGCTTTCACTTCCCATGAAGGAGGAAGAGCCCGGATGATCTTCCTTACTCTTTGGTCATTGTCAATACCATCACCTAGAGAAGAAAGTCCATTAGTGATCTTTGTAAATCTTGTAACCATATCATCTATGGTTTCATTTTCTTGCATGCAAAAGTTCTCATATTGGGACCAAAGAAGGTCTACTTTAGCCCTCTTCACTTGTGAAGTCCCTTCATGTGTAACTAGCAAATGTGTCCAAATTTCATATGAGGACTTGCAATGAATAACTCTAGCTATGTCATCATCATTAAGGGCTTGAAGGAGTGCATAATGAGCCCTAGCATTGGCATCAAATTCCTTAGTCTCAATTTCGAACCAAGTGGATTCATCACCGGGGGGTGCACTAAAGGGTTTGGTCACGGCCTTTGCAACTCGACTTCCTAGAGATTGCAAGAAAACGGTCATCTTAACCTTCCATATGGGAAAGTTAAGTCCATCAAACTTAGGGGGTGTCTTAATACCATCGGTCATCTTTACTAAGTGAGAATGAATGAAATGATTAGCAATATTAGGATCTCTCTAAGGTTGTTAAGCCAAGAGCCTAGAGTCCTAGCTCTGATACCAATTGAAAAACACCTAGAGGGGGGTGAATAAGTGTAATTGCTAATCTAATAATCTTTTTAAAAACTAAGATGGATGAATGATGCAGCGATCTCTCAAAACAAGACTAAGAGCCAAATACCCGTGAGAGGTTCTGAACTCCTTCCTCCTAATTCCCCTTGAATGGGTTAGAGTTGAACAATACAACCTTGTTGCATGAGAATTGATCAAACAAAGAATGAATAATATGCAATGATGAAATGCACACAAGATATATCACAAGTATCACAAACTAGAGGCAATAACACAAGGAAAGAAAAACTAGATCTCAAGCAAGTAATTGAAAGCAATAGAGAGCAAGAGAAATTTAAAGCAAAATGGACACAAGGCAATCGCAAACACAAGATGTTTGTTTCGAGGTTCGAGCCACCGCTCTACTCCCCGCCTTCACCTCCGTGAAGGGTTTCCACTATCCACCGAGGACGATTACAACGGTCTACCGAAGACCCGAGCACCGAGCTCCACCAAGTACAATAACCTCTACCGAAGAGGTGTCTCCACAAGAACAAGAAGAGGAACAAGTAACCAAAGTGATCACAACAAGATCACTTAAACTCTTTACAATCTCTCACTCTTTTACAACTTCCTTATAGAATGAGTAAGGGATTTTTGGCTCTAAGAAGTGTAGTGAGAAAACTCAGTTATAGAGATGATTTTTGCTAGAGAACACAACTGAAAACAAGCTCAAGAAAGAGTTAGAAATGAAGAGCTTAAACACTTTTCTTTTCTTTTTGAAAACTATGAAAACTTGAGGATTTTTCTTGGTGTATTGTAAGAGACTCTTCTCCTCTATTTATAGGGAGAGAAATAGGTTAAAAATAATTTATTTTGACCTTATTTGCTCTGAAAAAGATCTATAAAACCCTGAAAAAGTCTGCCAAAAAATAGTCTAAAAATTGATTTCAGAATTACACAAAAGAGGAAAGAGCCGTTGGGCTTTTGCAGGCCTGGCGGCCGACCGGGCCGGTCGGCCGCCAGCTCTGCTGGCAAAGAGCCGTCGGGCTCGGGTCGACCGTCCTCTAAGAGAAAACACAGTTTTCTTCGGGCGGTCGACCGGGCGGTCGACCCAGAAAACCCGAGAGCAACTGCTTTCAGTCGGTCGACCCGAGCGGTCGGCCGACCCGGGGGGGTCCGAGCAGGACGCCGACAAAACGTGCACGTCCTGATGATCTGGCGCCGGTCGACCAGGCCCGTCGGCGGTCAGCCTGAAACAGAAAACAAAAAGCAGCAGGACTTGGAATTTTTTTGTTTTAAAATATTTTGAAGTAAAGAGTATCTAAGTCATGATGAAAAGAGTATACATGATTTAAAATGATATATGTCTTTGTAAAACTTGGAGTCATGTATTTTGTCAGTCATGAGAACTTAGAAACAGAAACAAAAAACTTACTTGTAAATTAAAAAATGTGTGTGTGTGTATCCTAGAGCCAATTTCCAAACTCAAACTTTAACAACCTATTTCTTACATTATTTCTAAGTACTTCAAGTTTCAAGAGGGCTTTCCATAATGATCTTCATAACTTGATTCTTGAGCCCATTTGAGTTGACTTGAGTCCAAAATACTCTCCTTTAGGGAAGAACCCTTCTAGTTGAGTTAGAACCCTGAAACACACTTAAACAACAAACATTATTAGTACAAATAACTAATATGTTTTGTAATCATCAAAACACACTAAACACGGGTGATTGTACCTTGGGCCAACAGGTTGTAGAGTGGATAGGAAGAGTACTAGTGAAACATGTCAATTTCTTGGTAATTGTCTTGTTTCATGGTCTTCTAAGAAACAAAATTCGGTAGCCCTCTCAACCGCCGAAGCGGAGTATGTTGCGGCGGGGGCTTGTTGTGCACAAGTCCTTTGGATGAACATACTCTCCTTGATTATGATTTGCATTATGACCATATAAAATATTTTGTGATATTACTAGTACTATTCATATGACTAAGAATGCAAATCAATATAGTAAGACCAAGCACATTGAGATAATATATCACTTTCTTAGAGATCATTTTGAGAAAGGTGATATTGAGATTGATTATGTTTCTTCCGATTTGTAACTTGCCGATATTTTCACTAAACCACTTGATTATAATAGATTTTCTTTTATATGTAGTGAACTTAATGTTTGTGTTGTTGAATAAGAAAGTTTTCTTGCAAATTTGTCCCTTTTTGATGTATGACAAAAAGGGGGAGAAATATGTAGTTTATGTTTTGTGGTATGGTTTGTTGTTTCATGACATGACTTGTTTGTGTTTTGATTTATGTTTTGATTTTGTGGTATGGTTTGTTGTTTCATGACATGACTTGTTTGTGTATATTTTTTTTTGTTTCAATTATTCTCTCATAATAGATTGTTTTATACTTGTGTAATTGATTAGTAGTAAAAATGCATAATTGTCATCATATTTACCATCACATTTGCACATTTATTCATATTATAATGCACATTTATTAATATTTTGTTATTTAATGTGTGCAGGCCTCGAATTATTATTTTAATAATAAATAAAGCTTAAAAGAGACCAAAAGCCCAGATCCAAGCCCATGTTTGAAGCCCAGGTGCAAAAGCGCAATTACAAGAAGTCAAATGCAAATACAAGGGCTAAAAGTTGCAAATATCAAAGATAAGGGAAGGATAGACTTCTATCCAACCCTAAACACTTGCAGGATGAGGATAAAGCCCAAGATAAGAAGGAAATTCGTGGATAGAAGATTTGGGATATTTGAGATCAGGTAACTTGATTACTAAGTTATCTCGAAAAATCCCGAATAAAGAGCCAGGATGCAACTTCCAGAAGTAGGCGACCATATGGACGGACCAGGAGAAGCCACGCGCCAAAGCACGTGGCCTGACTCCACTGTACTGCCGTAGAAACGCGGCCCAAGCCACAATTCTGCGGCAGTTTGGATGAATCTGATTACCAGATTTCGTTGAGGACTTTATCCAGGACTCTATCTCTTTCTGCACTATAAATATCCCTGCAGGCGCAGCAGAGAAGGGGATCCATAGACGTATTAGGGTTTTCTTTTAGCCATTTTCTTTAAATTTCTGCAAGATTGTAACTTTCATTTCATGTACGTTGTGGAGAAGAAGGAGCTTTATAATTGGAGGATTATTCTGCAATAAAGGTTACCTTTTTCCCATTTAATTTTCTGTATTTAGTTTTATTTTATTTCTGTGATCTCTCTGTTTGGTTTCTAATCATCGATCTTCTGATTTGTTTTCTTTCTTTCTTTCTCTAATCTCTCTTATTAAACAAATAAAAAAATATAAATTGAAAAGATAAAAAAAATGATGATGAACTAATTCTCTCTAGTGGTTTGCGAAATTCTTAAAGCAACCCTAGAGCAGTTAAGCCTTGATCAGATTGATGACCATCTCTAGAAACCCTAGGTTTAATAACAACTTTTTCTGAAGATTAAACAAGATAACTAAGATTCTTAATCTAGGTTGCATATTAAAAAGACTTTTCATGACTTCAAATTTAAGAACTAGGACAGCATAAATTTAAGATTCATCTTCTATTAAGCTGTACCTAGATGTTAGGATGAACCATAGTTTGGCTTTTAAATAATGTAACTTAGTTAGAATTTGGTATTGGTTTTTCTTACTTGAATTATTCTTAATAATCTAGGGTGAATTACATACATCTCAAGATGAAGATCAATCTCCTTAACTTACAATAGGGTTGTGGTAGAAAATCAACAAAACCACGTCTTTCCATATCATATATTCTCAAATCTAATCTCTTTTCTCCTATTTTTGAAGATACAGAGGAATCGAGTCGAAAAGCTTGCATCGCATCCTTCCCTGAGGATCACGACCCGCTTGAGCCCTTGCTACAGCGGATAGCATTGAGAACAAAAGAATTCTAAACTTCATTTCTCTCATTCACAAATTCTTTAAATTCTCAATAAAAATTTGGCGCCGTTGCCGGGGAAGGAACGGCACGATTTCCTCAATCTAATCATTTTTTATTCTTTCTGTTTGCAGATATAGAGAACAGGAAAACAAAGCAGCAGCGAGGACACATAGCAACTTTGTGCCTCTGCCCTCGAAGGCAGAGCATCAGGGCCTACTTCTTTGCCGCGGATCCGCGGCAATAGCCGCAATTCCGCGGCAAGAGCAGTTAACTACTCATCCAAATTTCTGCAGGTTGCTCAGAATTGCAAAATCTACTTACTTCTATGATTAAATTTCTCTCTGATCACTCTGCAACTGCTAATTAATAACATTAACCCATTTGTTGAAAATAAAAAAAATTTTAGACTCTTGCATTTAGGGCACGTGTCTATTTTAATTTTTTTTAATTCTGTTGAAGAGTGCTGGCGACAAGGTACGTTTGCATAGCATATAGATTAGGAAACACTCTTGGTTGTTTACTGCTTTCTTGAGTGATTACTTTTCTACAGCTTTACACGTACACAAAAAATCTTAAGGGCATAACCCATAAGCAAGATAAGGTGGGGATTTCATCACCCTTCCTTGGCCCACAATCATATCCGTCACACTCACAACCCTAACCTTAAGTAAAATTTGACTAGACGTTGGCCCTAGGTTAACTCGGACTCAATAGGAGATTGACCGAAGAAGGAAAATTGTTCAAAATTAACTCTTGTCAAATCAGTGTCTAGGCAGGGGATTGAGGGCCGAAAGCCCGAAGAACGGTGGTTATTTAATTAAGGAACGTCTCTGACGGAAAACCTCCCACCGGTCTTACCACCTGCCTGGCCGATTAGCTTGTGGTTAGCGTCGACAATAGACCACCTAAGGACAGTCTAAAGTTAGGAGTCGTCTAGGTCAAGGCTTACCCTAGATTAGGATTTTTGATTTTTTTTTATTTTTTATTTGATTGATTGGGTGAACTTGTTTGCTGATTGTGCATGTTCGCTTGGTCAAGAGACCCTCTTACATCCAGGCTAACTAGAACTAGTTTACCACCCGAGCAAAAGCCCGACTCACACATGGCACAACCAATATCACTCCAAGATAGGTTCTATCCTATTAGGACCTCTCTTCCTTCTTGCATCAAGCTTAACGATGATGGTGTTGACCCATTTGAGCTTAAGCCACAATACATCAACACCCTTCCGAAATTTCATGGACTTGACTCCGAGGATGCATACTTCTTCATAAGGGAATTTGAGGAAGTATGTCTCATGATGAATATTCCTAAGTTAGGAAAAGATGACATCAAACTTAGGTTTGTCCCCTTTGCTTTGAAAGATTTAGCAAAGAAATGGCTCTACAGTCTAGAGGCCGGTTCAATATCTTCGTGGATAATTTTGTTAAGGCATTCTTAAAAAAATTTTATCCCGTCCACAAGACTGCACTGATTAGGAAGAACATCTTACAGTTTAAGCAAACAGCCAATGAACCTTTTTGGAAATATTTCGAACGTTTCAAGGACCTCCTTGCCCAATGCCCTCACCATGGGATAGAGAAATGGCGACTTTGCCAAGTTCTATATGATGGATTAGAATATCAAACTAAGACATTGTTAGAATCCATGTGCCAAGGAGGATTTCTAAAAAGGACGAAACTGATGGATGGTTATTGTATGAGCAATTAGCTGAAAATACCATCCAATGGGAACCTACTCCGGAAAAACTTAGGACTAATGACCCTACTTCTTCTAAAGGAGGTATCCATTCCATTGAGGCCAACATAGCAACCGATGCTAAGTTAGCTGCTGTTATGCGAAGACTTGAGGCTCTTGAAACTAAAGAACCAGTCTCTGTGAACCAAGTCAGCCCAACATCTTCGGTGGGCTGTACTTATTGTCAAAATATGAACCATGTGTTCGAGGAATGTCCCGTCTTTATCGCGCATCAAAGCTTGCCCGAACATATGAGTGCGGCTTCACAAGCCCACCAACAATCCGCCCGCCAACAATCCATATTCGCCCACCTACAATCCCGGTTGGAGAAACCATCCCAATTTGTCATGGGCCAAAGTAACAATGATCAAACTAGGCCCAAATTCTCCAACAATTTTCAAAATCCGCCCTATCAAAATCCTCCACCTTCTTTCCAATATTCACAAATGGAAACAAGGCTCTCCAATATGGAAAGAAAGGTGGACACTCTCGTTAAAAGCAATGACACACTGGCTCAAGTCTTGACTAGGATAGAGATGCAAATGAATCAGCAAGAAAGGCAAAAGGGTACTCTACCTAGTCAACCATTTCCAAACCCTAGGAACTCTAGTCAAGCTCACTTGGCTGAAGAATCATATATGAGTCAGCGCAATGCGATTCATACATTGCGGTCGGGAAAACAAGTTGATAACCAAGTATCAACACCATCAAGTTCCAAACAAGCATTCAGCTTGCCTGATCCCACTCCATCTCAACTTGATGCCAACAACACAAAAAAAGACAAGTCAGCCAAAAATATGCACAAGCCCATCGCACCCTACCCAAATAGGCTTAAAGATAAGTAATGTGCACAAATGGATAAGGTACGCGAGATTTTTAATCAAGTCAAGATCAATATACCTCTTCTTGATGCAATTCAACAAGTCCCTAGTTATGCTAAGTTTATTAAGGACATGTGCACAAAGAAGAGAAAGACTAATGTGCCCAAGAAGGTTTTTCTAGCCACTAACATTAGTGAGCTATTGTCCAACCAGATCCCTGTCAAGTATAAGGACCCTGGTTGCCCCACCGTCTCTTGCACAATAGGTCAAACTGCAATTAAGCATGCACTTCTTGATTTGGGAGCAAGTATCAATTACTCCCCTTCTCAGTCTACCAACAACTTGGGTTGGGCGAACTTAGTCCGACTAAGGTTACAATCCAATTAGCTGACCGATCCATAAAAATTCCCAAAGGAAAATTACCGATGTGCTCATCCGAGTTGGGGAGTTTATCTACCCAGTAGATTTTGTTGTTCTGGAGACCGAACCTGTATCCACTCTTCGGTCTCAAACTCCCGTTATCCTAGGGCGTCCGTTCCTTGTAACTGCAAATGCGATCATAAATTGTAGGAATGGATCCATGAGGTTGACCTTTGGAAATATGACTAAAGAGGTCAATGTCTTCAACCTGGAAAACCAATCTCGTAAGATAAAAGACCAAACATTTGAGGTGAACTTCATTGAGAACATTTGTAAAAAGAAAGTGAAAATGAGTCTCTATTTCTTGACAAGTTATTTGAGGATAAGTACGATTTTAGTGATAAGATGACACATGTTGAGGATTTTAATTTTAAAGTTCCCTTTAAAAAACGAAGATTTGATCTAAGTATCTTCAAAGAGCCAAGCATTGAAATATCGCATGAGAATATAGTTCAAGAAACTCCGATTGACTTAACTTTCGAAAGTCTCTTTGAAGAAGAACTCCTGTGTTTAGATACACCGATTAAGGAGATGTTGGTTAATTATTCACTTCCAGGGAAAAGTTTGATTTAAGTTTTGAGGAGATGTGTACGGAACTGAGCTAGAATTTCTCGGCAAGGAAGTTCCAACTGAAAGGTGTGATGAATTTTTGAATAATGGAGGTGGACATATGATGAGAAAGAGCCTAAAGAAGATGAAACTGGGGGGAGAGAAAGTTAAAACAAAAATGTTGGTCTCCCCATTGTGCCTTATAAAGAGAACCCATTGGAATGATGGGAAACGAGCTAGAGGGATGAATCCTAAGCAGCTCTAGGTGAGAGTGATACATGTGTTGTACATATTATGGTATACTATTATTTTTTGCCTCTCTTTACATTTTTCTTCATGCATTCATGCATTTCATACGTTGAGGACAATGCATGAGATAAGTGTGGGGGAGGGTTTACTAACATAGGAAAGATTAATTAATAAAATAAAATATATATATTTTTCTCTTTATTTGTTCTAACATTTCAAAAAAAAATTTTTAAAAAAAAATATTTTTCTCTTTATTTGTTCTAACATTTCAAAAAAAATTAAAAAATTTTAAAAAAAATTTTTTTAAAAATTTTTTTTTTTAAAAAAGGACAGTATCTTGACTTATTTTTTTGAAAGAAACCTAAGTTAGTTTTAAGGATTAGGAAAATCATGATTAGGATTTCTAAAAACTTGGTCAAAATAAATAAATTGTTGAATTTTTAAGTATAGGAGGAGAAATTGAATAAGTAGTTAGTCTTAATTTTTACCTTAATGAATGTGCATACCAAATGCATATCTAGGATTCTAAGACAAAGACCTTGTGCCTTATAAAAAAAAAAGAAAAAAAATCACCAATTAAGCTGATACATGTGCCTCAAGAAGCATAAGTATTCATGCCTAAAGGTGAGTAAATAAAATAAGTCCTTAGTTTTGGGGCCTAGTTCACTCGAATTTGAGTCCGCGGGGTGTTTTCTCACCTGGTGCCCTAAAGCCAACCGTTTTGGAGTCATCGACTTTAAGTTCGTTACATGGGTGGATTAGAAAGCCTAAGGAAATTAAGGAAAAATTACTCATATATGTATTAACACATCTAATAGTCAATTAGTTAGGTATGAGGGTCTCAAGAAGCCTTAATGCTTATACGAAAGAAAATTAGATGCGTTATACATATTAAAAAAAAAAGAGAAAAAATATATATAGAGAGGCATGAGAGTCCAAGTTAATATAGAGGAATGAGAGTCCAAGTTAGGAATTCCTAGTATAAATTCATAAGGATGCATATGATCTTTGGTAACGAAAAAGACTATATTAGAAATTCAATTTTAATCCTTACCTAAAATAAATAACAATTAACTTTATTAAGACTAAGTTTAAGAATGAATAAAATGATAATCCTAAAACTTATAGACTACTTAGTCTCTTCAAATATAAGTCAAATACTTTCCTTTTTATGGATTTTGTGGGTGTAATCCGCTGAAAACCCTCACGAGACAACACTCGTCCTCTAGGGTAACCTAGAGGTTTAACGGCTTGTTGCACACGCTAAGTGCAACCGTGATTCCTACGAAAGTGAGTTAGTTAGATTAGATTTTCTTTTTCTTTTTGATTTTTACTCGAGGACGAGCAAAAAGATAAGTGTGGGGGTGTGATTAGTAGTAAAAAATGCATAATTGTCATCATATTTACCATCACATTTGCACATTTATTCATATTATAATGCACATTTATTAATATTTTGTTATTTAATGTGTGCAGGCCTCGAATTATTATTTTAATAATAAATAAAGCTTAAAAGAGACCAAAAGCCCAGATCCAAGCCCATGTTTGAAGCCCAGGTGCAAAAGTGCAATTACAAGAAGTCAAAATGCAAATACAAGGGCTAAAAGTTGCAAATATCAAAGATAAGGGAAGGATAGACTTCTATCCAACTCTAAACACTTGCAGGATGAGGATAAAAGCCCAAGATAAGAAGGAAATTCTTGGATAGAAGATTTGGGATATTTGAGATCAAGGTAACTTGATTACTAAGTTATCTCAAAAAATCCAGAATAAAGAGCCAGGATGCAGCTTCCAGAAGTAGGCGACCATATGGACGGACCAGGAGAAGCCACGCGCCAAAGCACGTGGCCTGACTCCACTGTACTGCCGCAGAAACGCGGCCCAAGCCGTAATTCTGCGGCAGTTTGGATGAATCTGATTACCAGATTTCGTTGAGGACTTTATCCAGGACTCTATCTCTTTCTGTACTATAAATATCCTGCAGGCGCAGCAGAGAAGGGATCCAGAGACGTATTAGGGTTTTCTTTTAGCCATTTTCTTTAAATTTCTGCAAGATTGTAACTTTCATTTCATGTACGTTGTGGAGAAGAGAGCTTTGTAATTGGAGGATTATTCTGCAATAAAGGTTACCTTTTTCCCATTTAATTTTCTGTATTTAGTTTTATTTTATTTCTGTGATCTCTCTGGTTTGGTTTCTAATCATCGATCTTCTGATTTGTTTTCTTTCTTTCTTTCTCTAATCTCTCTTATTAAACAATAAAAAAAATATATATATAAATTGAAAAGATAAAAAAAATGATGATGAACTAATTCTCTCTAGTGGTTTGCTAAAATTCTTAAAGCAACCCTAGAGCAGTTAAGCCTTGATCAGATTGATGACCATCTCTAGAAACCCTAAGTTTTATAACAACTTTTCTTGAAGATTAACAAGATAACTAAGATTCTTAATCTAGGTTGCATATTAAAAAGACTTTTCATGACTTCAAACTTAAGAACTAGGACAGCATAAATTTAAGATTCATCTTCTATTAAGCTGTACCTAGATGTTAGGATGAACCATAGTTTGGCTTTTAAATAATGTAACTTAGTTAGAATCTGGTATTGGTTTTTCTTACTTGAATTATTCTTAATAATCTAGGGTGAATTACATACATCTCAAGATGAAGATCAATCTCCTTAACTTGCAATAGGGTTGTGGTAGAAAATCAGCAAAACCACGTCTTTCATATCATATATTCTCAAATCTAATCTCTTTTCTCCTATTTTTGAAGATACAGAGGAATCGAGTCGAAAAGCTTGCATCGCATCCTTCCCTGAGGATCACGACCCGCTTGAGCCCTTGCTACAGCGGATAGCATTGAGAACAAAAGAATTCTAAACTTCATTTCTCTCATTCACAAATTCTTTAAATTCTCAATAAGTAATATAGCATAATTTGAGGGGGAGTTTTTACCTCTCTTTTATTATATCTTGTGTTATAGCCTAAATTTTTGTCATCATCAAAAAGGGGGAGATTGTTGGCTCAAAAGGTTACACTCTCTATTTGTTTAAGTTTTGATGATAACAAAACACATAGAAGTTATTTGGTACTAATAAGTTGTTTAGAATGAGTTTCAGGTTTGTACTAGTCATGATGGCTTTTTGAAGTATTTTACAAAGATAATGGCCTTAAAGGCAATGGCGCAAGAGGGTGTTTTTCATAGGAGAGAAGGTTCTAGCTTGGTGTAACTCGGCTCAGGGATTTTCTTTTTCAGTTTTATTATTTTTAGTTTGTTAAAGGATAGTGTGTAGTGTTAAAGCTCAATATTTCCCCACACACAAGTTTTTGCACACGATTTTTGAAAATATTTTCTCTTTTATATAAAATAGTTTTTATAAACATATCTTAATACTTATAAACTATATTTAATATAGTGTACAAAATTTTGATCAAAGTTAATTTGAAAAACTTTAAAGATCTTCAAAATCATTTCTTCAAAAGAGACTGTTTTTGGCCTGTTGCGGTCGACCGGACGGTCGACCGGCCCTGTTTCAGGTCAGGACGGTCGCCGGGCAGTCGACCAGATTCCGACCGTTTGGGTGCGTGCCTGTGTGCATGTTTCCCGGTCGACCGGGCGGTCGACCGGACCCCATGTCGGTCGACCGAGCTTCGGCCGACTGAAAGCACCCATGTTTCTGTTTGTTATGGTTGACCGGCGATCGACGGTGGGCTGGGAACGGTTATAATTTTTGAAAAACCGGTCGACCGGCCGGTCGACCGTGAGCTTGATTTCAGCCCTAACGGCTAGTTTATTAAACACATTTTAAAACGTAGTTTTTCTCTCTAAACGAATTTAGGGGCTGGATTTGGGTCTAATCTTTCCAATTATTCATTATAACAGTTTAATCTTTAATCCCTACCTTTATCCTATAAATAGGGATGATTAGGGTTGAGGTGATCACAACAATCTTTTGCAAAAGAAATCAAGTTTAACGGCTTTGAAAAGAAGTTTTTGCTCTTAGTTTTTGTGCTCAAAATTCTCTCTTTTTACTGAAGTTTTTGGTTCAAAACTCTCTTCAATTTCATTTTCTTGTTCACTTACAAAACTTGAGCTTCAATCCTACACATTATTCTCTAGGGTTTTTGTAAGGAAAAAGTTTTTCAAAAGAGGGTTTGTGGTCTTTTGATCACCAAGATATTCTTGTATTTGTGGCTCCACTACCTCTGGACTAGAGGAGTGTGATTGAGGAGTTGGGTACTCCCGTGTGGCTGTAATTCTTTGTGAAAGGTATAGTGGTTGGAAATCCTTCTGGGTGAAGGCGGGGACGTAGAGCTGGGTGCTCGAACCTCGAAATAAATCTCAGTGTTTGCGATTGGTTTATTTGCTTTATTTACTTGCTTTATATTCATTGCTATATTGTCGATCAATACTAATACAAAAAGATTGCATTGCGCACCTCTGTAAAACACCTAGAGGGGGGTGAATAGGTGTTAATGCTAATCTCAAGATCTTTTTAAACAAGTATGAATATATGATGCAACGATCGCCCAAAACAAGACTAGAAGCCGAATACCTGGTGAAGGGCTCTAAACTTCTTCCTCGTGATTCCTCTAAATAAGAGTTTGAGGTGCGTATTGCAATCTTGTTGTATGAGAAATGATCGACAATTTAGCAAGAAATGAAATGGATGCAATATTGAAGTGCACACAAGATATATCACAAGATAGAAATAAAGAGCAATAAAAGATAGTAAAGAATAGAAATCAATCGCAAACACAAAGGGTTTGTTTCGAGGTTCGAGCCACCGCTCTACGTCCCCGCCTTCACCACTGTGAAGGGTTTCCACTATATCCACCGAGGAACGATTACAAGGTCTACCGAAGATCGGAGTACCGAACTCCACCAATTACAATCCTCTACCGAAGAGGGATCTCACACGAGAAGAACAAGTAACCAAGTAATCAACAAGGGATCACAAAAACTTCTCTTTACAACTGTGGAGGGTTTTTGGCTCAAGAAGTGTAGAGAGAAAAATAAAATCAGTTGTGAATGAAAATTGCTTGAAAAACAACTGAAAAACAATAGCCAAGAATGCACTAGAGAATTTGAGAGCTTTTAAAACTTTTTCTTTCTTTTGAAAACTTGAAAAACTAGGTATATCTCTTGTATTTTGCAAGTGCCCAATCCCCACTAATTATAGGGATTAGAGGAGATCAAAATATGATTACAAATAGCTCAATAGGTTAGAAAATAACTGTTAAAATTTCAGGATTAGCTGACACCAAAATCTCCAACAAATCCCAAGAGAGAAAACTCCAAAAAATAGCCGTTGGCGGCTGGAGGCGGCTGTCGGTCGACCGACCCAGTCGACCGACAGTCCAATTGGCAACCGGTCCGTCGACCGGAAGCCAAAAGAAAATTTTATTTAGAACTGTCGGTCGACTGATCGGTCGACCGACAAGAAACAGAGAGCAAAGTGGTTTTTTCGGTCGACCGGTCGGTCGACCGACAGACGTGAACAAAACATGCACGCCCTGGCCTCAAGGCTCGGTCGACTGTCCAGTCCTGGAATACACCGGTCGACCGGCCCGGTCGACCGTCAGGCCTGAAACAGATAAAATTATAGGATTTTTTTTGAACTTTGAAATTTTTTCAAATTAATTTTGTAGGGATATATGGTTAAGTATCATGCTGAAAAGGTAGGTAGACATGATATAAACAAGATATAAAATTTATACAAATTTGAGTCATGTATAGAAATCAAAGCATAAACTTAAAACAAAAGCCAAAAATAAAAACCGTATTTTGAAAAAGTGTGTGTGTGTTCTTGAGCCAACTTATCACAACCTCAAACTTTAACAAATTAACTCTTACATAAGTTCTAGGTGACTACAAAGTCTTCAAATGGGCTCCGCCATATGTGATCTTGAAAATCTTGCATCTTGAACCCGAAATGATCCGACTTGAGTCAAAACGATCTTCCTTTAGGAAAAACACATCATGAATCCTTAGAACCCTGAAACACACTTAACACTAAAAGTGATTAGTACAAATTACTATATATGTTTTGTGATCATTAAAAATAAAAAACCGGTTGATTGTAACCTTGGGCCAACAATCTCCCCCTTTTTGATGATGACAAAACATACTAGTTATTTAAAAAAATATGGGGAAAAGAGCTTGGAAGCTCCCCCTCAAAGCATGCTATGTATAAAAGAATGGCTATATGTATAAATGAATGGCTATATACATAATAGATAGAAACTAAGAATTTAGAGAGACATACAAAACACATTTCCTCAAAATTCTTTTCTTAACTCAAAAACAAAAACCCAAAATGTATAAGTCCAAACTAACTTGTTATTACTCAAAAAGGCAAGATGCATAACTCCAAAATATAAAAACTTAATAATGCATAACTCCAAAGCTAAAAATAACTAACTGTTTCTCCCCCTTTTTGACATACATCAAAAAGGGTAAACATAGTTTTTTTTTTTAAATTCTTCATAAATCCATAACACAAACATTCAATTCACCACAAATAAAGGAAAATCTAGCATAGTCTAGTGGTTTTGTAAAAATATCGGCAAGTTGAAAATCGGTAGAAACATAATCAATATCAATATCACCTTTCTCTTAATGATCTCTAAGAAAGTGATACCGAATGTCAATGTGCTTAGTCTTATTATGTTGATTTGCATTTTTAGTCATGTGAATAGTACTAGTATTATCACAAATATTTTAATATGATCAAAATGTAAATCATAGTCAAGGAGAGTATGTTTCACCCAAAGAACTTGTGCACAACAAGCTCCAGCTGCGACATTCTCCGCCTCGGCGGTTGAAAGGGCTACCGAATTTTGCTTTTTGGAAGACCAAGAAACAAGACAATTACCAAGATTGACATGTTCCACTTGTACTCTTCCTATCTACCCTACAACCTGCATAGTCGGCATCCGAAAAACTCGTCATTGAAAATTGTCCGGTCTTCGGATACCACAAACCCATTTCAATTGTGCCCTTAAGGTATCTAATAATGCGTTTTACCGCAATCAATGGGACTCTTTAAGACACGATTGAAATCGAGCACAAAGACATACAGAAAACATAATATCCGGCCTACTAACCGTCAAATACAACAATCTACCAATCATGCTACGGTAAAGCTTAATATCTACACATGTACCTTGTTCATCCTTGTCAAGCTTTGTTGTAGTTGCCATGGGAATTTTGCTTTTTTAGCTCCTTCAAGCCCGAATCTCTTGATTAGTTCCTTTGTGTATTTGGCTTGATTGATGAAGATCCCATCTTTCCTTTGCTTGATTTGGAGTCCAAGGAAGCAGTTAAGCTCACCCATCATAGACATCTCGAATTCTTCTTTCATGCATGATTCAAAAGCTAGGCAAAGATTTTCATTAGTAGAACCAAATATGATATCATCTACATAAATTTGAGCTATAAGTATATCATTTTCAACATGCTTTGTAAACAAAGTAGTATCTATTTTTCCTTTCTTAAATCCATTAGAGATTAGAAAAGAGGAAAGTCTTTCATACCATACCCTAGGGGCTTGTTTTAAATCATAAAGAGCTTTGTCGAGTTTGAAAACAAAATCCGGATGTGTAGGATCAACAAACCCGGGGGTTGTTCAACATACACCTCCTCCTCAATAAATCCATTTAAGAAAGCACTTTTAACATCCATTTGAAAAAGCTTAAAATCTTTATAAGAAGCAAATGCAAGTGTTATCCATATGGCTTCAAGCCGTGCTACGGGTGCAAAGGTTTCTTCAAAATCGATCCCTTCGATTTGAGTGTAACCTTGGGCAACTAACCTAGCTTTATTCCTAATAACATTTCCCTACTCATCCAACTTGTTCTTAAAGATCCACTTAGTACCAATTGTTGGTCTATCGTGGGGCCTAGGAACAAGATGCCAAACTTGGTTGCGCTCGAATTGATTGAGCTCCTCTTGCATGGCTAGCAACCAATATGAGTCGACCTCGGCTTCGAGGATGTTCTTGGGTTCAAAATGAGAAATAAAAGCATAGTGTCCACATAAATCATGAAGTTTAGAACGAGTAGTTACCCCTTTAGATACTTCACCTATAATAAGATCCTTGGGATGATGAGGATTGAATCTCCAATCTTTTGGAAGTTGTTGAGTAGGCTCCACTTCAACTTCTTGATTTTCATTTTCTTGAACCTCATTGTCTTGAACTTCTTTTCCTTCATCATCCTTTGGCATGTCTTCAATAGTAGGTGAGTCCCTCAAAGTATCTCTCTCCATATCTTCATTTAAGGCATCTATTTCTACAACATTCTTAACAAACACATTAGATTCCTCAAACTTAACATGTATAGATTCTTTAATAGTTAAAGATGACTTATTGAAGACTCTATAAGCTTTACTAGAATTTGAATAACCAACAAAAATTGCTTCATAAGACTTTGCATCAAATTTACCTAAATTATCTTTGGTATTCAAACAAAACATTTACAACCAAAAACCTTAAAATATGAAACATTTGGTTTTCTAGAAAAATAGATCTCAAAAGAAGTTTTTGAAGTATTTTTGCATAAGAAACACGATTTGATATATAGCAAGATGTGTTAACGGCCTCGGCCCATAGATAATGAGGGAGACCATATTCATTTATCATTGTCCTAGCCATCTCTTGTAATGTCCGATTTTTCCTCTCAACTACTCCATTTTGTTGTGGAGTTCTAGAACAAGATAGTTCATGCTTAATTCCCTGTTCTTCACAAAAAGTGGTAAAGGGTAAGTTATTGAATTCACCACCTCTATCACTTCTTATTCTTAAAATAGAAGAATCTTTTTCCTTTTCAACTCTTTTCTTAAAGGCTTGAAAATATGAAAATGCTTGATTTTTGTGCTCTAAAAAGAAAACCCATGTAAAACGCGAGAAATCATCAACTAAAATAAAAGCAAACCGATTCCCACTTAGACTTTTGGTTTGAGTGGGACCAAACAAATCCATATGGATCAACTCCAAGGGACGTGATGTCATGATATCCTTGATTGACTTGAAAGAGGACTTTGTTTGTTTCCCAAGTTGGCACGCGTCGCAAACGCGGTCCTTTTCAAAGTTCAAGTAAGGAATACCTTTCACCAATTCTTTATTGTTTAATCTAGATAGATGGTCAAAAGAAATGTGGCCTAATCTTCTATGCCACAACCAAGAGTCATCATCGAGGGCTTTTAAACAAGTAGCATTGCAAAACATTTTAGACATGTTAATCATGTAAACATTGCATTCACGAAAACCGAAAAATATACATGTATTAGATTGTCTATCAATAACTCTACAGGCTAAATTATCAAAAATAACATCAAAACCTTTGTCACAAAGTTGACTAACACTCAAGAGGTTATGCTTGAGGCCATCAACCAAAACAACATTTTCTATTAAAGGGGATGTACCATGTTTAACATTACCAATACCGATGATTTTTTCCTTGGCATCATCTCTGAAGGTGACGGTGCCACCTTCATGGTATCTTGATAGGGTTGCAAAGTTGTTGATATCCCAAGTCATGTGCCTTGAGCAACCACTATCAAGATACCACAATCCTTTACGTCGTTGGGCCTTAGATGGTACCTACATCATTTAACATATTTGTTGACTTTGGTACCCAAATCTTCTTGGGTCCTTGAAAGTTAGTATTCCAAACCCAAACATTATGATGTGAAGCATTAAGTCTATCATAGCAAAATTTAACTAAATGACCTTTGCGGTCACAATATGTGCATGAAAATACTTTACCATACATGTATGCATGATGTGTATGTGGAGTGTGTACATATTTAGGGTGTTTGACATGATGTAAAGGTTGTGATTTATGAACATGAGCATGAATAGCATGAGAATGTTTCTTAGGGACTTGTTTCTTAGGAAACATAGCCTCTAGTCAATTCTTATCAAATTCACATTTTTTTCAAAACTATTCCTAAAGAATCAATCTTCTCTTTTAGCATAGAAATTTCATTTTCATTAATTTGTGAAAACTTACCTTTGCAAGATATTTTATAGTTCTCAAAATCCTTTTGTGTAGAAATAAGTGTAGAAAGCAATTCATCCTTTTCGTTTTAAAGAGTGAAAATTTTGTGATTTAAAGATTCATTTTCCTTTTTCATTTTCAAATACTTCTTTTTAAGAAAGTCATAGTTATGAGAAAGTTCTTCAAATGCTTCTCCTAGTTCATCCATGGAAAGTTCACAATCAATAAGAGTATTGGAAATTATCTTGCTTGTGCTTTCATTTGCCATGAAGTACATGTTGGCGGTGTCGACATCCTCCTCGGATTCACTCTCGGAATCCCAAGTAGCCTTTAATGCTTTCTTTCTATATGGCTTCTTGGAGGTGGAGGGCTTGACTTTATCCGGGCATTCCGCAACAATATGACCCGGCTTTTGGCAATTGAAACAAATAATTTTCTTTTCTTCTTTGCCTTGCCATCTCCTTTTATTTTGGAACTTAGCCTTGTTATACATTCTCCGAACGTTCTTAACAAGTAGTGAAAGCTCCTCATCATCTTCTTCTTCATCGTCTTCATCGGAGTATGTTGAATGACTCTTGAAGGCAATAGTTTTCTTCTTGGAGGGAGCCATTTCTTCTCTTGCTTTTCTCTCCATCTCATGGGTCTTGAGGTTCCCAATGAGACCTATAAGCTCCATCTCTTCCTTGTCATTAAGTTCCTTCAAGGTAGTGGCTTTGACCTCCCAAGATGGAGGGAGAGCCCGGATGATCTTCCTTACTCTTTGGTCGTTGTCAATGACGTCACCTAGAGAAAAAAGTCCATTAGTAATTTTTGTAAATTTTGTAACCATATCATCTATGGTTTCATTTTCTTGCATAGAAAAGTTTTCATATTGGGACCGAAGAAGGTCTATTTTAGCCCCTTTAACTTGTGAAGTCCCTTCATGTGTGACAAGCAAGTGAGTCCAAATTTCATATGCGGATTTTGATTGTTATTCATTTTTGCATATTTTACCACATCCATACCATGCATATTGTAAATAAAAATGTGATTTTTTAATCTTTTTCTCTCTATTTTTGCAGGTCCATATTCTAATAGAGAAAAGGCCCAAAATCCCTTTAATTATCAAGAATTAAAGGAAAATAAATCAAAGCCCAAAAGAAAGCCCAAAGGTTTAGGCCAGGATCAGGAGATATCCACGCGCCAGCTCAGACTTCCAGAAGGTCCACGTGGCTAACAACCTACGAGAAAATCGCAACAGAAATCTCGGCCTCAACGGCCAAGATTCTGCCGCATATCCACGGCAACTGCCGCGATTCTGCGGCAGTTACAAGGCCGTTGAGCTCGAGATTCTCTATAACAACCTGGGTTCTAGAGGCTTCTCTCTGAGGCTATAAATACACCACCAGGGCCTTCGCAAAAAAGAGGAGAGAGGAGAGAGGAGAGATTAGAGGATAGAGCTTGTATTTTATAGGTTTTTCTCTAGGATTTTTAGTGCTCTAGGTCTTCTTCTTCCTCCTAGAAATTCTGCAAGAGAGAGATTGTGAGAGAGAGAAAGCTTGTGTAAACCAAGGGTGACAACTTGTGAAGTAAGGATTAATCCAATCTCATTTCTCTACTTGAGCATTTTCTAGTACTTTACTTGCATTCTTTCATTCAAGCTTTGCTTTCATTGCACTCTTATTCATGCATTGCTTTTCTTTTCTTGTAATGGCTAGTAGCTAAATTCTTCTAACATGACTAGCTAACAACTAATCTTGCTTAACTTCTAACTCTTTGGTGAATGCAAATTCTTCATCTTGTAATTGATTGAGTCTTTTTCATCCCCGATGGGTTACTTTCATGCTTGGCAATCTCTTGTTGTAATTCTCCATATGATTCATGTGTGCCTCATTTAGAGCCTTGTCTTTAGAACAAGTGCCTTGATGGAACATGGAGATGGATCACCAAACATATGCTATTTGTTGTACAACTTCTTTACTTCAATTAATGAATGTTGTATCTTCTTTCTTAGCATCCCTTGAGTGGCAACTCTTTTGATTCCACCATTGAAAGTCTATCTTGAAGGCCGATGACATCAATGAGGCTACAAGACAAGTCCAAGAAGATCACCCGTCAATCAAGTGGGAAAGTAACTAGACCAACACGCAAGACAAACATATGCCGATGAATCAACATGAGGCAAGCATCACCATAACGGAGATTAGTAAGTTAGCAAGTTAGTAATGTTAGCTAGTCATGGCTTTTCTCATCTAAAAGTCTTCTACAAGTTTTCATTCTTTTAGTATTAATTCCAAAGCAAATCTTGTCTTCGATTCTTTTCATTTTATTTCCATAGTTTTCATTTCATGTACAAACCAACCACCAATTCTTTCATTTCTTTTTCCATGTCTTTTGCATTCTTTTAAAACAAAGAAGAACCTTCGTTTTCTATCTTCACATTAAACCGTAAAGCTTCCATCGTGAGCTCTCCTTGTGGATTCGACCCGTATAGCTTGTGCTACTACGGTGATTTGGAAAGGATACATCAATCATTTTAAATACATTGTGGAGTGATCAAGCACCTAAGGTTGACTCTAAACCTTCTTTCTTTTATTGAATATTTGTGCAATCTACCACACTAGGAGTGAACTACTGACCAAATTTCTGCAGGGTTGCTTGCTCTGCAAATACAGCTGCTGCAATAATTAATTCTTGTATGCTTCACCTTATATCTGCTAATAATCAACAGTAAAAAAATTGGTTGCAAAGTTTAAAATTGATTAGACATTTGCATTTCTAGGCACGTGTCTTTCAATTCTTTTATTTTACTGTTGAAGAGTGCTGGAGTAAGGTACGTGCGCATTGCATATTGACTAGGACTCACTCCTTGTTTGATTTTTATAGCTTTGAGTGAACCTTGTTTGTTTATATCGTACAGTTGCACCAAACTGATTTTAAGGGCACACCCATAAAGAAGATAAGGTGGGGGATTTCATCACCCTTTCCTTGGCCCAAAAATCATTTTCCAAGCACTCACAATCCCAAGCTTGTAATAAAATTTGATAGACGTTGGCCCTAGGGACATCCGGACTCACTTAGGAGATTATCCTAAGGGGGAAAAGTGTTGGAAATTGACTTTTGTAAAATCAGTGTCTAGGAAAGGGATTGAGGGCCGAAAGCCCGAAGGTTGGTGGTTACTTAATTAAGGAACGTCTTTGACGGAAAATCTCCCAACAACCTTGCCCTGACCTGGCTGATTAGCTTGTGGTCAAAGTCTACACTAAACCTCCCGTGGACAGTCTAATCAGTTAGGAGTCGTCTAGGTCCAGGAATCCTAGATAGCTTGGATTGATTTTTCTTTTATTGTTTGTTATTTTCATTTTTTTGTTTTTCGTTGGTATGATCGGTGCACGTTGTTTGTGACTGTATATGCAAGAGTGGTTCTGTGATCCAAATTCTGCAAGACTTGTTAGAATTTCTACACTTGCACTTACACAACCACTTGACACAATGGAAAACAACGTTTCACTTCAAGATCGATTCTATCCGATTCGCACTTCCCTGCCATCATGCATTCTTCTCCCTGAACCCAATGGAAATCACTTCGAGCTGAAACCGCAATTCATTAATACACTTCCCTGATTTCATGGTCTAGAGTCTGAGGACGCGTATTTCTTCATTCGAGAGTTTGAAGAAGTATGTTTAATGATGAGAATTTCCCAACTGACCGAGGATGCTGTTAGGTTAAGGTTCATACCGTTTGCACTGAAGGATATTGCTAAGAATGGCTTTACAATCTTCCCGTCAGTTCCATATCTTCATGGGATGATTTTGTAAAAGTCTTTCTTAAGAAATTCTATCCCATCCACAAAACAGCCCTCATGCGAAAGAATATCATGCAATTCAAGCAGGAATCACACGAACCTTTCTGGAAATATTTTGAGCGTTTCAAAGACCTTCTAGACCTATGTCCTCATCACGGCATAGAGAAATGGCGTCAATGCCAGATTATCTATGACGGTCTAGATTACCAAACGAAAACCCTCCTTGAATCCATGTGCCAAGGGAAATTTTTGAAGAAAGATGAGAATCAGGGGTGGGATCTCTTTGAAGCCTTAGCTGAGAAAACGATTCAGTGGGAGTCATGCCTTGATAAACCCACTTCCACCACTTCCAGAACTGGTATGCACTCCATAGAATCCTCTATAGCTGCGGAAGCCAAGATCACACAATTGATAAAGAGGATAGAACTGCTTGAGTCAAGGGAAAATTCTGTGGTCAATCAGGTCAACCCATCACCTCTGATTAAACCGGGTTGTACCTACTGTCATGATCTCAACCATGTTTCTGAGGAGTGTCCTTTGTATCAGCCTCAATCATATCAGGAGAACACGAATGCAGCTTTTACCAGACCCCCTCACAATTCATACTCCAGCACATATAATCCGGGATGGAGAAACCATCCAAATTTTTTGTGGAGTCAGTCTGGTCCTGAGCAACATAGGCCACCATTTCCACATCCTTATAATGCTCAGTCTCAACCACCCAGTTTCAATCGAAATTCACCGACTGTTCATCATTATCAAAGTCCACCACAATCACAATCTTTTCAGAACCCACCACACTACCAAACACATTTCCAGTCTCCATATCTTCAACATTCACTCCAGAATGATTCAGAAATATCGGAGTTGAGGAAAATGTTAGAAACCTTTACAAAGAACTATCAACAGGATATGAATAAAGTTCAGGTCCAAATTGGGCAATTGGCTAATTCTGTAAATGAGAGACAAAAAGGTATACTTCCAAGCCAGCAATTGCCAAATCCCAAACATCACTTCCCTTTGCATGAAGTGGAAGACACGGGCCCAAGTCATTGTCATGCTATTCATACCCTGAGATCTGGAAACAGATAGACAATAAGGTTTCTAGTCAATCATCCCATCCAGTACCAAAGCCAACACCTCCTGTCCCAATGCAACCAGCTTCTGACAAACCATCTTCTAGTACAGAGCCATCCACTTCAAAATCCAAGGGTAAAGAAAAGGTAGATGAGCAACCTTATAAGCCTAGTGTACCATTTCCAAATAGGCTTACAAATCACAAGTCAAATGCTCACATGGAGAAGATAAAAGAAATGTTCAACAAGGTCCAAATCAATGTCCCTCTTCTTGATGCCATACAACAAGTGCCATCATATGCCAAATTCTTGAAGGAAATGTGCACTAAGAAAAGGAAAACGCAAGTCTCTAAGAAAGTCTTCCTAGCATCAACCATCAGCGAGTTGCTCACTGGTCCAACTCCTGTAAAATACAAAGACCCAGGGAGCCCCACCATTTCATGCATCATAGGACAGACTACCATCAATAGGGCACTACTTGATTTGGGGGCCAGCATCAATCTCTTACCTTTGTCTGTGTACCAACAATTAGGGTTAGGCGATCTTCTCCCGACCCAAATGACCATACAATTGGCTGATCGTTCTGTCAAGAGACCCAAGGGGGAAATTCACGATGTCCTTGTCAAAGTTGGGGAATTCATTTATCCTGTTGATTTTGTAGTCCTTGAGACACAACCTGTGTCTAATTCCAATCAAAGGGCTCAAATTCCTGTCATTTTGGGACGACCATTCCTGGTTACAGCAAATGCCATAATCAATTGCCGGAATGGATCAATGAGGTTAACCTTTGGTAACATGACTCATGAACTGAATGTCTTCCACACACAGCCTCGTAAGACAAAAGATCAAATATTCGAGGTCAGCTTTATTAGAGACAATTGTGAGGAAGTAAGTGAAGATTCACAAGATGAGTCACAATTTTGTGATTCTCTTAAAATGGAAAATCCTACTGTCCGAGTACCCTTTCAAAAGGGAAAGTTGATTTGGATATTTTCACTTTCACTGAGCCAATTGTGACTGTATCCCAAGAGGATATAGTTCAAGAACCTCCAATTGACATATCCTTTGAAGACCTTTTCGCTGATGAGCTCATGTGTCTGGATGAGCCAACTCGGGGTAGGTTAACTGATTGTACACTTCCTAAGGAAAATGTTGACCTGAGTTTTGAAGAATTGTATGGAGAGGAGCTGGAATTCCTTAACATTGGAAGTAATGAGATTCAAAGTGAAAGTGGTGACAAGGAATTTTTTAGTGAACAATGTGGTAGAAGAAGGATGAATGACAACAAACAATTGAATCTGGAAACACCTAGGGCTAAGAAAATAATTCAATACGTTTCCCAACTGAGCCCGCGCAAACAAACACACTGGAACGATGGGAAACGGGCCAGAGGAAAACGACCAAAGAAAAGCCTAGGTAATGGTCACACTTGTATATATTCCTTGTAAATAATTTTTTGCACTTTTTTGTAAATAAAAAAAAAAAAACCTTTACCTATTTCATGCATCATTTTTATCTTGCATACATTGGGGACAATGCATGAGATAGGTATGGGGGGGTAGATTCTAACCTAGGATTTTTCATTTTCTTTTTAGGCTTTTTATTTTTATTTTTAGGATTTTCATTTTCTTTTTAGGTTTTTATTTTCTTTTAGATTTTACCTTTCTTTGTAGATTTTCTATTTTCTTGTTAGATTTTATTTTTTTAGAAAAAAAAGAAAAAGAAAAAATTATAAAAAAATAAAAAAGAAAAAAGGAAATTCTTGATCCATGTTTAAAGAATCAAGCTTGAATTTAGGGATTAAGGAAGCTCTTAACTAAGATTTCTAATTATAAGTCGAAAAGAGGAGTTTTGTCAGATTTTTAGGTTAAGTAATAAAGGATAAGAAAGATTACTAGATTTTAATTCTTTCTTTAGGATATATACATTAAACATATTGAAGGATTAATCATAGACTTTGTGACTTTATTTACATATATATATAATAAAAAATATATATAAAAAAATATGTATATAAATAAATAATAAATACTTAGCCACTAATTAAGCTGGTTAGTCGTGCCTCAAGAAGCATTGCCAATCACGCCTAAAGGTGGTTAAGTCCTTAAATTCCTTCGTGGCGTAGTTTACTCGAGTCCTCGAACCCGAGGGATGTTTTCTCATCTGGTGCCCTAAGACCGACTGGTTTGGGAGTCATCGGTAAGAGGCTCGTTACAAGGGTAAATTAGAAAGCCTAAGGATGCTAAGGAAATGTAAATAAATAAATATTGTATATATAAAACAAAGAAAAAAAAGAAAAAAAATGTTATATATATTAGTAAATAAATGAACTTAGTCTAAGAAAGATCCTTCATATTTATAGATGTATATATCCTAGGATTGATGCAAAATCCGATTTTTGATCTTTTCCCTAAAAACTTAACCTAAGATGAAAACAAAACTCCAAATAGACGCCTATAAGAGGAATGAAAAGTTTAGGGTAACCTGAAACCTATAACTCAAGTAAGAATCTTTAAAACATGGATCAAAATTTTCACTAACCCTTTTATTTTTCTTTATGGATTTTGTGGGTGCAATCCGCTGAAAACCCTCAGGAGACAACACTCCTCCTCTAGCGTAATCTAGAGGTTTAACGGCTTGTTGCACGTGCTCAGTGCAATCGTGTCACCTACGAAAGTGGTGTAATAAACTAGTTAGGATTTTCTTTTTCTTTCTTTTTTGCTCGAGGACGAGCAAAAGCTAGGTATAGGGGTGTGATTGTTATTCATTTTTGCATATTTTACCACATCCATACCATGCATATTGTAAATAAAAATGTGATTTTTTAATCTTTTTCTCTCTATTTTTGAAGGTCCATATTCTAATAGAGAAAAGGCCCAAAATCCCTTTAATTATCAAGAATTAAAGAAAAATAAATCAAAGCCCAAAAGAAAGCCCAAAGGTTGAGGCCAGGATCAGGAGATATCCACGCGCCAGCTCAGACTTCCAGAAGGTCCACGTGGCTAACAACCTACGAGAAAATCGCAACAGAAATCTCGGCCTCAACGGCCAAGATTCTGTCGCATATCCACGGCAACTGCCGCGATTCTGCGGCAGTTACAAGGCCGTTGAGCCCGAGATTCTCTCTAACAACCTGGGTTCTAGAGGCTTCTCTCTGAGGCTATAAATACACCACCAGGGCCTTCGCAAAAAAGAGGAGAGAGGAGAGAGGAGAGATTAGAGGATAGAGCTTGTATTTTGTAGGTTTTTCTCTAGGATTTTTAGTGCTCTAGGTCTTCTTCTTCCTCCTAGAAATTCTGCAAGAGAGAGATTGTGAGAGAGAGAAAGCTTGTGTAAACCAGGGGTGACAACTTGTGAAGCAAGGATTAATCCAATCTCCTTTCTCTACTTGAGCATTTTCTAGTACTTTACTTGCATTCTTTCATTCAAGCTTTACTTTCATTGCACTCTTATTCATGCATTGCTTTTCTTTTCTTGTAATGGCTAGTAGCTAAATTCTTCTAACATGACTAGCTAACAACTAATCTTGCTTAACTTCTAACTCTTTGGTGAATGCAAATTCTTCATCTTGCAATTGATTGAGTCTTTTTCATCCCCGATGGGTTACTTTCATGCTTGGCAATCTCTTGTTGTAATTCTCCATATGATTCATGTGTGCCTCATTTAGAGCCTTGTCTTTAGAACAAGTGCCTTGATGGAACATGGAGATGGATCACCAAACATATGCTATTTGTTGTACAACTTCTTTACTTCAATTAATGAATGTTGTATCTTCTTTCTTAGCATCCCTTGAGTGGCAACTCTTTTGATTCCACCATTGAAAGTCTATCTTGAAGGCCGATGACATCAATGAGGCTACAAGACAAGTTCAAGAAGATCACCCGTCAATCAAGTGGGAAAGTAACTAGACCAACACGCAAGACAAACATATGCCGATGAATCAACATGAGGCAAGCATCACCATAACGGAGATTAGTAAGTTAGCAAGTTAGTAATGTTAGCTAGTCATGGCTTTTCTCATCTAAAAGTCTTCTACAAGTTTTCATTCTTTTAGTATTAATTCCAAAGCAAATCTTGTCTTCGATTCTTTTCATTTTATTTCCATAGTTTTCATTTCATGTACAAACCAACCACCAATTCTTTCATTTCTTTTTCCATGTCTTTTGCATTCTTTTAAAACAAAGAGGAACCTTCGTTTTCTATCTTCACATTAAACCGTAAAGCTTCCATCGTGAGCTCTCCTTGTGGATTCGACCCGTATAGCTTGTGCTACTACGGTGATTTGGAAAGGATACATCAATCATTTTAAATACATTGTGGAGTGATCAAGCACCTAAGGTTGACTCTAAACCTTCTTTCTTTTATTGAATATTTGTGCAATCTATCACACTATCCTTTTCCCAATCAGATTTACAATGAATAACTCTAGAGATATCATCATCATTAAGTGCTTGGAGCAATGCATAGTGTGCCCTAGCATTAGCATAAAATTCTTTAGTCTCAATATCGGACCAAGTGTCCTCATCACCGGTAGGTACACTAAATGGTTTGGTCACCACCTTTGCAACCCGACTTCCTAGGGATTGCAAAAATACGGTCATCTTAACCTTCCATATGAGAAAGTTAAGGCCATCAAATTTTGGTGGGGTCTTAATTCCTTCGGCCATGTTTACTAATTGAATGAGTATGAAAATGATTAGCAATAAGGATCTCTCTAAGGTTGTTAAGCCAGAGCCTAGAGACCAAAGCTCTGATACCAATTGTAAAACACCTAGAGGGAGGATGAATAGGTGTTAATGCTAATCTCAAGATCTTTTTAAACAAGTATGAATATATGATGCAACGATCGCCCAAAACAAGACTAGAAGCCGAATACCCGGTGAAGGGCTCTGAACTTCTTCCTCGTGATTCCTCTAAATAAGAGTTCGAGGTGCGTATTGCAATCTTGTTGTATGAGCAATGATCGACAATTTAGCAAGAAATGAAATGGATGCAATATTGAAGTGCACACAAGATATATCACAAGATGGAAATAAAGAGCAATAAAAGAAAGTAAAGAGTAGAAATCAATCGCAAACACAAAGGGTTTGTTTCGAGGTTCGAGCCACCGCTCTACGTCCCCGCCTTCACCACCGTGAAGGGTTTCCACTATATCCACCGAGGAACGATTACAAGGTCTACCGAAGACCGGAGTACCGAACTCCACTAATTACAATCCTCTACCGAAGAGGGATCTCACACAAGAAGAACAAGTAACCAAGTGATCAACAAGGGATCACAAAACTTCTCTTTACAACTTCCTTATAGAATGAGGAGGGTTTTGGCTCAAGAAGTGTAGAGAGAAAAAACAAACTCAGTTGTGAATGAAAATTGCTTGAAAAACAACTGAAAAATAATAGCCAAGAATGCACTAGAGAATTTCAGAGCTTTTAAAACTTTTTCTTTCTTTTGAAAACTTGAAAAACTAGGTATATCTCTTGTATTTTGCAAATGCCCAATCCCCACTATTTATAGGGATTAGAGGAGATCAAAATATGATTACAAATAGCTCAATAGGTCAGAAAATAGCTGTCAAAATTTCAGGATTAGCTGACACCAAAATCTCCAACAAATCCCAAGAGAGAAAACTCAGAAAAATAGCCGTTGGCGGCTGGAGACGGCTGTCGGTCGACCGACCCGGTCGACCGACAGTCCAATTGGCAACTAGCCGGTCGACCGGTCGGTCGACCGGAAGCCAAAGAAAATTTTGTTTAGAACTGTCTGTCGACCGTTCGGTCGACCGACAAGAAACAGAGAGCAAAGTGGTTTCAGTCGGTCGACCGACAGACGTGCACAAAACATGCACGCCCTGGCCTCAAGGCTCGGTCGACCGGCCCGGTCGACCGGCCAGGCCTGGAATACACCGGTCGACCGACCCGGTCGACCGTCAGGCTGAAACAGATAAAATTATAGGATTTTTTCTGAACTTTGGAAATTTTTCAAATTAATTTTGTAGGGATATATGGTTAAGTATCATGCTGAAAAGGTAGGTAGACATGATATAAACAAGATATAAAATTTATACAAATTTGAGTCATGTATAGAAATCAAAGCATGAACTTAAAACAAAGCCAAAAATAAAAACCGTATTTTGAAAAAGTGTGTGTGTGTTCTTGAGCCAACTTATCACAACCTCAAACTTTAACAAACTAACTCTTACATAAGTTCTAGGTGACTACAAAGTCTTCAAATGGGCTCCTCCATATGTGATCTTGAAAATCTTGCATCTTGAACCCTAAATGATCCGACTTGAGTCAAAACGATCTTCCTCTAGGAAAAACACATCATGAATCTTTAGAACCCTGAAACACACTTAAACACTAAAAGTGATTAGTACAAATAACTATATATGTTTTGTGATCATCAAAACTCAAAAATCGGTTGATTGTAACCTTGGGCCAACAACCTCAAACTCTTATCTAGAGGAATCACGAGGAAGGAGTTCAGAGCCCTTCACGGGGTATTCGGCTTCTAGTCTTATTTCGGGTGATCGTTGCATCATAACATTTTAAATTTGTGCATTGATTAGCATTATCACCTATTCACCCCCTCTAGGTGATTTTAGAACCGTATTTATTCAAATATTGCCCTGACTAGAAAATTAGAAGGTGTCTTCCTAAGGATGAACATCAAAGTGTTTTGACATTTTGTCACGAGTTAGCTTGTGGTGTACACTTTAATCCACGAAAGACTGCTGAAAAGTCCTTCAGAGTGGTGATTGGTCACTAATGTTGCATATTTAATGTCACATTTCCATACTTATTTTAGAATAAAAGTCTGCATTGTCCTAATTATTTGTTTAATTTATTTGCAGGCCCAATCCTTAAGGAGATGAAGAGAAATGAGCCCAAAAGCCCACCAGAATTCTGAATTAAATCAGAGTTAATTTGTACACATAAAATCAGGGCAAAAATCAAGATGCTGAAACCGGTTGAGAAGAATCCTCTCAGAATCGATCGGTTAAAGCCAAGAATCCAAGGCCATTTCGTCAGAATCTGGAGCTCAAACGACAAAACCAACAAAGGATAAAGCCAGAAGAAACCCCTGGGAGACCCACCAACAGGGTGTGGCCACCTGGCCATACCCTGGCCGCGGAAACGCGGCTTGGGCCGCGTTTCCGCGGCAATCTTGGGGAGTTAGGGGGAGCGTGAACTCCCCCGACCTCCAAGGGATCATGGTTGTTGGGTTTTTGGCCTATAAAAAGGCATTTTCTGTGCTGAAAGTGGACGTCAATGCAGATTAGGATTTTAGACTAGTTTTTTCATTTCTTAGCTTAGGTCTTTGTTTTTCTTTTTCATGTAATTTAGTTTTTATTTATGTAATTCCGAGGAGATCAACTTTCATCGAAGAACAAGACTGAAGCTTGAGCTAAAAGTGACAATTGGTGTAAGGTTTTATTTCTTTTCTTCGATCGTTATGTAATCAAATCGATGCTATTTCCTTTTATGTTCTTTTTAGTTCTCTTCTTCTTTTCTATTTTACCTTTCTTTTTGGTACAAATGTCTTCCAAGTGAGTCTAAAAGCATCGAAAGAGCCTTGCCTTTGCGAGTGCCACCGATAGCTCATGACGATGGAATTGTGAGTCTCTCTGTATCATTTCATGCTTGCGAATCTTGATGATGTAATGTGGAAGAGACCAACACTCGACTCTTATGGGCTATGCGCTGATTGCCTCCAATTCAAGGTAACATTGAAGCTAAGAACTCAAGGTAAGCTTTTGGTGAAAAGAAGGTAAATATTTGTTTTCTTTTCTTTTTCATTTCTGTAAATTAAATCACCACTTCTTCCAACTCTATCATCTCCACTTCATTGTACTTAGTCGCTTTTCATCGTTTTCTGATTTTCCACCTTCTTCATCTCTCGCTTTCTTCTTAACTTTAACCATTAACTTTCTTTTTCTTTTTCATAACATAAAACAGAGAAGAACTTTCGCTTATTTTCTTAACGATTTCAATAAAGAACTGTAAAGCTTCCATCGCAAACCCTCCTTGTGGATCACGACCCGCATAGCCACTTGCTATAGCGGAAGAATTGAGCACTTGCACATATTCTTTCTTAAGTTCTATAATCTTGTATCCTTTGTGCAGGTTGTACCTCAATCAAATTTTGGCGCCGTTGCCGGGGAGGGTAACATGTTTTTTATTGAAATCTGAATTTTTTTGAAAATTTTTTAGAACTAAACGAATTTTCTTCTCTGTTGCAGGTTACAGGGCAAGAAATGCAGAAAATTATTATTGCAGTGACATACAAGTGGCCTTGGGCCTCTGCTCCAAAAAGCAGAGACCAAAGGCCCTCTGAATTGCCGCGTTTCCACGACAAAAAGCCGCGGATCTGCGGCAAGGAAGAGTTGACTACTAACAGCTTTTTGCAGGGCTGCTTAGTTTAAAAAAATTCTAGTTTGGTGCAACTTTAATTTTTCTTATATGCCATAACATAAGCCTGCTAATAATCAACAGTAAAATATTTGTTGAAAAGATAAAAAATTGATTAGACATTTACATTTTAGGCACGTGTCTTTTTAATTCTTTTATTTTTTTTACTGTTGAAGAGTGCTGGAGCGAGGTATGTTTGCATTGCATCTAGAATAGGACTATCTCTTGGTTGATTTATATCGCTTAGAGTGCATCTTATTTATCTTGTACACTTGCATAAAAACTGATCTTAAGGGCACCACCCAATAATAAGATAAGGTGGGGATTTAATCACCCTTCCTTAGCCAAAAATCAGAATCCAAGCACTCACTAACCCAAGCCTAACTTAAAATGAGTAGACGTTGGCCCTAGGGACATCTCGGACTCAATTAGGAGATTATCCTAAGGGGGAAAGGTGTTGGAACTTGACTCTTGCCAAATCAGTGTCTAGGAAAGGGATTAAGGGCCGAAAGCCCGAAGGTTTGTGGTTATTTAATTAAGGAACGTCTTTTGACGGAAAACCTCCCACCAACCTTGCCCTGACCTGGCTGATTAGCTTATAGTCAAAGTCTACATTAAACCTCCCGTGGACAGTCTAACCAGTTAGGAGTCGTCTAGGTCTAGGTCTACCCTAACATAGGTTAGAATTCTTTATTTCTTGTTTGTTTATTTGTTTGCTTTTCTTTCTTTTTGTTTGTATTTCATTGTGTGATATGGCTTATAATAATAATTTTTCCACCTATAATAATAATCCATATTACACATCAAACTCTTTTTCGGATATTACCAACCCGGCATATCATGACTTTAACCAACCTAGTGTGCCGGATTGGTCTTATCCGAATCAATATAACCCATACCCCCAATCTAATAACTATAATTTCCATAATGATTTCAACTCTTCACCGAGTCAGTGGGGATTCACCTCCCCCGAGCATAATTTCCAACCACCTTGTCCTTCTTCTCCACCTAGTCCACAATACTTTCAAGATTCATACTCAGTTCCACCCGTCCAAAATAGGAAACCATCAATCATGGAAATGAGTATGCGTGAGTCCAAACACAAATCCCAAAATCTGATGGACTCACAATTTCACTATCACTTCCAAGACAATTCTTCATCTTTTCATCAAAACAATGAACCTATCAACTATGAAAAGATGCTTGAAGCCATGACTCAGGCTCAAAACACTCGTAATCGTGACATAGATATGATGGTTGAATCTCTACGTTCCCACCGTCCTGATGTCACTAACCATTCTGTTAGAGCCGATGAGTCATGTAGTTTTGGAAATCAAGATTCCATTTCAGCACAACCATTTGAACTTACCCGAACTCCAAATGATATTGATAGTTTGGCTAGTTTTCCTTTTCCTGAAATAGAACTTGAAAATGATTATGATCCTGAACCCCAACTTAGTGATTCAATTCTATTTCCTGATTCGATTATGACTCCGTTATCTTCACCTGACTTCAATCTTTTTCCGGAGTCAATATTGGATCCTGTACCAATTCATAAAGAAATTGAATCACCCATCTTTGAGGATCATGTTGAACTTGACCAACTTTACAATTTTGAACATCCCATGGATAAATTGGCAAGTTCTTCATTTTTTGATATTGAACTCAATGAGATATGTGACCTAGATTCTCACATATGTGATCCAGTTTAACTTTCTGAATCAATATTGACTCCTGTTTTATTACCAAACTTGAATAATATTCTAGAGTCAGTTTTGATTCCCCCACCTATCATTCCTGAACTGGAATCACCCATATTAGGTCACATTCCATTGTTGGAAAATACATGTGGACTTGAGTTTCAACTTCTTGACTTGGACCCAATTCCTAAACCCATTTCGACTCTTAAACCTTTACTTGATGTAAGTCACCTTCCTGAGTCGGTATTAGTTCCTATCCTTCATGAGTCCAAGTCAATCATTCTATCATTTCATACTCCATTCTGGGACGAGGTGGTTGATAAATTTGACTCCGAAATCAATTATGAAATATGGAAATTAGTGAAAAGTCACCTAGAGGGGGGGTGAATAGGTGACAATGCTAATCTATGAACTAAATGTGGAATTTAAAAATTAATTGCAAATTACACTCAAGTGCTATCAACAAGTGATGCACACAACCAAGCCAAGCAAATATGAATGAGCAATGTAAATAAATGCAAGGCACAAAGTAAAGAGAGAGTAGAGAGAGCCAATGAGTCAAGCGCAAACACAAAGATATGTCATCGAGGTTCGAGCACCCAGCTCTACATCCCCGCCTTCGACACACGAAGGATTTCCACTAGCTCGTCCACCTAGGACCCTTTACAAGGAGTACCCAACACTCCTCTCTTTACAACCTCCTCCCTGAGGCAAACTCCAACAATCACAACCTCCTCCTTGAGGCAAATATACAAACCAATACAACAAACTCCCAATCACCAACCAATACAAGGATCACCTCTCAACTAGAGGGATACAACCCAAAGCACAAAGCTAAGAAAAGATTGGGTTACAACTTGGTGGTCACAACAACAACCACAAACAACTTCTTCTTCCACACAAATAACCTATAGATATAGATAGTAGATTTTTAGCTCAAGTGTGGAGAAAACCAAGGGATATGAAACCAGCAACTCAAAGAAAAACCTTTGGGAAACAAATGAAATCAAGATATAGAAGTTCAAACAAAAGCTTTTCCCAAAATCCCTTTTCTTTGGTTTTTCAAACCCTAATCAAAAACACAAAAGATTGTTCACTTTGAATCCAAAAACCTATTTTTTTTCTTGCAGCAAAAACACCAGAGAGATAGAAAATTTTAGCCCAAAAATTCTTGGAGAAAAACTCTCTCAAATGGGGTATTTATAGGCAATTTAGAAAACTAGCCGTTTACAGAATATTTGCCAGATTTACCCTGCCGGTCGACGGCCCGGTCGACCGCCCAACGGTCAAATTCTGAACCGTTGTGGCTACCGGTCGACCGCCTCGGTCGACCGAGAATTTCCTGAGAGCCAACAGCTCTCCGTCGGTCGACCGCTTCGGTCGACCGGATACAGAGTCAGCCAGCGTGCACGTATCCGTGCACGTCGGTCGACCGGAACGGTCGACTGGCTTCTTTGGTGCGGTCGACCGTACCAGTCGACCGGCCAAGCCTGGCAGACAAAAATCAGGTCTGAAATCTGGGGAAAAAATATTATAATAAATCCCACAAAATCTCTAAAATTCCACAAAAATAGTTTTATCATTTTATATTGAAATACAAACTTGTGTTAAAAATCCTAACACAAATTTCAAACATATTTGACTATTTTTGTGTCATAGAAATTTTGCCAAAAACCAAAAACCGTATTTTCTAAACCTTGTATTTTGAATAGAAAATACACATTGTCTAAAACTTATCCATGATACAAAAATATGATATTTAAACACTTTAAAGCATATTGTATATGAATAGAAATTCAATATATAAGAAACATATATATATCATGATTTTTGTCATTAAGTCCAAAAATATGTTTTGTTGTAAATACCAAAACATAAAACACATGGAATAGATTATCAAACAAAGTTTGTCTAAACAATTGAAGCATGCATGTATATAGAATAAATCTAATATACATAAACCATGTAAACTTGTTTTGATAAAAAATCTATTCATGAAAACCAAGATCGGTTAAACCTAAAACCGAAAACATGAAAGGTGTGTGTTGTGAACTTGAGCTTATCATACTATTCTAATCTTTACAATTAGGATCTAAACCCAAACTAAAACTATGGATACCTAAGTCTTCTTGTAGAGCGCAATCTCCAAGCTAGAGCGCAATCTCCAAGTCGGCTCGATCCAAAAACTCTTGATTCACCGGGCAAGTGCTATATATATCTTTGATGCGCGGGCTCTTGAATCAACATGTGCAAGCTTCCAATACATCTTGTTGAAGCTAAACACCAACTAATATCTTGATTAATAAACTGAAACTAAAATCACAAGATAATTAGTACACATAACTACATGAGTTAATCATCATCAAAACTAGAGTGAAAAGCCTTTGGGCCAACAATCTCCCCCTTTTTGATGATGACAAAACTCATGGAGTTATATATGCATGGATTAAAGTAAAGCTTCAAAGAAGCTCCCCCTTAACTCATGCATAGGAATAAACAAACAATAAGATGCATATAAACAAGATTCTTGACATAAAATGAATATGCATATGAAACATGCTATTGAAACATGCTATTGATTCCAATTAAAACAAAACAACTAAATTACCAAAACATGCTCTTGATACCAATGGATACTAATAAAAACAAAACTCATAATGCTCTTGATACCAATACCAATGGAGATGAAATGAATATAAAACTGAAAACTCATGCATATCAACTCCAATAATCTTCTCCCCCTTTTTGTCAATCATCAACAAAGGGGTAAAAACAAAATAGATATGAATTCTTCTCCCCCTAAATATATGAAACAAAGAATAAACAAACTACTTCAAGGGGTGAAACAAAAAAATGATACCAATTAAAAAAAATGTCAAAGAAGTGCATTATGATATCAATAGAAAGTGATCATAAAAACATTTAAGAAATGCCTACCAATTACCAATTGAAAGTAAGAGGGGCATTGAAAACAAATATGATCCCAATTGAAATTAAAACATATTGAAAATAAAACACATGATACTAATTGAAAAACACATTGATACCAATTTGAGTGAACAAATGCATCTTGATACCAATTGAAAATATATATCTTTATAAGCATATGATACCAATTAAAAATCAATACTCATTCTTAAATCATTTTTTTTCTCTCATAAAGTTAGGGAGTGGGAAACAAAACCAATGGTAAACTAAATACCAATTGAAAAATTGAAATGTGAGTTTTCTCCCCCTTTATGAAATACCAACTAAACATATGCTTAAACTAGAAATAAGATACCAGTTGAAGACTAAGTCAATTGAAATAATGTTAAAGCTCAAGCTTAGCATAAGCAAGATAATGATAATGCTTGTATAAAGAAACCAATTGAAAATTGAATCAATTGAAAATGATGGTCATTAAAAAAATCAAGCTTATCATAAACAAAATTTGTGATATCTTGAAGCACAAATAAATCATCTATATATGTATGTAAGAAATAGATACCAATTGTAAATTGATACTATATGAAGTGTATGCATACATATATATAAAACAAAACATATATGAGTATACAAAAGGATGTCAAGATTAGATACCAATTGAAAGAATTCAATGATACCAATTGAAACAACAATAAGATCAAGTGTATATCTCATATTCACTACCACCCAATCATGTGTAAGTTTAAAATGATTTTCATTATAAAGCATACATGAACATGATCTCCCATCCAACCACCCTTAGAAGGTAGGGGTTTTCAAAAAATAGATTTGAAAGTGTAGTTTGTTTGAAAATCTCTACCAAAAGTGAAGAACACGAACTAGTTTTGAAAAATCTAGAAAAACTAGAACGAGATCCTTCAAATAGGGAAATGAAAACAAAATAGTTTTTCATGAAATACATGTAAATCACATGGCACTAAACACTCAAAGTTCATAAAGCCCATATCATAGTCTCATGAAAACAAATCATGAGTAAACAATAAAGTGAGTGAACAAGTGTTATGTGACACATATCAATCATGAAAATATTCAATTAAGCTCATGTGAAATTCCTTAGAAAAACATGAAACCATGAAAAATCAAATTTTCATAAAAACACAATTTATACTTCAAGGCATATGTATGTCATATACAAACCAACGCATACATACATATCCTAAACATGATGAGTCCACAAAGTATATGGATGAATGCACGTGGCTCAAGGATGTATATGTATAGTCAATAGTTTGGACTAGATAGACATATACATGAAGTTAAAACACATGATCATACAATCATATCCAAAATGGGAATACAAGTTAGAATGCATGAATCATCAAAACTAGACTATACTAGCACATCTAATGGGTACAAATAGGCATCCAAGCACAAACATATATAAAGGTTTATTTGTGGCCCATCCTATGTACAAGTATAACTCCTAGTTTTCATGAAAACTAACATCTAAGCATATATTCAAATCATAAAGCATAAAATAAGTCATAAATCAACAATTATTCTAAAATGATCCTTATGTAAATTCATATGCTATAAGAATCAAGATATACATAATATCAAAACAATTATGAAACACAAAATATGGAATCATATAAACAATGGTGATCACAAATTGCAATACATGTATAGCAATGAACATACTAATCAACACATGAATCATTAAAACACGAAATCATAGAATCATGAATATCATATGATCATTGTGCATATGCATGTACATTAGATCTAAAGCATACATGTTAGTTTAAACAAGGTGAGAGCACTAAATATAGATCCATATGAAACATGGGTGCTTAAGGAACTAAACATGTATAACATTAATCTAATGAATCAAGGCACAAGCATAATGAACAACAAAACATGACATGCTATAAAAGATGAATATGGAAAGTATGCAAATAAAATATTAGGAGTTAGAGATGATACCAAAACCAATGAAGTTGCACCTCTAGTTCTCCAAAACACGGTGGTCCTCCCACCAAATCTCCTTCAGAGTGAAGCATCCAATGGTTCTCCTTTTAGCTTAGAATGCATCCACCTCAAGGCACCAATACCCTCACGTGACGCGAGAGCTCCCACCTACATCAAAAGTCAAAGAGGTGGATCTTGGTACCCATTTCTTTGTGGGTCCACGGGGGTTAGTATCTTTTCTAACCCAAACATAATTAGTTGCTAAATTTTCATGATAAATGCGATCATAACAAAATCTAGCAAGGTGGCCTTTTCGACCACAATGTGTACATGTGTACACGTGAGCATACATATGATGGTGGTGATCATGAAAAGCATGTGTATGCCTAGATGGGTGTGTATGCAAGGTTGGAACTTGTTTCTTGCGAACCAAGGTTTCCAATCGTGTGTGATTCATGGCACAATGGCTCAACGTGGAGCCCAAACAATCAACACTTTTCTTCAAATTGTTTATATCATTTTCTATGCTAGAAGACAAAGTGGAACATGCTATAGGAGTGCAAGAAGTAGAAGCTACACTAGCATGACAAACATGAATATCAATCTCATTTTGTAAAGATTTATTTTTAATCAAAACCAAATCCAATTCTTTTGTAATTGAATCAATTTTATTTTTCAAAGTAAGATTTTCTTTGAAAACAAGATCCAATCTAGAAGACAAAACCTCATTGTGTTCTACAACATCATCAAAATCATTTTTGTTTTTCAAATCTTCAATCTCTTTAAGTGCAAGTTCAAGTTGAGATTGTAGTGAGTCACGTTCACTAGTGATCTCTTCTTTTTCTTGCAAAATCACTTCAAAATTAGAACATAAATCCTTTAATTCATTTTTCAAAACAAGATTATTCTCTTTCAAAAGTTTGTGTTTTTCTAAGAATTTTTCAAGCTTTTGAGTAAGTTCCATATTTAAAGTTTGAACCTCAAAACAACCATGGCAATAGGAACTAGAGCTATCATCAATATAAGAATCCGATTGTACCTCAAGGGAGTTCTTCCCTTGGACCATGAGGCATTGCTCTTCGGACTTTTCTCTTTTAGATCTCCTCATCTTGTTAATTATCCTTGGAAGCTCGGGAGACGTCAAGATGCTCCAAACTGCAAAAGCCGAATCATAGTGATCAAAAACGGGTAAAAGAAATTCATTTAGAGATGCTCTAAGTGCTCTAAGTGCTAATGCATTGGCCTTCTTATGCTTGCTACTATTAGGGAGGGATTCTATGGTAATGGCTTGATAAACTAGATGACCTAGTGTTTTTAAATGCCTAGTCATGTCCACCTTCCAAGTATCAAGTCTAAAATGGTCAAACATAGGAGGGCTAGTGATTGTAACTCAATATTGCATATTTTACCTCACAATTCCCATGCATTTAGTCAATAAATACATGATTTTTACTAATCTTCTCTATATATTTGCAGGTACACACTCTAATGAAGAGAAAGCCCAATAATCACTTTAATTAGCAATAATTAAGTGATTAATTTCAAAGCTAAGATAAAGCCCAAATCTAATCCAAGATCCAGAGAGATCCGCGCAACAACCCAAGGTTCTAGAAGGCCACGTGGCTAACAACCTCGTAACAACTTCACACCAGAAATCTGTTAGCCAACGGCTTCAGTTGTGCCGCGCCTTGCCGCGCCCTGGCGGCAGATCTGGGGCCGTTGAGCCCCAGATTTTGCGCCAACAGACTGGGTTCTGGATCCTTCTCCTGGGGGCTATAAATACTTCACTTGGACCTGCGAGCAAAGACTGAACAGAGAAGAGAGAGAGATTAGTGTAAAGCTTTGTAATTTTGTTTTTCTCTAGGATTTTTGTAGCTCTCTATGATCTTCTTCTCCCTAGATTTCATTGCAAGAGAGAGTTGTATGAGAGAGAGAGCTTGTATCATCAAGGAGTGACAACTTGAAGCTATGCAAGGATTGATCCATTCTCTACTTCTCTATTTGAGCTTGATTCTAGTTTGATTGCTTTCTTTACTTGCTTTGTTTACTTTCTTGCAATTTAATTCATGCTTTGTTTTTCTTTTGTAATGGCTTGTAGCTAATTCTTTCTTCATGTACTAGCTAACCACTAGCCTTGCCATCTTCACCAACTCATGGGTGATCGCCTTACTTCATCTTGCAAGTTGGATGGTCTTCTCTTCTCCGACGAGTTAAACCACCCGTCATCCTAGTGAGAAAGTAATTAGATCAACACGCAAGACGAAACCTATGCCGATGGAGTGACAACATGAGGCACGCCTTCACTATCACGGAGTTTGGTAAGCTTTGGTAAGGTAGCAAGGTAAGCTAGTCTTGGTTTGCTTCTTTCCTAGCAATTCTATTCTTGATCTCTTTTCCATTCTCATCATGAACAATTCTTCCACTTCTTGCATTTCTTGTTCCGTGTTTTATTGATTCTTTTAAGCAAAGAAGACACTTCGTTTACTCTTCTCACCACGATTCGTAACGCTTTCATCGCTAGCTCTCCCTGAGGTTCGACACGGTATAGCTCTATACTATATCGGAGATAAGAAAAGGTTGTATTGAACTTTATAAATACATAGCACCAAGGTAAATTCTAAACAACATTTACATACACCTTTCCAGTGTCAATCAAAATTTTTGGCGCCGTTGCCGGGAGAGCAACGGATTTTCTTTAAAGTGAGAAACTAAACGAACTTTCTTCTCTGTTGCAGGGTACAGGTTGAAGATACAGAAAATCTTGCATAGCAGTGACATATAAGTGGCTCTGGGCCTCTGCTCTCGAAAGCAGAGACCAGAAGTCCTCTGACTTGCCGCGTTTTGCCGCGCAAACGCGGCAAGAAAGAGTTAACTACTCACAAATTTTCTGCAGGGGCTCTGATTCTGCAAATTACAGCTGCTGATATACCTGAAATCTTGTATTCTTCACCATGTACCTGCTAAATTAAAAAACAGTAAAAAGTTGTTTGAAATTTTTAAAAATTGTTTAGACACTTGCATATCTAGGCACGTGTCTTTTCAATTCTTTACTTTTACTGTTGAAGAGTGCTGGAGGCAAGGTACGTTTCGCATTGCATATAGACTAGGAATCATCTCTTGCTTGATTCTCATGCTTTGAGTGAATCCTTGTTATATTTCTTGTACACTTGCACCAATTCAATTTTAAGGGCATTACCGATAAATAAGATAAGGTGGGGAGTTCATTACCCTTTCCTTAGCCCAAAAACCACATCCCAGCACTCACAATCCCAAGCTTGTAAATAAATTTGAATAGACGTTGGCCCTAGGGACATCTCGGACTCAATAGGAGATTTTCCTAAGGGGGAAAGTGTTGGAAATTGACTTTTGTAAAATCGGTGTCTAGGAAAGGGATTGAGGGCCGAAAGCCCGAAGGTTGCTGGTTACTTAATTAAGGAACGTCTCTGACGGAAAACCTCCCACCAACCTTACCCTTCCCTGGCTGATTCGCTTATAGTCAAAGTCTACACTAAACCTCCTGTGGACGATCTAAAGTTAGGAGTCGTCTAGGTCCAGGATCCTTATATAGCTGGGATTGATTTTTCTTTTATTGTTTGTTATTTTTCTTTTTCGCTGGTGTGATCGGTGCGCGTTGTTTGTGGCTTTATATTTGAGAGTGGTTCTGTGATAATCATTCTGCTAGACTTTCTACACTTACACAACCACTTGACACCATGACCAACAACGTCTCACTTCAAGATCGATTTTATCCGATTCGCACCTCCCTTCCTTCATGCATTCTTCTCCCCGAGCCTAATGGAAACAACTTTGAGCTGAAACCGCAATACATTAGTACACTTCCCCGATTCCATGGTCTTGAGTCTGAGGATGCGTACCTCTTTATTCGTGAGTTTGAAGAGGTATGCCAAATGATGCGGATTTCCCAACTGTCTGAGGATGCTGTTAGGTTACGGTTCATACCGTTTGCACTTAAGGATTTAGCTAAGAAATGGCTTTATAATCTTCCTGTCAGTTCCATATCTTCTTGGGATGATTTTGTTAAGGTTTTTCTTAGGAAATTCTATCCTATCCACAAAACAGCCCTCATGAGAAAGAATATAATGCAATTCAAGCAGGAATAAAATGAACCTTTCTGGAAATATTTTGAGCGTTTCAAAGACCTCTTAGCCCTATGTCCCCATCACGGCATAGAGAAATGGCGTCTCTGTCAGATTATCTATGACGGTTTAGATTACCAAACGAAAACCCTCTTGGAATCCATGTGCCAAGGGGAATTTTTGAAGAAAGATGAGCATCAGGGTGGGATCTCTTTGAAACCCTAGCTGAGAAAACCATTCAGTGGGAGTCTTGTCCTGACAAATCCACTTCCACCACTTCCAGAACTGGTACACACTCCATAGAATCCTCTATAGCTGCAGAAACCAAGATCAAACAATTAATGAAGAGGATAGAGCTGCTTGAGTCAAAGGGAAATTCTGTGGTCAACCAGGTCAACCCATTGCCTTTGATTAAACCGGGTTGCACCAACTGTCATGACCTGAGCCATGTCTTTGAGGAATGTCCATTATATCAGCCCCAATCATGTCAGGAGAACATGAATGCAGCTTTTACCAGACCCAATAATCATCCATACTCCAACACTTACAATTCAGGATGGCAGAACCATCCAAATTCTTTATGGAGTCAGTCTGGTCCTGAGCATCATATGCCACCACTTCCACATCCATACAATGCTCAGTTTCACCCATCCAGTTTTGATCAGAATTCACTGTATGTTCATCCATCTCAAAGTCCACCACAGTCATATCAGTCTTATCAGAATCCACCACCATTCTACCAATCACAATTCCAATCTCCATATCCTCAACATCCACCCCAAAATAATTCTGACATATCTGAGTTGAAACAAATGCTAGAAACCTTTACAAAGAACCAGCAACACGAGTTGAATAAAATGAAGGTCCAAATTGGGCAATTGGCTGAGAATCAAAAAGTTTGTTCCCAAACCAGCCATTGCTAAATCCCAAAGTTGAAAATTCAGGACCCAGTCAATGTCATGCCATTCATACCCTGAGATCTGGTAAACAAGTTGACAATAAGGTTTCTAGTTCACAATCTCATCCAGTACAAAGCCTACATTTCCTGTCCCAATGCAACCAACTTTTGACAAACCATCCTCTAGTTCAGAGCCATCCACATCTCAGCCAAGGGGAAAGAAAAGGTATATGAGCAACCTTATAAGCCTAGAGTACCATATCCAAATAGGCTTCTAAACAACAAGTCAAATGCTCACATGGAGAAGATAAAAGAAACATTCAATAAGGTCCAAATCAATGTCCCTCTTCTTGATGCCATACAACAAGTGCCATCATATGCCAAATTCTTGAAGGAAATGTGCACCAAGAAGAGGAAGATCCAAGTTCCTAAAAAAGTCTTCCTAGCATCATCTATCAATGAGCTGCTCACTGGTCCAATTCCTGTTAAATACAAAGACCCAGGGAGCCCCACCATTTCATGCATCATAGGACAGACTATAATCAATAGGCACTTCTTGATTTGGGGGCCAGCATTAATCTCCTACCTTTCTCTGTGTACCAACAATTGGGGTTAGGTGATCTCCTCCCGACCCAAATGACCATCCAATTGGCTGATCGCTCTGTTACTAAACCCAAGGGGGTAATTCATGATGTCCTTGTCAAAGTTGGAGAATTCTTTTATCCTGTTGACTTTGTTGTCCTTGAAACAAAACCTGTGTCAAATTCTAATCAAGGGCACAAATTTCTGTCATTCTGGGACGACCATTCTTGGCTACTGCAAATGCAATCATTAATTGCCGGAATGGATCAATGAGGTTGACTTTTGGTAACATGACACATGAACACAATGTCTTCCACACACAGCCTCACAAAACAAAAGATCAAACATTTGAGGTTAGCTTCATTAGTAACAATTGTGAGGAGGAAAGTGAAGACCCAAAAGATGAGCCACAATCTTGTGATTCTCTTATCCGAGTACCCTTTCAAACGGGAAAGTTGATTTGGATATTTTCACTTTCAATGAACCAAATCTGACTGTATCTGAACCTCCGATTGATATATCATTTGAAGACTTGTTTGCTGAAGAGATCATGTGTTTAGATGAGTCAACTCGGGGTAAGTTAGCTGATTGTCCACTTCTGGATGTTGATTTGAGTTTTGAAGAATTATATGGAGAAGAGTTAAAATTTCTTAAAATTGGAAGTGATGAGATTCTGAGTGAGAGTGGTGATAAGGACTTTGTTTGTGAACGATGTGGTGGAATGAGTGTGAATGATAATAACAATCAATTGAATCTGGAAAAACCTAAGGCTAGAATAATTCAGACCGTTTCCCAATGGAGCTCAAGAAAGAGAACACATTGGAACGATGGGAAACGGGCCAGAGGAAAGCGACCAAAAGCCTAGGTGAGTGTTACACTTGTATATATTCCTTGTAAATATTTTTTTGCACTTTTTTGTGAATAAATGGTTCCTTCCCTTTCCATTTTTGTTTCATGCATACATATATCATGATGCATTGAGGACAATGCATGAAATAAGTGTGGGGGAGGGTTTACTAACATAGAGTTTTTTAGATCTTCTTTCTTTTACACTTCTTTTAGAAAATAAAAAAAATATAATAAAAATAAAAATAAAAAAATAAAAACTTTTTGAAATAAGAGACAAAGTTTTGTTCTATTTTTAAGAAAATTAAGATGTATCTTAGAAATTAAGAAAGCCTTAATTATGACATCTTAAACATAGTTGAAGTAATAGATCTTGTTTAAAATTATAGGCTAAGTAAGAAAAATTGGTGAGATATTTTTATCTTGAATTTTTTGCCTTAGATAATATGCACTTTACACTTACACATTTCTTGGGATGGAAACAAAGACCAAAATGCCATAAAAATAAAAGAAAAAAAAGAAAAAAAAATAATATATATATAATAAAACATCACCTATTAAGCTGGGAAATTATGCCTCAAGAAGCATGATTACTCACGCCTAACGGTGATCTCACTTATTAAGCTGGATAATTGTGCCTCAAGAAGCATGATTATTCACGCCTAACGGTGATTAAGAATAATCCCCTTTAGTTTTGTGGCCTTTTCACTCGAGTCCTTAAACCCGAGGGATGTTTTCTCATTTGGTGCCCTAAGACCGTCTGGTTTGGGAGTCATCGGTTAAAGGCTCGTTACAAGGGTGAACTAGAAAGCCTAAACTAAGGGAAAAAAAAAAAGAAAAAAATAAAAAAAATAAATATATATAAATAAATGGCTTGATGGTTAGAGTTGAAATCCCAGAAATTTTCACAGAGCACGGTGTGCATATTATCTAGGTTTTATGAAGGATAAAATATTCAATCCAATTTTGAATTCTTACCTTAATTGAAGACAAGATCTTGCATGGAGACTAAGTTTAAGAAAGAATGATTATAGGTGGACTTATGACCTAGGATCACTTATATTTTTGCGAAAATAGTTCGTAAACATGTCTCTTGTTCAAAATGCGTTTTCAAAACACTAACATTTGTCTTCTTTCTTTATGAATTTTGTGGGTGTAATCCGCTGAAAACCCTCAGGAGACAACACTCCTCCTCTAGGGTAACCTAGAAGTTTAACGGCTTGTTGCACATGCTCAGTGCAATCGCGTCACCTGCGAAAGTGGTGTAATAAAATTAGTAGTTAGGATTTTCTTTTCTTTTTCTTTGTTTTGCTCGGGACGAGCAAAAGAATAAGTGTGGGGGTGTGATTGTAACTCAATATTGCATATTTTACCTCACAATTCCCATGCATTTAGTCAATAAATACATGATTTTTACTAATCTTCTCTATATATTTGCAGGTACACACTCTAATGAAGAGAAAGCCAATAATCACTTTAATTAGCAATAATTAAGTGATTAATTTCAAAGCTAAGATAAAGCCCAAATCTAATCCAAGATCCAGAGAGATCCGCGCAACAACCCAAGGTTCTAGAAGGCCACGTGGCTAACAACCTCGTAACAACTTCACACCAGAAATCTGTTAGCCAACGGCTTCAGTTGTGCCGCGCCTTGCCGCGCCCTGGCGGCAGATCTGGGGCCGTTGAGCCCCAGATTTTGCGCCAACAGACTGGGTTCTGAATCCTTCTCCTGGGGGCTATAAATACTTCACTTGGACCTGCGAGCAAAGACTGAACAGAGAAGAGAGAGAGATTAGTGTAAAGCTTTGTAATTTTGTTTTTCTCTAGGATTTTTGTAGCTCTCTATGATCTTCTTCTCCCTAGATTTCATTGCAAGAGAGAGTTGTATGAGAGAGAGAGCTTGTATCATCAAGGAGTGATAACTTGAAGCTATGCAAGGATTGATCCATTCTCTACTTCTCTATTTGAGCTTGATTATAGTTTGATTGCTTTCTTTACTTGCTTTGTTTACTTTCTTGCAATTTAATTCATGCTTTGTTTTTCTTTTGTAATGGCTTGTAGCTAATTCTTTCTCCATGTACTAGCTAACCACTAGCCTTGCCATCTTCACCAACTCATGGGTGATCGCCTTACTTCATCTTGCAAGTTGGATGGTCTTCTCTTCTCCGACGAGTTAAACCACCCGTCATCCTAGTGAGAAAGTAATTAGATCAACACGCAAGACGAAACCTATGCCGATGGAGTGACAACATGAGGCACGCCTTCACTATCACGGAGTTTGGTAAGCTTTGGTAAGGTAGCAAGGTAAGCTAGTCTTGGTTTGCTTCTTTCCTAGCAATTCTATTCTTGATCTCTTTTCCATTCTCATCATGAACAATTTTTCCACTTCTTGCATTTCTTGTTCCGTGTTTTATTGATTCTTTTAAGCAAAGAAGACACTTCGTTTACTCTTCTCACCACGATTTGTAACGCTTTCATCGCTAGCTCTCCCTGAGGTTCGACACGGTATAGCTCTATACTATATCGGAGACAAGAAAAGGTTGTATTGAACTTTATAAATACATAGCACCAAGGTAAATTCTAAACAACATTTACATACACATTTCCAGTGTCAATCAAAATTTTGACTAGCCATGAGTGCAAACTAGTATGAGTGCAAATGAAAATGCAAGTGAAGATTAGCAAACCAAGATCACTCCTAGGTGGTTAAACCTAAATATCAGGAGCACTAGCTCTGATACCAATTGAAAAGTCACCTAGAGGGGGGGTGAATAGGTGACAATGCTAATCTATGAACTAAATGCGGAATTTAAAAATTAATTGCAAATTACACTCAAGTGCTATCAACAAGTGATGCACACAACCAAGCCAAGCAAATATGAATGAGCAATGTAAATAAATGCAAGGCACAAATTAAAGAGAGAGTAGAGAGAGCCAATGAGTCAAGCGCAAACACAAAGATATGTTATCGAGGTTCGAGCACCCAGCTCTACATCCCCGCCTTCGACACACGAAGGATTTCCACTAGCTTGTCCACCTAGGACCCTTTACAAGGAGTACCCAACACTCCTCTCTTTACAACCTCCTCCCTGAGGCAAACTCCAACAATCACAACCTCCTCCTTGAGGCAAATATAAACCAATACAACAAACTCCCAATCACCAACCAATACAAGGATCACCTCTCAACTAGAGGGATACAACCCAAAGCACAAAGCTAAGAAAAGATTGGGTTACAACTTGGTGGTCACAACAACAACCACAAACAACTTCTTCTTCCACACAAATAACCTATAGATATAGATAGTAGATTTTTAGCTCAAGTGTGGAGAAAACCAAGGGATATGAAACCAGCAACTCAAAGAAAAACCTTTGGAAACAAATGAAATCAACATATAGAAGTTCAAACAAAAGCTTTTCCCAAAATCCCTTTTCTTTGGTTTTTCAAACCCTAATCAAAAACACAAAAGATTGTTCACTTTGAATCCAAAAACCTATTTTTTTCTTGCAGCAAAAACACCAGAGAGATAGAAAATTTTAGCCCAAAAATTCTTGGAGAAAAACTCTCTCAAATGGGGTATTTATAGGCAATTTAGAAAACTAGCCGTTTACAGAATATTTGCCAGATTTACCCTGCCGGTCGACCGGCCCGGTCGACCGCCCAACGGTCAAATTCTGAACCGTTGTGGCTACCGGTCGACCGCCTCGGTCGACCGAGAATTCCTGAGAGCCAACAGCTCTCCGTCGGTCGACCGCTTCGGTCGACCGGATACAGAGTCAGCCAGCGTGCACGTATCCGTGCACGTCGGTCGACCGGAACGGTCGACTGGCTTCTTTGGTGCGGTCGACCGTACCAGTCGACCGGCCAAGCCTGGCAGACAAAAATCAGGTCTGAAATCTGGGGAAAAAATATTATAATAAATCCCACAAAATCTCTAAAATTCCACAAAAATAGTTTTATCATTTTATATTAAAATACAAACTTGTGTTAAAAATCCTAACACAAATTTCAAACATATTTGACTATTTTTGTGTCATAGAAATTTTGCCAAAAACCGTATTTTCTAAAACCTTGTATTTTGAATAGAAAATACACATTGTCTAAAACTTATCCATGATACAAAAATATGATATTTAAACACTTTGAAGCATATTGTATATGAATAGAAATTCAATATACAAGAAACATATATATATCATGATTTTTGTCATTAAGTCCAAAAATATGTTTTGTTGTAAATACCAAAACATAAAACACATGGAATAGATTATCAAACAAAGTTTGTCTAAACAATTGAAGCATGCATGTATATAGAACAAATCTAATATACATAAACCATGTAAACTTGTTTTGATAAAAAATCTATTCATGAAAACCAAGATCGGTTAAACCTAAAACCGAAAACATGAAAGGTGTGTGTTGTGAACTTGAGCTTATCATACTATTCTAATCTTTACAATTAGGATCTAAACCCAAACTAAAACTATGGATACCTAAGTCTTCTTGTAGAGCGCAATCTCCAAGCTAGAGCGCAATCTCCAAGTCGGCTCGATCCAAAAACTCTTGATTCACCGGGCAAGTGCTATATATATCTTTGATGCGCGGGCTCTTGAATCAACATGTGCAAGCTTCCAATACATCTTGTTGAAGCTAAACACCAACTAATATCTTGATTAATAAACTGAAACTAAAATCACAAGATAATTAGTACACATAACTACATGAGTTAATCATCATCAAAACTAGAGTGAAAAGCCTTTGGGCCAACAATTAGATGGGGTAAAATATTTAATAAAGATCCTTTATGGATACATCTTTTTAGTGGGTTATATTGACGTAATTTCTGGTGGGTTCCTCCGAGACCCAAGAAAAGTTGATTGGGCCATGTTTCGTGGACCAATCAGACCACCACCGGAACCACCACCTTAAGGTAACCATTTTCCTTCCCTTTCTTCTTTTTCATGCATCTATGCATTAATTCATACATTGAGGACAATGCATGAGATAGGTGTGGGGGAGGGTCTAACATAACTTTTCTTTTTCTTAAAAAAAAAATTAACACTTTTCTTTACTTTTAAAAACTTTTTGAAAAATAGAAACAATATTTTGACTTATTTTTGTAAGAAATTAAGTTAATTTTAAGGAATAGGAAAATCTAAATTAGGATTTCTTATACTTGGTCAAAATAAGATTATTTGTTTGATTTATAGAGTTAGGAAGATAATTTGTCAAAGTAATTTGGTCTTGATCTTTACCTTGATGAAATATGCACACTTCATACACTTACACACTTAGGGTTCAAAAACAAAGATTCTTATGCCTTATAAAAAAAATATATATATACATATAAACAAATCTAATTATTAATTAGCTAGGTGCTTTGGCCTAAGAAAGCCTTAGTATTTATGCAAAAGATAATTAGATGAGTTTGAAAAAAAAATAAGTCTAATTATTGACTAGCTAGGTGCTTTGGCCTAAGCAAGCCTTGGTATTTATGCGAAAGATGATTAGATAAGTTTTAAAAGAAAAATCCTCTGATTAAGCTGGGTATTTGTGCCTAATAAAGCATAAGTATTCACGCCTAAAAGAGATTCATATAATAAAATCCTTAGTTTCGAGTCCTTATTTGCTCGAGTCCTTAAGTCCTTGGGGGTGTTTTCTCACCTGGTGCCCTAAGACCGTTTGGTTTGGGAGTCATCGATTAAAGGCTTGTTACATGGGCAGATTAGAAAGCATAATAAAACTAAGGAATAATACCACAAAAAAAAAGTATATATATAAAAATAAATAAGGCATAAGAGTTAGAGTTAATGAACCCTTAGTCAAAATTTTCACATTCACAAGGTGCATATGACTTAGGGTAAAGCAATAGACTAGATGAGAAGCACAATTTGACTCCTTACTTTGATTGATAACAATTTTTGAATAGAGACTAAGTTTAGAAATGAAAAATTCGGTTTTCCTAAAACTTATAGATTGCTTAGATCTTACAATCATATTTCAAATATTTTTCTCTTTCAAAATGCTTTTCAAAAATACTAACTCTTTATTTCTCTTTCTTTATGGATTTTGTGGGTGCAATCCGCTGAAAACCCTCATGAGACAAAACTCGTCCTCTAGGGGAAACCTAGAGGTTTAGCGGCTTGTTGCACATGCTCAGTGCAATCGCGCAACCTGCGAAAGTGGTCTAATAATTTCTAGTATAGTTTAGTTGTTTTGCTCGAGGACGAGCAAAAGATAGGTATGGGGGTGTGATTGGTCACTAATGTTGCATATTTAATGTCACATTTCCATACTTATTTTAGAATAAAATCCTGCATTGTCCTAATTATTTGTTTAATTTATTTGCAGGCCCAATCCTTAAGGAGATGAAGAGAAATGAGCCCAAAAGCCCACCAGAATTCTGAATTAAATCAGAGTTAATTCGTACACATAAAATCAGGGCAAAAATCAAGAGGTTGAAACCGGTTGAGAAGAATCCTCTCAGAATCGATCGGTTAAAGCCAAGAATCCAAGGCCATTTCGTCAGAATCCGGAGCTCAAACGACAAAACCAACAAAGGATAAAGTCAGAAGAAACCCCCGGGGAGACCCACCAACAGGGTGTGGCCACCTGGCCACACCCTGGCCGCGGAAACGCGGCTTGGGCTGCGTTTCCGCGGCAATCTTGGGGAGTTAGGGGGAGCGTGAACTCCCCCGACCTCCACGGGATCTTGGTTGTTGGGTTTTTGGCCTATAAAAGGCATTTTCTGTGCTGAAAGTGGACGTCAATGCAGATTAGGATTTTAGACTAGTTTTTCCATTTCTTAGCTTAGGTCTTTGTTTTTCTTTTTCATGTAATTTAGTTTTTATTTATGTAATTCCGAGGAGATCAACTTTCATCGAAGAACAAGACTGAAGCTTGAGCTAAAAGTGACAATTGGTGTAAGGTTTTATTTCTTTTCTTCGATCGTTATGTAATCAAATCGATGCTATTTCCTTGTATGTTCTTTTTAGTTCTCTTCTTCTTTTCTATTTTACCTTTCTTTATGGTACAAATGTCTTCCAAGTGAGTCTAAAAGCATCGAAAGAGCCTTGCCTTTGCGAGTGCCACCGATAGCTCATGACGATGGAATTGTGAGTCTCTCTGTATCATTTCATGCTTGCGAATCTTGATGATGTAATGTGGAAGAGACCAACACTCGACTCTTATGGGCTATGCGGTGATTGCCTCCAATTCAAGGTAACATTGAAGCTAAGAACTCAAGGTAAGCTTTTGGTGAAAAGAAGGTAAATATTTGTTTTCTTTTCTTTTTCATTTCTGTAAATTAAATCACCACTTCTTCCAACTCTATCATCTCCACTTCATTGTACTTAGTCGCTTTTCATCGTTTTCTGATTTTCCACCTTCTTCATCTCTCGCTTTCTTCTTAACTTTACCATTAACTTTCTTTTTCTTTTTCATAACATAAAACAGAGAAGAACTTTCGCTTATTTTCTTAACGATTTCAATAAAGAACTGTAAAGCTTCCATCGCAAACCCTCCTTGTGGATCACGACCCGCATAGCCACTTGCTATAGCGGAAGAATTGAGCACTTGCACATATTCTTTCTTAAGTTCTATAATCTTGTATTCTTTGTGCAGGTTGTACCTCAATCAAGTGGGTTCTACTGGCCTACTCTCTTTAAGGACGCTTATACTTTTTACAAACTCTGTACCAAATGTCAAATGACGGGTCGAATCACACGAAGAGATATGATGCCCCTTACACCGTCATGGAGGTAGAAATTTTTGATTTTTGGGGCATCGATTTCATGGGACCCTTTCCTATGTCTTACAGCAACCAATTCATTTTGATAGCTGTAGACTATGTTTCAAAGTGGGCTGAAGTTGTTCCGACCAGAACAAATGACAACCAGGTTGTCATCAAATTCTAAGAGAAAATATCATTTCACGCTTCGGAGCCGCCCGTGCGATAATTTGTGACAACGAGAGTCATTTCTGCAACCGGACTTTTGAAGTCCTGATGCGAAAATACTCTATTTCTCATAAATTGTCCACGGCTTATCACCCTCAGACGAACGGGCAAGTGAAAGTTCCTAATAGACAAATAAAACTGATATTGGAGAAAACTGTAGGATAGAACCATAAGGACCCAGTCTACATGTGACCAAATCCTTCTACACTCTCCCCCGGTGTTTCTTGTAAATCTTTTTAGCCCTTACTCTAAAATAAAATAAAACAAAATTAAAAATTAAAAAATACAAATACAAATAATAATAATAATAAATGAAAATAATAATAATAAATATTAAGAGAACAATAAAAAAATAACAAGAAAATAAAATAAACAAAATATAACAAAAAAATGGACCTAAGTGCTAAATAGCATAGCACTTAGGTTTTCTTCCCTTTATATACTCTTTTTCCCTTCTAATAATCAGAATTCACCCTAGAGTTGAAATTCTCAATTTTTACCGAGGGCAAATTTGGAACTCTACCCTTCTCAGGCCCCTATATATACCCCCAACCTCTCTTTCGTTTTCTATCCTACCATTTAAAATCAGATCTAAAACAAAAGAAGAGAGCACCGCCACCCAACTTTTCCCCAGCCCTTACCTCCCTAAAAGCGCCACGTTTTCTTGGTCAAAGCCGCGCCTCCGCGGCATTGTGGTGGAGTCCAGAGCGCCGCAAATTTCTCTGTTGTCGCTGCTATCTGTAGATCTCAGATCTACAACCCGATTTCCTATTCCTCCTATAGATTGCTCTTTACAATCTGGTTTTGGTTTCCCCCAGGTAATCTGGGGGAGTTTGTGAATTTCTTTCCTTCGTATTTTCAGTCATGGCACCATCCATATTTGCTGAGAAAGACTTTTCTAGAATTTTTAGTGATATTCATAGTTATGACCACATCTTTTTGGAGAGAATTGGTAAATGAAATTGGTATGCGTTAGTCTATGATAACTCTGACCATGAGGCTTACCATTGCCCCGAGCTTGTAAAGCTCTTCTATGCTTTAAATTATCAAGCCTCTATTAACTTTGACACCAACCAACTTGTGGTGCACATGCCTACTGGGGACCTTGTTATCACTGTTTATATGTTAGAGGACTACACACACGTCCCAGCAACCCGCACCATCGTGACCCCCTGCCATTAATTGACAACATGACAGTGATGGGGGCTCGCTGTACCGAGCAGGATAGGGCGCTAAAAGCCAGCACTACGTTTCGTAATATACATTGCGTTGGACGATGGATCCAACGCAACATACTTGGGCTTGACTATACGACCTCCTTTAATAGGCCGGTCTTGTAAATCATTCACGATCTCATAACTCGGCAGCACAACGTTTACATCAACATGACCATCTTTCACAGAATCATCACAAACTCCACGCGCACACGTGGCGCCAAATACTCTCATCCGGTTTTGTTCACTCGTCTGTGTAGGAACTTCTTACCAGATGCGGTCTTTGACTCTTATGATAGAGTATTTAGTGCATCAGAGAGGGCAACACGTGCTTATAATAGTTGTCTCTATACGGTCTGGACCCCTAGTGTCCAGCCTGAAGATGCCCCGGCTGAGTCCTCTTCGGAGGAACTTTTGTAGGATGATGATGACCCGGCCTTTTGGCAGCAGGACCCCCCAACTGATTCACGAGCCTTCATGCCTACCATTTGGCGAGGCATGAAGAAGATCTTTAAGGGTAAAGTTAGACTGATGAAGCAGGTAGAGGAGCAGACCACTCGCCTCACCGCATCGAGGAGGGTCTACGGCGTTCGCAGTCGGCCAGACCTAGCACCACCGCTGGTCTGAGCTAAAAGAGGGGGTGATATCTTTTCTTTACCTATTTTATGCATATATTTTACTTGCATACATTGGGGACAATGCATGAGATAGGTATGGGGGGTAGATACTAACATAGATTTTTTTTAGTTTTTAGGATTTTTTTTAGATTTTCTAGGATTTTCTTAGATTTTTCTTTCTTATAAAAAAAGAAAAAATAATAAAAAATATTTTCTGTGATCCATTTTTAAAGAATTAACTTGATATTAGGAATTAGGGAAAGCCTAAACTATGATTTCTTAATATAAGTCAAAATAAGAAGTATTGTTGGATCTTTAGGTTAAGAAGAAAAGAATAGAAAGATAGTTAGACTTTGAATTTTTCCTAAGCACTATATACATTTACATGTTGGGGGATTAATCAAGGACTTAGTAACTTTATTTATATTTATATATATATATAAAGAAAAAAAGAAAAAATATATAGATAAATAAATAAAAACTTGATCACCAATTAAACTGATTAGTTGTGCCTTAAGAAGCATAACCAGTTACGCCTAAAGGTGGTTGAGTCCTTAGCGTTCGTGGCCTAGTTTACTCGATGTAGGCTGTCTAAAATCACCAAGACAAGCCACCAAAACACAGAGATCCAAGATCCAGGCGCAAGGCTAAATGTGACAATCAAGACGCGAGAGATAGCCCGCGTCTCAGCATCAAGGCGCGTTGGCTCAACGCCCGCGTCTCAGCATCAAGGCGCGTTAGCTCAACGCCCGCGTCTCAGCATCAAGGCGCGTCGGCTCAAAGCCCGCGTCTCAGCATCAAGACGCGTCGGCTCGACACCCACGTCTCGGTTGCAACTACCCCGATTATGGCGCCATCCGCCGCCCATGTAGCAGGAAAGTTGGCCCTCATCGTGGAGCACTTTTAGGGGGCACGATCACCCCCTAAAAACCCTATAAATAGTCCCGTCACTATTGAAGACGAGGACGACAATTATTGGGCAAAAAGAGAGATTCTGAGAAAAAAAAAAGGAGAGATCATCGACAGAGAGAGAGAAGACCCTTCAGCGAGCTTACTGAGTACTAGCCGCTCTTCGCCTACCTCCTCTTCTAGAGTTTTGGTAGACGGAGCTGAGTTACTCCCTCTACCTGCCAAGGAGAAGATCCCTTGACGGTCCAGAACGGTCATCTGGTCAACGGAGAACAAGATTCACTCTCCACCGCCACCGAAGAACCCAGCACTAAACAAAGGGGGAATTCAAGATTCAATATTCTCCCTCCCTTGTAACCGGAAGATTAAGCCGGCTGTAATTTTTCATCTGATTCAAGGAAACTTTACATCCAGCCCCCTTTTTTCGCGTCAAACAAGAGATGGCGACTCCGCTGGGGACCCTGTTTGTTACCGACGAACATGTTGTGGCGCAAGATGACGTCCACCACAAGGGAAAGATGGTCGAATCGCTCGTTGTCGAGTTCGACCAGGCGAAGTACGAAGAGTTCCTCTCTTCTGGCTCCAAGAGCCCAAAGACCCGCGTCTGCCGCCGGGTCTCGACAGGGAATGGCCTCGAAGCCCGATCGGTGGCTTTCTCGAGCTCCTCTGTTGCCCACTGTGCCAAGACAAGTTCACGCGCCAACGCCTCCCAGAAGGCCCGCGTGACCTCAGGCACTGCTGTTGCGATCAACCGCGTCGCACAGAACTCACGCGTCAACGTCTCTCAGGAGACCCGCGTGGTGAACACTCTTGGTTCTATAAACCAGGATGTTGTTGGTTTCTCTCCACCTCCTCGACGCAACCGGAATGCTGAGCGTCGACAGAGGAGGCGCGCGCGTCAACTCCAAGTCGGAACCGTTGGTTGTCTGACCGGGGGTGGACGCGGCGTACAATCTGATGCCTTGCCCGCATCTCGTCCAGTGCGTGAGATCCGCGTTTGGCGACCCAAACGCGATACTCCTCAAGTTGAGTCCTCTGAGGACCAACTTACCAAACGCCAGAATGAAGCCTCTGCGTCTCGTCAAACGCAGGAAGCACGCGCCCAGAGACGAGGCGCCCTGCAGCCCACTCTCTCTCACGCGGCTCAGCCCAGACGCACCAGGCAGCAACGCGATACTCGCGTCTCATCTCAACAGACGCGCGTTCCACAGTCACGACGCGGAGACCGCGTCCCTGAAGTCTGCGTCCATTCTGCACAGCACATGGATGCCTCCCGTCTTCGACGCTGTGAGGCTAGTCTCTTTGATCCCTCTTCCATGGATTTGAGGGATTATCTGACAAAGAAAAGAAGTGCCCACCAGGTCACTTCATCTTGCTGCTGCCAACGGCTTATCTCCATGCTTGCGGAGTGCCGTTGCGAGTCGAGTGTGCACCAGCAGTCCTTAGTTGGACAGCTGACCTCGATTCCCCCGTCAGCCAAAAGAAGGCGCTCCCATAGAAGGAGAGTCTTTTCTGACGTTGAATACCCGGAGCTTACTGCGAACATGACAGGCAGGAGCAAGGGGAAACAACTTGCAGTCAGCTCAGAGGAGTCCGAGTCTGACTCTGAACCGGAAGGGGTGTATCGACACACTCGCACCCGGACGGGGGCCATTCCCCCAATTGACTATAATGCCTTAGCCCACGGCATTAGAGCGAATGATTCCCACTCCGCCGTAGTGGAATCAGGAGCTTCGAACTCTTCCGTCGAGAAGGAGACCTCAGCCTACATGACAGGCACTCCTGAGGAGACGGCAAGACGTATAGAGCAGGTCCAGAAAGCACAAATGGACATGATTATTTCTCAGCAGGCGTCGATTGACTCCCTCAAGCAGGCGATTGCACAACTGCTGGAAGACAGGAGGAAATCTCCTCCTAGGAGGTCAAAGGGCAAAGGGAGAAAGGGAGGAAGCTCATCTTCCGAACCTTCTGAGGAGGCGCGACGATCTACTTCAAATTCGTCCAAATCTTCGTCGCACGACCCAGAAAAGGCTCATACTAAAAGAATGAGTCAACTGGAACAACGCCTCAATGCCCTTGCCAGTCGCAAAGACCTCCAAGAAGTTGGAGTGGTCCGGCCCTATCCAGCTGAGTGGGATCTAGTCCCGTACCCTCCTAAATTCAAGGCTCCAACCCTCCAAGCCTTCGATGGGAAGGGGTCACCCAACCAGCACATCTACTACTTCAAATCCCAGACCGGGAATGTAGTAGATAACGACGCTATACTGGCGCGACTGTTCATAGGCACCCTGAAAGGGTTGGCCTTTGAGTGGTTCATGAAACTCCCGGAAGGTTCTATCAAGAACTGGGGAGATCTGGAGAAGCTGTTCTTAACACGCTTCTTCGAAGATGACTCCGAAGTCACAATGCCCACCCTTTTAGCTACCAAACAGCGGAGAGGGGAGTCCGTCAAATCTTTCGTGGAAAGATTTCGGAACACGGCACTCCGGTGCCCAAGCGGTATGACCCAGGCCACCCTGGTGGAAACATGCCGCCACAACCTCCAAACCTCACTCCTTGCTCAAATAGGAGTTGCTGAAAGCCGCACCTGGAAGCAGCTAGTCCAACAAGGTGAACAGGCTGAGGAGATTGTTGCCCGTGTCAGGGCGGAGGAAGGCAAGCTACGGCCGGAAAGGTCGACAAGGCGTGCACCGGCACCAGACACATCCCTCCAAACAAAGCGGAAGGATAACTTGGCGACAGAGACCAAATCCCCCGCCAAACCTCAAACAGGCAGGGCAAGTGGCTCTTCAAGCCAGCCACGCCCCAACAAGCAGTATTCCTTCAAGGAGGAACACGTCGATTCGCTCTTCAAGCTACTCAACAAGAGCAATCGGCTGAAACTCCCTGAAATTAGGCGCCCAGAGGAAGTCGGCAAGACCGACAATCCCAACTACTGCATGTACCACAGGATGTTGGGACATCCTACCAAAAGTTGCTACGTCTTCAAGGACATTCTTCAGGCTCTGATTGACGCGGAGGTGTTAAAACTCCGACCAGAGCAGAAGAAAGTGACGGCCAATGTGACGTCGGTTCTCCAGTTTGGGAGACAACCTCCAACGCCTGCGGGGGTAACTCCTATTCCAAGGGGAGAATTAAGAGTGGTCAACACGGACCCTCACCAGCAACAGGAGAAGGGCTTGGTAGCCGTCCCTACACCTCAGGGGGAAACCATGTGGGTCCACCCTGACCTCGTCGATGAACAGCAGTGGACTACTGTGACCAACAGGAAGTCCAAAGGCAAGGCAAAAGCTTCGTCCTGCCATGTGGTATGTGCCTCCTCCCGAGAAGCAGAGGATGATGTTCCCTCACTGACCGATTCAGAGGAGGAAACGATAGTCTTGGCCGCAGAGCCCAACCAACCGACGACAGGAACCCGTTCAGGACAGGCGTACTTGAAACAGTACGGCGAGACGGCAGTAGCCCCTCCACAACCAACTGCGGAGCCAGTCAGGCCCTCCACAAAGCCACCCGTGGAGAAGCAGAAGGAGACTCGATTCTCTCGAGTCCTTCAAAGAGGCATCGCGGAAGGGTCTTCGGCACCTTACCGCTTTGATGTCCTGGCTCAGCTGGCCAACATTCCGGCACGCATTACCTTGTATGAACTTCTTAGACTATCAAAGTCGACCAGGGAAGCTCTGCAAGAAGCTCTGGCGAATGCTGAGGCCTTCGTGACCCAGGTGCCGAAGGAGGAAGATGTAGAGGATTGCCTCCACACTTCCCAGAATGCCCCCTGCATCGCCTTCACGGCAGATGATATGCAGGTGAAAGGGAAGCATGATCGACCCCTGTACTTCACAGGTTACATCGGATCATCTGAGGTGAACTGCATTCAGGTAGATCCAGGGTCCGCACTAAGCATCATGCCCCGCCGAGTCATGCAACACCTCGGCATCCCTACCCACCGTCTGAGCCCTACACAGACGACCATCTACGGGTTCAATGCCAACGGCACCCGTCCGATGGGGAAGATCAAGCTCAAGTGCCAGATTGGGAGCCTCAAGTCGGAGGTGACATGCTACGTCATCGATGCCGACACTTCCTACAACCTGCTGCTGGGACGACCATGGATCCACCGCAACTCCATCGTTCCCTCCACTCTTCACCAAGTCATGAAATACATTGACGCGAGTGGGAAGGTGCAAACGTTGGTTGCCGAAAGGTATCCGTTCAAGGGGGTCGAGAATTATTTCACGGATTCCCTCTTATATCAGGATCCGGTGGATGAAACCCCGCAACTGGAGGCGCCAGACTCTGGTAATGAGGCTGACACTGAGCCCGAGCAAGAAAAGTGCCTTTGGGAGTTAGAACCACTTGTAAAGAGCACTAATAAGCTCGATGTTGATAATACCACCGACGATGCAGGCGGTTGGTATATTAATGAGAATCTAGACTTTGAATATTTTTCTGCGTGTGCATCCGATTCAATACCGTCGGATACTACTACCGACGTAGACGATGACATCTGGTCGGCAATGGATGCTTTGACATCATGGCATGTACCCGTAAAATCATCTTTCGGGACATACCAGGATAATGGCGATGCGCAGGAATCTATATTCTTGGTTCCGGCAAGACGAAAAGGCCAAAGACCAATACTTTTCGGGCGAATCTCGTCTGAACCGATGCCCCGCGAAGAATCGGAAAGCGAGGAGGAATCCCCTCAGCTCGACCATTATGAACCGAAAGCGCTCAGAATGATGAAGCAAATGGGGTACGATCTAACCAACAAGCCCGGATTAAACTTCGGTAAAGGAAGGAGAACGCTGCTCCGGTCCTTTGTGCCAAAAGGGAAAGCACCTGATTATTATCATCAGACGCGCCGGGGGTTGGGCTATGTATCAACTCCAGTCCCATCAGCCTCTGATTCTCGAGAGTCGTCAGGTCGCGATTGCTCTTCAGACACGTCATCGTGGGAGTCAGATGTCAGTGTCGGCAACATCTTCAAAGGGCTTTCAGTAAACATGGTTTCAACAGGCCATCTGGAAGGTGAAGATGAAGAAATGATCCAAGCTGATACAGATCCGTGGATCAAACATTTAAACGCTCTTTGGGATATCCGCTTTGAACAGCGTGAGCCACCCACAGATGACAAGGTTGTCCAGATCAACCTAGGAGATGAGGCCAACCCCAAGCCCATTTTCATAAGTGACGGCTTGTCACCTCCAGAGAAGAAGGATCTAATATCTCTTGTGCAAGAGTATATAGATGTCTTCGCCTGGAACTATGAGGACATGCCAGGGCTTGATCCACAAGTGGCCATGCACCGCCTCAACATCAATTCGGACGTAAAACCTGTCAAACAACAGCAGCGACGGTTCCGTCCCGAAATAATGGAAGCAATTCAATCAGAAGTCAGAAAGCTTATTGATTCTGGCTTCATCAGGGAGGAACAGCATCCCGACTGGGTAGCCAACATCGTCCCCGTCACCAAGAAGAATGGGAAGATCCGGATCTGCATCGACTTCCGCGATCTGAACGAGGCCTGCCCCAAAGACGAATTCCCATTGCCAATCACAGATGTCATGATTGACAATACTTGTGGATTCGAACGAATGTCCTTCATGGACGGATTCTCAGGATACAATCAAATCAAAATGTATCCTGACGACGAAAAGCACACCTCCTTCAGAACTCCTCTAGGAGTATATTGCTACACCGTCATGCCCTTCGGACTGAAAAATGCAGGGGCAACATACCAAAGGGCCATGAACGTCATTTTCCATCAGCAGATACGCAAAACGGTGGAATGCTATGTTGACGACATTGCAGTGAAAAGCCGCACTAAAGGTGATCACATAGCAGACCTGAAGGTGGTCTTCGACATCATGCGGGCTCATCAATTGAAGATGAACCCCACCAAGTCCTTCCTGGGGGTAGCCAGTGGCAAATTCCTAGGATTTGTTGTGACTTCCACAGGAATCCATTTGGATCCGGAGAAAGTCCGCGCTATCCAAGAGATGCAACCCCCCAGAAGCCTCAAGGAGCTCAGGGGATTACAAGGACGATTGGCGTACATCCGCAGGTTCATATCAAACCTTTCCGGGAGATGCCAACCCTTCGCCAAGCTGATGAAAAAGGGTGTTTCATTCATTTGGGACGACGCTTGTCAAAAAGCATTTGAGGAGATCAAACACTACCTCACCCAACCACCAGTCCTTGCAGCTCCGGTGTCCGGAAAGCCTTTCCTGGTGTACGTCCGAGCAATGGATCATTCCCTGGGAGCTCTACTAGCTCAGAATGATGAACAAGGACGAGAACAGGCAATCTACTATCTGAGTAGAACAATGATCGGAGCCGAACATCGGTACAACCCGATCGAGAAGGAATGTTTGGCATTAGTGTTCGCCATTCAGAAAATGCGACACTATCTGGTAGGCCAGACTATAAATGTCATATCAAAAGTCAACCCTCTGAGGTTACTTATGACAAAGCCTTCTTCACTAAATGGCCGGCTGGCAAAATGGGCCATATTGCTATCACAATATGAGATGCATTTTCTGCCACAAAAGGCTATTAAGGGGCAAGCGGTGGCAGACTTCCTAGCTGAACACCCAGATCCGAGGGCAGCCAAACTCTATGAGGATCTCCCAGACGAGGCCGCCGAAGTCTGCCTGACTCAGACGTTGTTCGAAAGTCAAGTATGGCAACTTTTCTTCGACGGTGCATCAAGGATAAGCCCAAAGGGACACGTAGTGGCGGGGGTAGGAGTAGTACTTGTCTCCCCACAAAATTATGTGATCCCCCGAGCTGTCTCGCTAACGGAGCCTTGTTCCAACAATGTGGCGGAATACAACGCTCTTTTGATTGGGATGCAATTCGCCGATGAGATTGGCGTTAAAAATCTCGAGGCTTACGGTGACTCTAAACTCATCGTCAGCCAAGTTCGCGGAGAGTACGAGGCCAGACATGAAGATCTAGTACCCTACTACAACGCGACAATTCACATGGCCGAAAGGTTTTCAAACTTCTACATCGACCATGTACCGCGCAGGCAAAATGCACATGCGGATGCACTCGCATCCCTCGCTGCTTCCTTAGCTCTTCCAGCTGGAGCAATGGAGAAAGTATTCGTCTATAGCCACGACCTATACTGTCCAAAAATTCCCCTCGGAGACTACCCAGGGTCAGCGGGAGATCGTCGCGGTAAAGAAACACTTGAAGTGTCGACCGCTTCAGGGCTTAAAGACTGGCGATTCCCCTACATTGATTTTGTCTTATACGGCATTCTGCCCGAAGACACCAAGGAGGCGGCCGCCATTCGGAGGAAAGCCCCCAAATTCTACTATAATGCGATTTCGCGAACATTGTATCGTCGATCGCATGACGGGATCCTGCTCCGATGCCTCTCATCAAAAGAAGCCCAAGGAGTATTGAAAGAAGCCCACGATGGTACTTGTGGAGCTCATCAACCTGGCCCGAAATTGGCACATCGACTCCAAAGGATGGGTTACTATTGGCCCAAGATGATTGCCGATGCTGTCGCTTATGCTAAGAGATGTCACGCCTGCCAAATACACGGCGATTTCATCCATCAAGCACCAGGGTGCCTCCACTCTACGACCTCTACTTGGCCGTTTGAAATGTGGGGGATGGACGTGGTTGGCCCTATCAGCCCACCATCATCGAAAGGACATCGGTTCATTCTAGCGATAACCGATTACTTCTCAAAGTGGGCCGAAGCTATCCCTTTGAAAGAGGTAAAATCTTCTAACGTGATCAAGTTCGTGAAACATCACGTTATTTACCGCTTCGGTGTGCCTCGGCGTATCATCCATGACAATGGACCCCAGTTCATCAGCCAGGCTTTCCAGAGATTCTGCGCGAAGTTCAGAATCCAGAGTGTGTCCTCAACGGCATACTATCCTGCTGCTAACGGTCTTGCAGAAGCCTTCAACAAGACTATTGGCAAGCTTCTCAAAAAGTTCGTCTCGAAAAGTCAACGAGACTGGGACGACAAGCTGGGTGAATGCTTATGGGCCTACCGCACAACGGTGCGAACCCCAACTAAAGCCACGCCATTTTCCTTGGTATACGGATGCGAAGCCGTCCTTCCATTGGAAATACAAATTCCCTCTCTACGCGTCGCCTTGACAGCGGAAATGACAACTGAGGAGAAGCATCAGCAGCGACTCCAGGAGTTGGAAGCCTTAGACGACAAGCGTTTGCAGGCCCAACAACAAATCGAGCTTTACCAAGCTCGTATCACCAGAGCCTTCAACAAGAAAGTCAAAGCGCGAACTTTCAAGAAAGGCGACCTTGTCTTAGCTGTCCGAAGACCCATGGTCATGACGCACAAGACAAAAGGAAAATTTCAGCCCAAATGGGAGGGACCATTTGTAGTAGAGTCAGTCTACTCAAATGGATCATATCGCCTTATAACTTCAAATGGCGATACACTCATGATGCCGATCAATGGCAAATTCTTGAAGAAGTACTATCCTTAATAGTACTCTTCTTCCGATCAAGTTAAAAGTACACCTCTGATCAAACATCCGACGCCCTCGACGGCTAAGGATAGAAGGAAATGTTGGCCTTTAAGCCCAACATAAGTCCTCGACAACTCATCATGCTGAGGGGAATAGCATGGCTAGCCCAACTCAAACGGTAGTTGGTAAAGGCATGTCAAATCCGTTGATAGCTGAGGGTTTGCTAAAAATCCTAAGTGGACTTGAGTCCACTCTTTCCTCCAAAATCCCTTACCAATTCTCGTCCATAGAATGGTAGGACCACAAAATGCAATCATTACTACGTTAACACTATACCTCTGGTAATGAATACTCTTTATCGAGTATAAACTTTGTTTGTTAACTCCGCATAGAGTAACAAACTCTCAAATTTGCCAAGTTAACACTATACCTCTGGCATTTCAAATTCCACTTGTCAATTCTCATCAATAGAATGACAGGTCCTCAAATTGCTCTTATCACGAGCCAATTCTTGTCAAGTTAACATTACACCTCTGACAAACTACTGTTTAAGTTAACATTACACCTCTAAGCAGTACATCGAGTGCCTGTCAAGTTAATATCACACCTCTGATAGTCACCTTTCTTCAGACTTCCGTATCGAAGCTGAAATGGACGATGCCAAGTTAACATCACACTTCTAGCATCCGAGTCATCGCTAAGTTCAACAATACACCTATGGCCATGACCGTTCCTCGACTTCCTCGTCTAAGTCGAGATGACCAATGCTAAGTTCAACATCACACCTCTAGCATTACCTCACTGTTAAGTTAAACATTACACCTATGACAGTGACATTCTGAGTTAAGTTAATATCACACCTCTGACTCACGTCCTTGTCGAGTTAACACCACACTTCTGACAAGACTATCTCCAACCCGTTAAGTTAATATCACACCTCTAACGGTAAAAGCTTTACCAGATTCCTCGCGGGTCTAGTTTCACTTGTTATTCTCGTCAACAGAATAACAGGTCCACCTAAAGACATCGTTAGGTTAACATTACACCACTGACAATGTTTTATCAAATTCCCCAGCTGACCTTGAATCAAGTCAATCCCAGACACTTGACAAAAGTTCACCTTCTCTGGGAGTATGCATTCCCCCTGTCACTTTCTTTTACAAAGTGGCAGGTCCACCAAAAATCATCCCATCCCTGTCAAGTTAATATTACACCTCTGACAGTATTATGAAAGTTCCTGAAATTGGAACTTTTCTTACAACTTTTGGCTTATTAAGATTACCATCATAATTTTAATAAAGTCAGAAGATTCATTGCTTCTACGTGCCTAACTGAAGATAAAAAAAAAATTCTTTCAAGACAATGAAGAGGCAAAAAGAAAAGTGTCACTTTTATTCATATCCAAACACATGAAAGTGATACAAAACGCTCTCTTATACAATAAGATTGAGTGTTACAATTAAGGAGTACAAAGAAGTCCCTCTCTCTCTCTGAGGCCGTACTCACTCCTTGAAGCCGCATCTGATCCTAAGTGCATGATGTCTGGAGAAGTGCCAAATTGTGGCGACTGTTGGAACCGATTGCACTTTGATGCACGACGCCAACTTCGAAAGCGCCCTAGCTGACTAAGCCAGGAGCAATGGTGTTCTTGAGGTCCGGTGGCAACAGAAGAGCCTGCAACCCTTCGTTCAAGAGTTGATCTTTCCCCCGCAGGCCATCCAAAGGACATGGACTGTCCTTGATGTTACTTCTGGGATGGGAGAGGAAGAGGATCCTCTCCGCCACCGCAACCGCCGGAACCTCCTCGCCGTCATACTTGACCTGACCATCTCTTGCCATCAGGCAAGAGTGGTGCAGGAGATCTGAAGAGACCTTGGCGAGATTTGGGTCCTCGTCAGAGATATAATTTACTCTCTTACAAACGACGAGGACCATAATTTACTCTCTTACAAACGAACATTGAGCAAGCTCGCCGTTTTAAGCACTCTTCCAGGAGACCAGCGAACCTGCAAAGAACAAATAAGAGAATCAGAAAATCTGGAACTTAGTATACTTTAAAAAGAAAACTAAGTAACAGACGCGGCAGTCATTGAAGACTTCAGACGCGGAAATGATCTGCACAGTCAAACCACCGCGTCAGCAGAAACAGACGCGAGTCAAAACTGTGCCACGCCCAGGATTCAAACGCGGTCTCAGTTTGCACCCGCGTCTAATGTACTAGACGCGAAAAACTTCAAACGCCGAAAATCGCCATCTCTCTGTTGGGTGAACAGGAGTTGCAAGATTCAGGTCTGAAACGCGCCAAGGCAATAGCCATGAGCAAAGCCAGCGTCAAGAGCCCGCGTTCAGAAAAGTTCAAGTCACCGGCGCAAATTCCAGAATAGGAATGCACCAGGATTTCATTCAGATGGCTATGCCAAAGTACAGGCTATGGACATCATCGGGGTGACATACCAGCAGAGGCCTCTGTCCAGAGTTGGCCTCTCTGCATCCAAACGCGGGCGCGCAAGATGACATGAGAGAGGATTCCTTCTGAAGAGACCAAACAGAAGCATAAGAGCTCTGGGTCATCTTCATCCGCGGAGTCACCTTCATCCATGAAGACAGGGACCTTGTTAGAAGCTTTAGAGGAGGCGAGGTCTCTCAGGGCAAAACAAATGAAAACAGTTTAAGATTGGATTATTGAAGAGGGAGAAGGTGCACTCTATTTATAGGCAGTCCCTAATAACTGTCATTAATGGGGCATCAATCGGAACCGTCGCGCACAACTGTCAAAGCCCAATCAAAAACGGACGCCTGGAACGCTGCTTTGGAAACCGTCGAAGTACGCCGGTTTTTCAACCGCCAGCGTCGGTTCTGCATGCAAGAGCATTAACGCCTGAACCCAATAAGAGGCTGACGCGTGGATAACTGTCTTGGGAAGCAACGGATGACCCGGAACCCCAATCGACAGTGAAGACTTGACGTTCAAAGATCTCCTAAAAATCTTTTAAGTCATGCTGCATTGAACGCAGATGGGAAAGTCGCTCGAGGCTGCGTATCCCGTGTCTGATCGATCCGCGTCTTTCTTAGCAAGACAGATTCGCGTTATTCAGACCGCGTTTCACTCTGTGATTGACGCTGCGTCTCACTCCATGGACTGACGACCGCGTCTCACTTTATGGATCAATGCTGCGTCTCATCAAGAAGACCGCGTTTCACCCTGTGATTGACGCTGCGTCTCACTCCATGGACTGACGACCGCGTCTCACTTTATGGATCAATGCTGCGTCCCATCAAAAGGACTTGGTAAATCTAAGTTCCTGTGGACTGACGACCGCGTCTCACTTTATGGATCAATGTCGCGTCTCATTAAGAAGACTCAGAGTCAAGGCCGCGTTTCATTAACAGAACTTAAGTCTTACCTAAGTGCCAGTTACCAAGGAGTTGGATTCGCCTACAGCTGAGCAAAGAAGATGGAGCAAAATTTTTCAAACTTTTATTATAAACAGTAAAAGTGGATACAAACACTCTAAACAGAGTATCCTCTTCTTTACAAAAAAGGGGGAAAAGAAAAGAAGGCTAAAGGTCCTGGTTCGCCAAGGTACGGATTTGTTCCCTAAGGCGGTGAATCTCGTGTTGGCGCGTCCTTTCAGCTTCCATAATAGCCCGGTCCCGCAGCTCCTCTTCGGATAAGAAATTTCTTGCGGCCAGCTGCGTTCGCAGAGATTCCACCCTGGAAGAATGTAGAGACAGACTCTCTTCAGCTCACGCCCTAGCAGCTTGTTGCTCCTCTAGCTGCTTTTTGATGGTAGCAAGCTTTTCCTCATTGAGCGCAAGCACAACTTCTGCCTTGGCAATGGTGTCCCGAGCCCTGATGATGACTTGCTCTGTGCTCTGCATGACAAGCTCGGATTCCCTTGAATCGCCAGCTAGTTTCTGACATTCAGCCTGGGAATATTCGAGATTGCGGATCTCTGCAGCGATTTGTGCCTCCGCTTCCTGTCGCTCTCGTTCTTGAGCAGCTAGGAGCCTAGTCAGGGTGGCCTGGGCCTCACTAAAAGAGCCAGCATCTTTCAAAGACTCCAGCTCCTGCAGGTAGTCTCCCAGTTGCTCTACCACCCGTAGACACGCCTTGGCAAGTGAAGGGCCTCCAGTTAATTCGACGTTCACGGCCAGATTTTTAAGAAGCGTCTGGGCAAATTGGAACGTGCTGTTTCCACGTAAGATGAGATCAATACATGATCCCATCGAAGCGAAGAATTGCTGCACCATCTGACGTGCCAGTTCCCCCATGTCTTCACCACCTGGGAAGCTTCCCGACCCCTTTTTTCACAGGATAGGGGATATAAGGCGGATCTTCTCGCACAAGAGTCGTGCTGGCCGTCGATGCGGCAAGAGCAAGATTGGCCAATGGCGCTTCCGGAGGTACTACCTCTGCAGGAACCTCCACGACCAATGATGGAGTAGTTAGCGCAACCTCCTCAGAAACCTCAATCGAGACCTGAGCTGTGTGGCCTTCTGGAAGGGTACTGACCGTCAGACTCTCTACCTGAGCCCCCTCAGTCCTCTCTGCAAGTTATCGCGATGTTAGCCACAATGGTAGAAAAGCGAAACATTTAAAGCATCAGAGCTGCCTTACCAGGTTGGAGGTCCAGAGACGTCGAATCCTGCGGAGCGGAAGTCTCCTCGGCTTCAACAGTAACCTCCTCGCCCGGCAGAGTGAGAGCCTCCTTAACCCCAGTGGTTGCTTCCCCTTCCGGCAAAATGGAAGGCTCCCCGATCCCAACAGTTGCCCCCTCTGAAGCCTCGATTCTCTCGGGCTGGGTCAACTCTTTCACCATTTCCTCGACACGCGAGGAGGTTGTAGCGTCGGCGTCTCCGGCTGGCCCTGCAGCATAAAACAAAAATGTTAGAACATCCTCTTCGATATGCAAAGAGAAAATTAGACAGAGGATGGAAAGAATACCTTCAGTAGGGATAATCGCCAGCGATGGTGCAGTCGATGGCTCGCCCTCATGTATTTCCTCCTCCGAGATGTGGAAGAATTTGCTCTGATCAGGAAGAGCGGGTTCATCGCCATAGTCGGTCTCGTCTTCGAAGTCGCTTTCCCCGATAACGAAGAAGACGACAGCGCAACGCGAGGAAGCTCCGCAACAGGAGCCTTACCTCCAATTACCCCAGTGGTAGGACTAGGGTCGACTGCCCTAAGACTGGAAATGAAGATGCTAGGAGACCCCGGCTGCTGTGCCTCGTCTCTCCCATCATGAGCAAAAGAAGGCTCGGGTTGAACTGAGAGGCCTGCAATCTCAACATCCCCTCCAGTCATTATGTCAACCTCCAGTGACTCGTCATCTTCGGCGGCGGTGGACTCTTCAACAAGCTCCCCTTCCTCCACGGTCTTGCTGCGCGACCTAGGAGCACGGACTAGGGTGGGAAAATCTTCATCTTCCGACGGTTCCTCAACCCTAACAGGGACGTCTTCAGGAGGAGCCTCAACTCCGGCAGAGATGTCTCCGGATTGAGAGACTTCAGCCGTTAAGTCCCTCCGAGCCTTCTTTGGGGCAGGCTCAGCGATAGAAGCAGAACGTCGATGACGCTTGCTCGCCAACTGCTTAGACCTCCTGGCCCGCGGCTCCTCCCTCGTGGCTGGTGGCTCCACCCTTGTCGCTGGTGGCTCTGCCCTTGCCGGTCGCGGCTCCGCCCTCACTGCTGGGGGCTCCCTCCTCGATCTTCGCCCGACCTCCTTTTGGCCTTCAGGTACTGTTCTACGAGTTTCGTCGGTTTACTAGAATCAGTCCTGGCCTCGAGACTTGCATTGATGCTCTCAATGCATGAAGACGCCGGAAAAAAGTCTGGCGTTTGGATGGCTTGGGAGTATCAAGTACAGAAGCTGAAACTCGTACGGCACTTGGGCCCCTCGAGAGGTAGACGGAAAGATACTCCCGTCCCTCCAGCCACACTATAGTACCAGGCCCGAGCACCCTCGAACAGGTTCCCTTCGAAGGCGAGTCTAGCATTGGGGTTCCCGATATAGAGCTGATCATAGCCGAACTGTCGAGTGAAGCGACTCGGCATGTACGGCTCAATGGTACATGACGTCCCTTGCCGGAAAAGCACATATCCGGGCCGGATATTTAGCAACCACCAGAAGGCCCCCGCGGATAACCTCGTGAAGTCATCTGGGCCAACAGAATCAACAAGTAGATCCCCGAAAGATGCATCAGGGATCTGGAGGAGGCAGCGATTGAGCTGGTAGTTTGCAGGGTCTGAAAGGCACTTCCGGACGTAATATATATAAGGATCACGCCATTTTGAACCCTTCAACCGCTGTACGAAAGGGACAGAATTCTCCCTCCAACGCGTTGCCGTCATCAAAGAAGGGCAATGCATCACGTACCAAGCAATAAGGTACGTGTAAGGCAGCTCGACACGAGGGTTGGGACGCTTCACCGTCGGACTCCCCTCTGAGTCAACATACGGCTTTCCCTCGGAGTCTGCAGTTTTTGGTGGCTCGCAGAAACTCTTAGTGAGCGCCCGCAGCCCGCTTTGAATACCAGCCGCCACGGCCGGGAGAAGGGCTATGGGGTTCCCATGAGCCAGGAGCACCGCCGGGTACACCACGTCAGCAACAATGACTTCATGCGGCAGTGTGGGCACCACACAGCGCTTCAGCCACAGCATCAGAAAGCCCGCCAACAGCGCCCGATCGGAGATAGGGGTCCGGGCTTGATGGTGAAAGCTCTAAAAAACCAAGTCAGGGTCGAAACCGTCCTCGTTCGACTCCGTGGTGTAGAAGCTGTTCGGAGCCTGGTCGATCCTGTCTTCAATCTCCCTGTCAGAGCTGGGATCCAATCGGGTTATCCGATGGTCTTTGGTGTTGACATTATTGAACAAGTAACTGGCCCAAGACAGTTGCTTGACTCCCTGCGACCGCCATTTGGTTATCTGGCCGCAAATGTGGAAGTGACATAGCACTTCCCAGTAGGTCTCATATATGAGGGGAAACTCCTCCTTCACATAGCGAAGCTCCACAGCGGTCGGGACATATTCCTCATAGGGAATATCCCCTGTCGACAGCCCTGAGACCTCGTGCAGCTCGTGCAGAGCAAGGCCCATCTCTCCGACCGGAGTGAAGAACGTCCCCGTCGAAGGATTATAACGCTCTAGAATCCCGAAGAAGTTCTGAGAGCTTTGAGGGATCCCCCACTGCACGGTCCTGACTGCCGAGTACAGTCCCACGCGCTTTAGCAGGCCCCCGAGCTCGGTAAGGACAAAGCCGACCATCCTGCCCCACCAATAGTTCTCCGTGGAACGGACCCACCCCGGCGCACGGAACCCGACCGGGTAGTCACCCTCCGCCTCCATGAAGGCGTTGAGGAAGGTAGTGCCAAGTTGTGGTATCTCCCCAGCTGGAACCTCAGTCCTGCGCGACCCAGGGAAAAGGCCGATAACTGACCTGTCATGGCTATCATGACGGTATACTTTGTGGGAGCCCAAATCACCGAGAGTGACCTCGGGAACATATCGAGCAAGGTCCCATTCCATCTTCCGAGGGACGGACAAATGCTGGAAGTAGGACAGCGGGAACATCCTCTCCATGTCTGGAAGAAAGAATCTTCCACCCTTTATTTGACGGAGCCATTTGTAAGTTCCGTCATATACGCTATGGCCGCCCTCGTGGATACGATCTCCGAAGAAGAAGGCAGGCTTCTCCAGCTTGATGCCAGCATCTGTTGCGAATGCTGCATCAGTCATAAACACCCGAAGAGTTCTCATGTCAACATTTGAGAGCCTCTCTCTGCGATCCGGTGACTTGTCAGCAGTCACAGGAACAGTCCTCTGTAATACAAAAATCAAATCTCGGTCGGCACCACCTACATGACCAAAGTGGCACTTCTTTGCGAGTGAAGTAGCAGGGCGTGGCGCTGCAAAAAGAAAAGGACACTTAGTTAGATACCCTATCAAAAGCATAGAAAAAAAATGCTAGGTGTTCACAATCCGAACGCAGAAGAGACACTGGACGCAGGAATTATCAAATCCGCGTCCAGACCTGCGCATCCACGCAGAAGAGACACTGGACGCAGGAGTTATAAAATCCGCGTCCAGACCTGCGCATCCACGCAGAAGAGGCACTGGACGCAGGAATTATCAAATCCGCGTCCAGACCTATGGGATCGGCGTCTCCACAACATTCTCCTTGATGTCACTTCTGGGGTGCGAAAAGAAGGGAGTTATCCACCTTAACCTTTCCACTACCATAATCGCCAGAAGTTAAGGAGGGTAACCCCCTTCCTTTCACATCCCCAGATGTCGAAGTACTTGGACTCGGGTGCCAGATTCATCAAAATCAGCAGCTGATGAAACAGAACGCAAGGATCAAATCCGCGTTCTGTAAACTAAGTCCGCGTCTGAACTCTTCACAAATAGAAAATATTCTAAGTGAAGAATCTGAAGCGCAGGACTCAAGGGCGCGAGGGTCCAAACCCGCGCCTCGGTTATCATCCCAAAGACTGCGTCTGGGAATCAAACACGATTTGAAAATCACGTGTTAAGGGTTCTTAAAAGTTCTTTGAACTTTCTTTAATGGCGAAACTTCCGCCTAAGAGGCCTTTACCTTGGAGACCTGGGAGAACGACGTCCTGTGCAGAGGAGGAGCTGCCCCTCTGGGCCTCGGCGACGGTCGCCTTTGAGGACGATGCAGTTGGTTTAGTCTTGGGTGCCATTGATGTTCAGAAATCCGAGCAAGGAGATGAACAAGTTCGAAGATGAAAAGAGAAGGAAATTCTTTTTCTCAGCGAGTGCGTTCGGAGAAGAAGATGCATCTCTCCAACTGTTGCCTTTTATAGGCACAGGGATTCGCGAAGATACGCGGCGTGTGGCCCGGTAGACGCTGCAGCGAGTCACCGCTTGACGCGTGTAACCAAATCGTTTCTGAACGGAGAAGATCATGCGTCGCAACCCCGCCACGAGTTAGCAGTCGACACGTGGAGCAGTTCATTTAATGAACCAGGAAATCCGCGCGCCAAAAGGCGAAATTTCGCCGGTCCCTAGGCCAGCTGGCGGCGTAATCATGACATGGCACAGAATTCGCGCCCAAAGAATGCACCTCCTCGATGGACATGCCACGTCAGCCTCTCCATGAATGCATTTGGAAGGTCGCGTCTCTCTAAGAAATTCGCGTCCTTCCAGTCTGGCCAAACATCGCGTCTGCCTTATGAAGATCAGTCGCGTCTCCATTACCAAAGGACGCACATCGCGCCTTTATAGCAGTACCATCTCTGCTTTTTGAAAAAGAACCTGCGTTTGGCCTCCTGCTTCTGCAAAATCAGTTCAACAGTACACTGACGCAAGCAGACGACCAACCACTCCTGGCTTAAAGCACGTCAGTGACAGACTAAAAGCAATCGGGAAGGTTTAGACTGAGCATCTAAACACTCAACATGATCAACTCTGGGGGCTTCAAAGAGTTCAACAGTACACTCACGAAGACCAACTCCAGATAACATTAAACCCGGAGCATCAACAGTCTAGTCATGAAGGCGAACTCAGCTAGAGTCCAAAGTATTTCGAAATCCGTCCCAGTTAACTGCGGAATGTCGAAAACTTTGGAGGGGGTTCTGTAGGCTGTCTAAAAATCACCAAGACAAGCCACCAAAACACAGAGATCCAAGATCCAGGCGCAAGGCTAAATGTGACAATCAAGACGCGAGAGATAGCCCGCGTCTCAGCATCAAGGCGCGTTGGCTCAACGCCCGCGTCTCAGCATCAAGGCGCGTCAGCCCGAAGCCCGCGTCTCAGCATCAAGACGCGTTAGCTCAACGCCCGCGTCTCAGCATCAAGGCGCGTCGGCTCAAAGCCCGCGTCTCAGCATCAAGACGCGTCGGCTCGACACCCACGTCTCGGTTGCAACTACCCCGATTATGGCGCCATCCGCCGCCCATGTAGCAGGGAAGTTGGCCCTCATCGTGGAGCACTTTTAGGGGGCACGATCACCCTCTAAAAACCCTATAAATAGTCCCGTCACTATTGAAGACGAGGACGACAATTATTGGGCAAAAAGAGAGAGAGAAGACCCTTCAGCGAGCTTACTGAGTACTAGCCGCTCTTCGCCTACCTCCTCTTCTAGAGTTTTGGTAGACGGAGCTGAGTTACTCCCTCTACCTGCCAAGGAGAAGATCCCTTGACGGTCCAGAACGGTCATCTGGTCAACGGAGATAAGATTCACTCTCCACCGCCACCGAAGAACCCAGCACTAAACAAAGGGGGAATTCAAGATTCAATATTCTCCCTCCCTTGTAACCGGAAGATTAAGCCGGCTGTAATTTTTCATCTGATTCAAGGAAACTTTACATCCAGCCCCCTTTTTCGCGTCAAACACATAGTATCAGAGAGTGTATTGGCGTTACATAGGAGATCCCTCATCGGGCCTATTCATAGGTATCTGGTGACTTTTTCTGTTATCTTATTTGTCCCTATTTTTCCTATCTGTTATGATCACTAACATCTTCCTGCAGGTATTCTTGTACTTATTTCATGCTGGGACCCATGTCTTTATGAAGGTTATGTACTGTACTGAGGCTTAACGTACGCTGTGAGCGTGTTTTCACCTCGCGTATGTACGTCGCCATAACGTCTCCGTATCCTTGGGATCGGGGCGTTACACATGGGCATAAGTGAAGGTGAAAGCAGCGAAGGAGAATGTTAGGAGGCGGCAAGGGCAAGAGAGAAGAGACTGGCGAACATGACAGTTGGGCTGGGAGGGCGTAGAGACGAATCTGGCTGATGGTGCAGGGAATGGCGACATTGGTGATGGTGCTATGGTTGGGGAAGGAGCCTTGCGCTGGCCGGGGCCAGCGCAGGAGCAGCAGCAGCTATTGCTGCTGCTGCTATTCTCCTCTTATGTGGGTTTGGTTTTTACCCAAACCCATTAACCCAATAGGGTTAATTAAAAACCCAATAGGCCCGGAACCCGACCCGTTACCCATTACTCTTAATTCAAGTTAATCGGGTTTGGGTTGTGGATCTGGACCCGACCCGTTAAGAGCTAACCCGCATCCAAAACCCATAAAGGTAAACTTACAGAAAACCCCCTGTACAATTCAGTATTTGCACTTAATATTTTTATTTACATATTAATCCTTTTTGTTATGATTTAGTATTCGGGCGATATCGGGAGCGTTCGGACTCCGATTTGGACGATTCTGGATCCGTTGCGATCGTGGGAAAGAGAGCTACCTTTCCGGGGCCAGTTTGTGAGTGTTTTATTTTTCTAAATTATATTTATTTATTTCATGTTTCGTTTTCGTTCTGAAACCGTAATTATGGGTTAAGCACTAGCACTGGTAAATTAATAACTTAACTCGAGAAACGTCATGTTTTGTAATAAGAAACTGTAAACAATGTGAGTAAACATATGTAGGCTGTCTAAAAATGACTAACAGACCAGCCATTAAGGAAGCAGAGTCTCAAGCTCTAGACGCGAGGAATCGATGCTCGCGTCTCAGCATTAAGACGCGTTGGCTCTACACCCGCGTCTCAACGTTCAGACGCGTCGGCCCGAAGCCCGCGTCTCAGCATCAAGGCGCGTCGGCCCGACGCCCGCGCCTCAGCATCCAGACGTGAAGGCCCGAAGCCCGCGTCTCAAACTTCAAGGCGCGTTTGGCTCGACGCCCGCGTCTCAAACTTCAAGGCGCGTTCGGCCCAACGCCCGCGTCTCAGTTGCAACTGCCCTGATTGCGGGGCCAGTCACCGCGCATGTAGCGGGTAGTGGCCCCTCATTCGGGAGCGTTTTCAGGAGGCACCTTCACCCCCTGAGACCCCTATAAATAGCCTTGTTTGCTATGAGGAGGGGGCGAAGATCGGAGTTTTGAAGGGAAAGAGCTTTGAGATAAGGCATCATCAAAATCGATCCAGGCAAGAGGATCATCAAGAGGGAAGCACGACTCTTCAGCGAGCTTACTGAGTACTAGCCGCTCTTCGCCTACCTCCTCTTTGAGAGTTTTGGTAGACGGAGCTGAGTTACTCTTTCTACCGACCGAAGAGAAGACCCCCGACGGTCCAGGACGGTCATCTGGTCAACGGAGAACAAGATTCACTCTCCATCGCCATACGAAGAACCCAGCTTTAAACAAAGGAAGATTCAGACATCCTCCCTCCCTTGTAACTGGAAAAGAGGGAAGAGTAGTTCTTTTGGTTGTAATCGTTTCGCTTGAATCAAGGAAATCTTTTACAGCTAAAACCACTTTCTCCGACCACCAAATTTTCCGGCCCCCTACAAGAGATGGCGACTCCGCTGGGGACTACCTTCGTTACTGACGAGCGCACCGTGGTGCAAGATGACGTTCTCCGTAAGGGGAAAATGGTCGAATCCCTCGTCGTCGAGTTCGACCAGGCGAAGTATGAAGAGTTCCTCTCTTCTGGCTCCAAGAGCCCAAAGACCCGCGTCTGCCGCAGGGTCTCAAGTGGACAGCCCCCTGAAGCCCAATCTGAGGCTCTGTCGGGTGCTCCTGCTGCCCACTGTGCCAAGTTTGGTTCACGCGCCGACGCCTCCCAGAAGGCCCGCGTAACCTCAGACTCCTCTGCTGCGATCAACCGCGTCGCGCAGAACACACGCGCCAACGCCTCTCTGAAGGCCCGCGTGGTCCCCGGCACATCTACTGGTGCGATCGACCGTGTCGCACAGAACGCCCGCGTTCAGCGTCTCTCAGGAGACCCGCGTGGCAAACACCCCTGGTTCTACAAACCAGGAAGTTGTTGGCTTCTCTCTTCCTCCACGGCGCAATCGGAATGCCGAGCGACGACAGAGAAGACGCGCGCGTAAACACTCGGTCGGAACCGTTGGTTTTCTGACTGGGGTTGAACGCAGCGTACGATCCGATGCCTTGCCCGCACCTCGTCCAGTGCGAGAGATCCGCGTTTGGCGACCCAAACGCGAGACTCCCCAAGTTGGGCCTTCTGGAGACCAACTTGCCAAACGCCAAAGCGAAGCTTCTGCGTCTTGTCAAACGCAGGAAGCACGCGCCCATAGGCGTGGGGCCCAGCAGCCCACTCTCTCCCAAGTCTCTCTGCTCCAACGCAGCAGACAGCAACGCGAAAGTCGCGTCTCATATCAACAGAGACGCCAGATGCGCGTGACGCAGCCGCGACGCAACAGCCGCGTTTCTGAAACCGGTGTCCAGGCTGAACAGCACATGACTGTCTCCCGTCGTCCACGTTGCGAGACCAGTCTCTTTAATCCCCCTCCCACAGATTTGAGGGATTATTTGACAAGGAAAAGGAGTGCCAATCAGACCACTTCTCCATGCTGCTGTCAACAGCTCATCCAGATACTCTCTGGATGCCATTGCGAGTCAGGCGTGCAACAACCGTCTTTAATTAGACAGCTGACCCTGATTCCCCCGTCAGCCAAAAGAAGACGCTCCCACAGGAGGAGAACCTTCTCAGATGTTGAATACCCGGAGCTTACTGCAAACATGACTAGCAGAAGCAAGGGAAAACAACTAATGGTCAACTCAGAGGAATCTGACTCTGAACCGGAGGGGGTGTATCAACACACTCGCACCCGGACAGGGGCCATTCCCCCAATTGACTATAATGCCTTAGCCCGCGGCATTAGAATGGGTGGTTCTCACTCCGCTATAGTGGAGTCGCAGGCTTCAAACTCTTCCGTCGAGAAGGAGGCTTCCGCCTACATGGCCGACACTCCTGAAGAGACGACCAGGCGTTTAGAGCAGACGCAGAAGCACCAGATGGATATAATCGCCTCTCAACAGAGATCCATTGACTCCCTCAAGCATATGCTTGAGAAATTGCTTGAAGAAAGAGCGAGATCTCCTCCTAGACGACCGAAGGGGAAAGGGAGAAAGGGAGGAAGCCCACCCTCCGAATCTTCTGACGAGACACGACGATCTACTTCGGATGTGTCCAAGCCCTCGTCGCAGGCAAGAAGCGACCAGACCCCGGGAAAGGCTCATGCTAAAAGAATGAGTCAACTGGAGCAGCGCCTCGAGGCCCTTACCAACCGTAAAGGCCTCCAAGAAGCTGGAGTAGTCCGGCCCTATCCGGCCGAGTGGGACTTAGTCCCGTACCCTCCTAAGTTCAAGGCTCCAACTCTCCAAGCATTCGACGGGAAGGGGTCACCCAACCAGCACATCTACTACTTCAAATCCCAGACCGGGAATGTGGTAGATAACGATGCCATCCTGGCGCGACTGTTCATCGGCACCCTGAAAGGGTTGGCCTTTGAATGGTTCATGAAGCTCCCAGAAGGTTCAATCAAGAACTGGGGCGACTTGGAGAAGTTGTTTCTGACACGCTTCTTCGAAGATGATTCGGAGGTCACAATGCCTACCCTTTTAGCTACAAAACAGCGAAAGGGAGAGTCCGTCAAGTCTTTCGTAGAAAGATTTCGGAACATGGCACTCCGATGTCCAAGCGGCATGACCCAGGCCACCCTGGTGGAAACATGTCGCCATAATCTCCAAACCTCACTCCTTGCTCAAATAGGAGTTGCTGAAAGCCGCACCTGGAAACAATTAGTCCAGCAAGGTGAACAGGCTGAGGAGATTGTCGCCCGCGTCAGAGCGGAAGAGGGCAAGCCCAGGCCAGAGAGGTCGACAAGGCGTGCACCAGACACCTCCCTCCAGACGAAGCGGAAGGATAATTTGGCGACGGAGACCAAATCTCCCACCAAACCTCAAACAGGCAGGGCAAGTGGCTCTTCAAGCCAGCCACGCCCCAACAAGCAGTATTCCTTCAAGGAGGAACACGTCGATTCGCTCTTCAAGCTACTCAACAAGAGCAATCGACTGAAGCTCCCTGAAATTAGGCGCCCGGAGGAAGTCGGCAAGACCGACAATCCCACCTACTGCTTATACCACAGGATGCTCGGACATCCTACCAAAAGCTGCTACGTCTTTAAGGACATCCTTCAAGCTCTGATTGACGCGGAGGTATTAAAACTCCGACCGGAGCAGAAGAAGATGACGGCCAACATGACGTCGATTCTCCAGTTTGGGACACGACCCCCGACACCCGTAGGGGTGATCTCTGTCCCGAAAGGAGAACTGAGGGTGGTCAACACAGACCCTCATCAGCAGCAGGAGAAAGGCTTGGTACCCGTCCCTACACCTCGAGGGGAAATCATGTGGGTCCACCCTGACCTCGTCGACAAGCAACAATGGACGACTGTGACCAACAGGAAGTCCAAAGGCAAAGGGAAGGTTCATCTTGCCATGTGATATGCGCCTCCTCTCGAGAAGCGGACACTGATGTTCCCTCGCTGACTGACTCAGAAGAGGAAACAATAGTCCTGGCCGCAGAGCCCAGCCAACCTACGGCAGGGACCCGTTCAGGACAGGCATACTTGAAGCAGTACGGCGAGACAGCAACGGCTTCTCCGCAACCAGCCGTGGAACCAGCCAAGCCCTCCTCTAAACAGCCTGGGGAGAAACAGAAAGAAACTCGGTTTTCTCGAGTTCTTGCGAAAGGTGTAACGGAAGGATCCTCGACACCTTACCGCTTCGACGTCTTGGCTCAACTAGCCAACATCCCGGCACGCATTACCTTGTATGAACTCCTGAGGCTATCAAAGTTAACCAGAGAGGCTCTACAAGAAGCTTTGGGCAATGCTGAGGTCTTTATGACCTGCGTGCCAAGGAAAGAAGATGTAGAGGATTGCCTCCACACCTCCCCAAATGCTCCCTGCATCACCTTCACAACAGACGACATGCAGGTTAAAGGGAAGCATGACCGACCCCTATACTTCACAGGGTATATTGGGTCATCCGAGGTGAACCGCATCCAGGTAGACCCAGGGTCCGCGCTGAGTATCATACCTCGCCGGGTTATGCAATTTCTAGGCATTCCTACCCATCGTCTGAGCCCTACCCAGACGACTATTTACGGATTCAATGCCAACAGCTCCCGCCCGATGGGAAAGATCAAGCTCAAATGCCAGATCGGGAGCCTCAAGTCGGAAGTGACGTGTTACGTCATTGACGCGGACACTTCCTACAACCTGTTGCTGGGACGACCATGGATTCACCGCAATTCCATCGTTCCCTCTACTCTCCACCAAGTCATGAAATACATTGACGAGAGTGGACAGGTCCGAACGTTGATTGCCGAAAGGCATCCGTTTAAAGGGGTTGAAAATTATTTCACGGACTCCCTCTTATATCAGGATCCGGAGGAGACTAATGAAACCCCACAACCAGAGGAGCCAGACTCTGGTAATGAAGCTGACATTGAGCCTGAGAAAGAAGAGTGCCTGTGGGAGTTGGAGCCCATTGTAAAGAGCACTAATAAGCTCGATGTGATACCACCGACGATGCGGGTAGTTGGTACATTAATGAAGATTTAGATTTTGCGTATTTTCCTGTGTATGTTTCCGATTCAATACCGTCGGATACCACTACCGACGTGGACGATGACCTCTGGTCGGCAATAGATGCTTTGACATCTTTGCATGTACCGGTGAAATCATCCTTCGGGACATACCAGATAATGGTGACGCGCAAGAGTCTGTATTCATGGTTCCAGCCAGACGAAAAGGCCAAAGACCAATACTTTTTGGGCGAATCGCATCTGAACCAATGCCCCACGAAGAATCGGAAGGTGAGGATGAATCCCCTCAGTTCGATCATTATGAACGAAAACGCTCAAGATGATGAAGTGCATGGGGTATGATCTAACCAACAGGCCTGGGTTGAACTTCGGAAAAGGAAGAAGAACACTGCTTCGATCCTTTGTACCGAAAGGGAAAACCCCTGATTACTATCATCAGACGCGCGGGGGTTGGGCTATATATCAACTCCAGTGCCATCAGCCTCTGATTCGGAGAGACTGTCAAGTCATGACTGCTCATCAGACACGTCGTCATGGGAATCAGATGTCAGTGTCGGCAACATCTTCAAAGGGCTCTCAGTAAACATGGTTTCGACAAGCCATCTGGAGGATGAAGATGAAGAAATGATCCAATATGATACAGATCCTTGGATCAAACATTTGAATGCTCTTTGGGACATCCGCTTTGAACAGCGTGAGCCACCCACAGAAGACGAGGTTGTTCAAGTCAACCTAGGAGATGAAGACAATCCTAAACCCATCTTCATAAGTGACGGCCTGTCGCCTCCAGAGAAGAAGGATTTAATATCTCTTGTACAAGAGTATATAGATGTCTTCGCCTGGAATTATGAGGACATGCCTGGACTTGATCCTCAAGTGGCTATGCATCGCCTCAACATCAATCCGGACATGAAGCCTGTTAAACAACAGCAGCGACGGTTCCGTCCAGAGATAATGGAGGCAATCCAATCAGAAGTCAGGAAGCTTATTGACTCCGGCTTTATCAGGGAGGAACAGCATCCCGACTGGGTAGCCAACATCGTCCCCGTCGCCAAGAAGAACGGGAAGATCCGGATCTGCATCGACTTCCGTGATCTAAACGAGGCCTGCCCCAAAGACGAATTCCCATTGCCAATCACAGATGTCATGATTGACAATACTTGTGGATTCGAGCGAATGTCCTTTATGGACGGGTTCTCAGGATATAATCAAATCAAGATGTATCCCGATGACGAAAAGCACACCTCCTTCAGGACACCTTTAGGGGTATATTGCTACACCGTCATGCCCTTCGGTCTGAAAAATGCGGGGGCAACCTACCAAAGGGCCATGAATGCCATTTTCCATCGGCAGATACGCAAAACGGTGGAATGTTATGTCGACGACATCGCGGTGAAAAGCCGCACTAAAGGTGATCACATAGCAGACCTGAGGGTGGTCTTCGACATCATGCGGGCTCATCAATTGAAGATGAACCCCACCAAGTCCTTCCTGGGGGTAGCCAGTGGCAAATTCCTAGGGTTTGTTGTGACTTCCACAGGAATCCATTTGGATCCGGAGAAAGTCCGTGCTATCCAAGAGATGCAACCCCCCAGAAGCCTCAAGGAGCTCAGAGGATTACAAGGACGATTGGCATACATCCGCAGATTCATTTCAAATCTCTCCGGGAGATGCCAACCCTTCGCTAAGCTGATGAAGAAGGGCGTTTCGTTCATTTGGGACGACGCTTGCCAGCAAGCATTTGAGGAGATCAAGCACTACCTCACCCAACCACCAGTCCTGGCGGCTCCGGTATCCGGAAAGCCTTTCCTGGTGTACGTCCGATCAATGGATCATTCTTTGGGAGCTCTACTAGCTCAGAATGATGACCAGGGGCGAGAACAAGCAATCTACTACCTAAGTAGAACGATGATCGGAGCCGAACATCGGTACAACCCGATCGAGAAGGAATGTTTGGCACTGGTGTTCGCTATTCAGAAAATGCGACACTATCTGGTGGGCCAAACCATAAATGTCATATCCAAAGTCAACCCCCTGAGGTTACTTATGACAAAGCCTTCTTCACTAAATGGCCGGCTGGCAAAATGGGCCATATTGCTATCACAATATGAGATGCATTTTCTGCCACAAAAGGCTATTAAGGGACAAGCGGTGGCGGACTTCTTAGCTGAACACCCAGATCCCAGGGCAGCCAAACTCTACGAGGATCTCCCAGATGAGGTCGCCGAAGTCTGCCTAGCTCAGACATCGTTCGAAAGTCAAGTATGGCAACTTTTCTTCGACGGTGCATCAAGGGCAAGCCCGAAGGGACACACAGTAGCGGGGGTAGGAGTGGTACTCGTCTCCCCACAAAATTACGTGATTCCCCGAGCTATCTCGTTAACCGAGCCCTGTTCCAACAATGTGGCGGAATACAACGCTCTTTTGATTGGGATGCAATTCGCCGATGAGATTGGCGTTAAAAATCTCGAGGCATACGGTGATTCTAAACTCATCGTCAGCCAAGTTCGCGGAGAGAATGAGGTCAGGCATGAAGATCTAGTACCCTACTACAACGCGACAATCCACATGGCCGAGAGGTTTTCAAACTTCTACATCGACCATGTACCGCGCAAGCAAAATGCGCATGCAGATGCACTTGCGTCCCTTGCTGCCTCCTTAGCTCTTCCAGCTGGAGCAATGGAGAAGATATTCGTCTATAGCCACGACCTATACTGCCCAAAAAGTCCCCTCGGAGACTACCAGAGGTCAACGGGAGATCGTCGCGGTAAGGAAACACTTGAAGTGTCAACCGATTCAGAGCTTAAAGACTGGCGATTCCCCTACATTGATTTTGTCTTATACGGCATCTTGCCCGAAGACACCAGGGAGGCGGCTGCCATCCGAAGGAAAGCCTCCAAATTCTACTACAATGCGATTTCGCGAACATTGTATCGTAGATCGCATGACGGGATCTTACTCCGGTGCCTCTCATCAAAAGAAGCCCACGAAGTGTTGAAAGAAGCCCACGATGGTACGTGTAGAGCTCATCAACCTGGCCCGAAGCTGGCAAACCGACTCCAAAGATTGGGTTACTACTGGCCCAAGATGGTTGCCGATGCTGTTGCCTATGCCAAAAGATGTCACGCCTGTCAAATACATGGCGATTTCATCCATCAAGCACCAGGATACCTCCACTCTACGACCTCTACCTGGCCGTTCGAAATGTGGGGGATGGACGTGGTTGGTCCTATCAGCCCACCATCATCAAAGGGACATCGGTTCATCCTAGCGATAACCGATTACTTCTCAAAGTGGGCCGAAGCTATCCCTTTGAAAGAGGTGAAATCTTCTAACGTGATCAAGTTCGTGAAACATCACGTTATTTACCGCTTCGGTGTGCCTCGGCGGATTGTCCATGACAATGGACCCCAGTTCATCAGCCAGGCTTTTCAGAGATTCCGCGCCAAGTTCAGAATCCAGAGTGTGTCATCAACGGCATACTATCCGCCCGCTAACGGCCTCGCAGAAGCTTTCAATAAGACTATTGGCAAGCTTCTCAAGAAATTCGTCTCGAAAAGTCAACGGGACTGGGACGATAAGTTGGGCGAATGCTTATGGGCCTATCGCACGACTGTGCGAACCCCAACTAAAGCCACGCCATTTTCCTTGGTGTACGGATGCGAAGCCGTCCTTCCACTGGAAATCCAAATTCCATCTCTTCGCGTCGCCTTGACAGCGGAAATGACAACAGAGGAGAAGCATCGACAGCGACTCCAAGAATTGGAAGCCTTGGACGACAAGCGTCTGCAGGCCCAACAACAAATCGAGCTTTACCAAGCTCGTATCACCAGAGCCTTCAACAAGAAAGTCAAATCCCGAACTTTCAAGAAAGGCGACCTCGTCTTAGCCGTCCGAAGACCCATGGTCATGACGCACAAGACGAAAGGAAAATTCCAACCCAAATGGGAAGGACCGTTTGTAGTAGAGTCAGTCTACTCAAATGGATCGTATCGCCTCATAACCTCAAATGGTGATACACTCATGATGCCAATCAATGGCAAATTCCTGAAGAAATACTATCCCTAGATGGCTTTCTTCCACCGATCAAGTTAAAAATACACCTCTGATCGGAAACATCCAACGCCTCCGACGGCTAAGGATAGAGGAAAATGTTGGCTTTTAAGTCCAACATAAGTCTTCGACAACTCATCATGCTGAGGGGAAGAGCATGGCTAGCCCAACTCAAACGGTAGTTGGTAAAGGCATGTCAAACCCGTTGACAGCTGAGGATTTGCTAAAAATCCTAAGGGACACGTTCCATTTGATCCGACGCCTCCGACGGCTAAGGATAGAGGAAAATGTTGGCTTTTAAGTCCAACATAAGTCTTCGACAACTCATCATGCTGAGGGGAATAGCATGGCTAGCCCAACCAAACGGTAGTTGGTAAAGGCACCTCAAATCCGTTGATAGCTGAGGGTTTGCTAAAAATCCTAAGTGGACTTGATTCCACTCTTCCCTCCAAAAATCCCTTACCAATTCTCATCCATAGAATGGTAGGACCACTAAATGCAATCATTACCATGTTAACACTATACCTCTGGTAATGAATACTCTTTGTCGAGTACAACCTGGCTTGTTAACTCTGCATAGAGTAACAAACTCTCAAATTTGCCAAGTTAACACTATACCTCTGGCACCTCAAATTCCACTTGTCAATTCTCATCAATAGAATGACAGGTCCTCAAATTGCTCCTATCGCAAGCAAATTCTTGTCAAGTTAATATCACACCTCTGACAAAACTACTGTTTAAAGTTAACATTACACCTCTAAGCGGTACTTCGAGTGAACGATGCCAAGTTAACACTACACTTCTAGCATCCGAGTCATTGCTAAGTTCAACAATACACCTATGGCTATGACCTTTCCTTGACTTCTTTAAGCCGAGACGACTAATGCCAAGTTCAACATTACACCTCTAGCATTTCTATCACTGTTAAGTTAAACATCACACCTATGACAGTGACACCCTCAGTTTTCCCAAATAAAACTGAGATGCTGATGAGTTAGGTTAATATCACACCTCTAACTCACGTCCTTGTCAAGTTAATATTACACTTCTGACAAGACTACTTCTAAACCGTTAAGTTAATATCACACCTCTAGCGGTAAAAATCTTACTAGATTCCCCACGAGTCTAGTTTCATTTGATATTCTCCCCAACCGAGTATCAAATTCATTTGGAAGGCATTGTTGGTTAACATTACACCGATAAACAATGCTTCCATCAAAATCCCCAGCTGATCTTAAATCAAGTTAATCCCAAATCCTTGATAAAAGTTCACTTTCTCTGGGGGTACGCACTCCACCTGTCACTTTCTTTTATAAAGTGGCGGGTCCACCAAAATCATTCTTTTGCTTCTAAAACAAAACATTCAAGACAACAGAAAGAGGCAAAAAGAAAAGTGTCACTTTTATTTGATATTCAAGCGTATGAAAGTGATACAAAACGCTCTCTTATACAATAAGATTGAGTGTTACAATTAAGGAGTACAAAGAAGTCCCTCTCTCTCTCTCAGAGGCCGTACTCACTCCTTGAAACCGCATCTGATCCCAGGTGCACAACTGGAACCGATTGCGCCATGGCGACGACGCCAACTTTCGAAAGCGCCCTAGCTGACTAAGCCAAGAGAAATGGTGTTCTTGAGGTCCGGTGGCAACAGAAGGTCCTGCAACCCTTCGTTCAGGCGCGTCTCTTTCCCTAGCAGATCATCCAACAAACATGGAGTCACTTTTGGGGTGAGAAAGGAAGTTTAGGAGTCATCACAAAGGATGCCACCCTCCACTCGGTCCAGCGGTAGCAGAGAGTCCTGCATTCATCACCATCCCTTTCCCCAGCAGGCCATCCAACGGAATGTCCTTGATGTCACTTCTGGAGTTGGGAGAGGAAGAGGATCTTTTCCGCCACCGTAACCGCCGGACCACCCTCGCCGATACTCGGCCTATCCATCTCTTGCACCAGATCTGAAGAGACCTTGGCGAGGGTTGGGTCCTCGTCAGAGATATAATTTAATCTCTCACAAACGACGAGGACCATAATTTAATCTCTCACAAACGAACGTGGAGCAAGTTCGCCAGCCGGTATATTCTTTCTGGGGCCCAGCAAACCTGAAAAAGGACAAGCAAGCCTACCTGCAAAGAATAAGCAAGAGAGTCAGAAAATCTGGAACTCAGTACATTTTTATAAAGGAAACTGAGTAACAGAACGCGGCAGCCATTCAAGACTTCAGACGCGGGAATGACCCGCACAGTCAAACAGACGCAAGTCAAACTGCGCCACGCATAGGATTCAAACGCGGCCTCAGTTTGTACCCGCGCCTAATGCACCAGACGCAAAGAATTTCAGAACGCCAAAAATTGCCATCTCTCTGTTGGGTGAACAGGAGTTGCAAGATTCAGGTCTGAAACGCGCCAAGGCAGTAAAACGCAATGGGCAAAGCCAGCGTCAAGCGCCTGCATTCAGAGAAGTCAAGTCACTGGCACAAATTCCAGAGGAGGAATGCACCGGGACTTCATTCAGATGATCATGCCGAAGTTCAGGCTATGCACATCATCGGGGGACATACCAGCAGAGACCTCTGGCCAGAGTTGGCCTCTCTGCACCCAAACGCAGGCGTCCAAGATGATCCGAGAGGGGGTTCTTCTTGAAGAGACCAAACCAAGCGTGAGAGCTCTGGGTCATCTTCATTCTCGGGATTACCTTCGTCCATGGAGACGGAGTCCCTATCAAGAAACTCTTTTCTGAAGAAGGTGGGATTTCTCAGAGCAATCCAAAGAGAAATAATCCAAGCTTGGATTATAGAAGGGGAGCGCACCCTATTTATAGGCAGGCCCTAATAACTGCCATTAATGAGGCGTTAATTGGAACCGTCACGCACGATTGTCAAGGCCCAGTGAAGGATTGACGCGTGGAACGCCGCTTTGGGAACCGTCGCAAGCGCCGGTTTTCAACCGCCCGCATCGGTTTTCAACCGCCCGCATCGGTTTTGCGTCCAAGGGCAGTAACTCCTGAGTCCAATAAGGAGTTGACGCGTGGATAACTGCCTTGGGAATCAACGGATGACTCGGAATCCCAATCGACAGTGAAGACCTGACGAGCAAAGATCTCCTAAAATCTTGAGTCAGATCACATTAGACGCAGATGGGAAAGCCGCGTCCCTTCAGCAGACAAGGCTGCATCTCTCGCGTCTGCCCGATCCGCGCAAGACAGATTTGCGTTATTCAGAGCTGCGTCTCACCTTGTGATTGACGCTGCGTCTCAGGGACTGACAGCCGCGTCTTACTTTACGGATCAATGCCGCGTCTCATCTTTTGATTGACGCCGCATCTTATCAAGAAGACCGCGTTCCGATTTGTGATTGACGCCGCGTCTCATCAAAAGGACTTAGTAGAATTTAAGTTCTTATGAAATGATGACCGCGTCTCACTTTATGATTGACGCTGCGTCTCAGTAAAAGGACTTAGTGAAATCTAAGTTCCGGTAGACTGATGACCGCGTCTCACCCTGTGGGATTAATGCCGCGCCTCGCCAAGACCGCGTCTCATTAAAAGAACTTAGTCCTACCTAAGTTCAGTAATCACAACTAGTGATCAAGAGTTGGACTCATTCACAACAGGACAAAGAAATTGGGACAAAAGCTCTAAAGAAAACTTCTATTATATCAAGAAATGATAGAAGTGGATACAAACACTCTTAATAAATAGAGTGTCCCTTTTCTTTACAAAAAAAAAGAAGAAGAAAAGAAGGCTAAATGTCCTGGTTCGCCAAGGAACGGATTTGTTCCTTAAGGCGGTGAATCTCATGCTGGCGCGTCCTCTCAGCCTCCATGATAGCCCGGTCCCGCAGCTCCGCCTCAGATAAGAAACTTCTGGCAGCCAGCTGCATCCGCAGAGATTCCACCCTGGAAGATTGTAGGGATAGACTCTCTTCAGCACGCGCCGTAGCAGCCCGTTGCTCCTCAAGCTCCTTTTTGAGGGAAACAAGTTTCTCCTCATTTAGCGCAAGAACAGCTTCCGCCTTGGCGATAATGTCCCGAGTTCTGAGGATGACTTGCTCCGTGCTCTGCACGCTGAGCTCAGATTCCCACGAATCTCCGGCTAATTTTTGAAATTCAGCCTTGGAATATTCAAGGTCACGGACCCCGGCAGTGATCTGCGCCTCCGCCTCCTGTCGCTCCCGTTCCTGAGCAGCTAGGAGCCTAGTCAGGATGGCCTGGGCCTCACCGGAAGAACCAACATCTTCCAAGGATTCCAGCTCCCGCAGGTTATCTCCAAGTTGCTCTACCACCTGCAGGCATGCTCTGGCAAGTGAAGGGCCTCCCGCCAATTCGACGCTCACGGCCATATTTTCAAGAAGCCTCTGGGCGAACTGGAAGGTGCTGTGTCCACGGAAGATGAGATCAATACATGATCCCATCGAGGTGAAGAATTATTGCACCATCTGACGTGCCAGCTCCCCCATGTCTTCACCACCTAAGAAGCTTCCCGACCCTTTTTCTGTCACGGGATAAGGGATATAGGGCGGGTCTTCTCGCACAAGAGCCGTGCCGGCCGTCGATGTGGCAAGAGCAAGACTACCCACTGGCGCTTCCGGGAGCGCTGCCTCTGCAGGAGCTTCCACGACCAAGGAAGGAGTTGTAAGCACGACCTCCTCAGAAACCTCCACCGAGACCTGAGCCGTATGGCCTTCTGGAGGGGTGCCGATCATCGAACTCCCCACCTGAGCCCCCTCAGTCAGAGCTGCCTTACTAGGTTCGAGGTCCAGAGGCGTCAAGTCCTGTAAAAGGGGAGTCTCCTCAGCTTCAGCAGTAGCCTTCTCCACCGGCGGAGTGAGAGCCTCCTCAGCCTCAATGGTTGTTTTAACAGAGGGCAAAGGGGAAGGCTCCCCAACTTCAACAGCTACCCCCTCCGAGGTTATCTCAGCGGCCGAAGCCTCAATCCCCTTGGGCTGGGTCAACTCTGTTTCCATCGCCTCGACATGCGAGGAAGTTATACCTTCAGCAGGGATTATCGCCAGCGGTAACGCAGTCGATGATTCACCCCGTATATTTTCTCCTCCGAGATGTGGAAGAACTTACTCGGGTCAGGAAAAGCGGGTTCATGGCCGTAGTCGACTTTATCTTCAAAGTCGCTTTCCGTATCAGACGCGGAAGACGACAGTTCAACGCAAAAGTCCTCGGTGACCGGAGCCTTGCCACCAATCACCCCAGTGGTAGGACTAGGATCGATTATCCGAGCGCTGGAGATGAAGACACTAGGAGGCCCTGACCGCTGTGCCTTGTCTCTCCCTTCATGAGCAGAAGAAGGCTCAGACCGAGCTGAGAACCCTGGAATTTGGACATTCCCTCCCACGAGCTGTACTTCCTCGTCAGCTATAGTGGGTTTGTCAACCAATTCCCCCTCTCCCGCAATCTTACAGGTCCCTCTGTGCGACCTAGGAGCACGGATTAAACCGGGGAGATTTTTATCCTCTGGCGGTTCCTCAACCATGATAAAGAGGTCTTCAGGACAGTCCTCAACTCCAGCAGAAATGCCTTCTGAGGGAGAGACTTCTGTTGCTAAATCCCTCCGAGCCCTCTTCGAAACAGGACCAGCAGTTGAGGTGGGACCTCGACGACGCTTACTCACCAATTCTTGAGCCTTGGCGGTAGAAGGCCCCTCCTGTGGCCCTAGCTTGGTTCTACTCCGGGTTACTCGGAGCTCCTCTCTTGAGCCTCCCTCAGCTTCTCTCTGAGATGCTCTCTCCAGCTCTTTCTGGACCTTTAAATACTGGGTGATCATGTGCGAGCATTTGCCAGACTCCGACTGTGTTTTGAGATAGGCATTAATGCCCTCAATACCCGTATACCCGGGGGCAAAATCCGGTGACTGGTTTACCCGAGAATACCAGGTGCAGAAAGTGAAGCTGGTAAGGTTCTTCGGCTCCTCGACGGGCAAACGGAAAGTTGCCTCTGTCCCCCCAGCCACGCTATAATACCAGGCTCGAGCACCTTCGCACAAATTCCCATTGAAGGCAAGTTGTGTATTCGGATTGCCGACATAAAGCTGAGCATAGCCAAACTGTCGGGCAAAACGACTTGGCATATACGGTTCAATAGTGCAGGAAGTCCCTTGGCGAAACAGCACATATCCTGGTCGTATATTGATCAACCACCGGAAGACTCCCGCAGACAGTTGGGTGAGGTCATCCCGACCTATAGAATCAGTGAATTGCTCACCAAAGGATGCACCAGGAATTCCAGGGAAGCAGCGGTTGAGCTGGTAATTGGCGGCATTTGAGAGACGTCTCCGAATATAATATATATAGGTGTCACTCCAATCCGAGTCTTCCAGCCGCCTCACAAAAGGGACAGGACTCGTACTCCCACGCGCCGTTGTCATCAGAGAAGGGCAATGCATCACGTACCAGGCCATGAGATACGTGTAAGGCAACTCCATTTGGGGGTTGGGGCGCCTTGCCGTCGGGTTTCCCTCTGAGTCAACATACGGCTTGCCTTAAGAGTCGACAGTCCTTGGAGCCTCGCATAGTCTCTTGGCTAGCGCCCGCAACCCGCTCTGAATGCCAGCCGCCACGGCCGGAAGAAGGGCTATAGGACGGCCATGGGCCAGGAGCACTGCTGGGTACACCACGTCGGCAATAATGACTTCATGTGGCCGTGTAGGTACCACGCAACGCTTCAACCACAGCATCAAGAAGCCCGCCAACAGCGCTCGACTCGAGATAGAAGCCCGGGCCCGATGATGATAGCTTTCGAAAAGCATATCAGGTTCGAAGCCGTCCTCGTTCGACCCAGTGGTGTAAAAACCCTCAGAAGCTTGTGCAACCATGTCGTCAACTCCCTGTTCAGAGAGGGGAGCCAGTCGAGTTATCGAATGATCCTTCTTGCTGACATTGCTGAATAAGTAATTGGCCCAGGATAGATGCCTAACTCCATGCGTCCTCCAACCGGTTACCTGACCACAAATATGGAAGTGGCACATCACTTCCCAATAGGTCTCATACACCTCAGGGGAATCCTTCTTTATAAGGTCAAGCTCCCTAGCAGTCGGGACATATTCTTCATAAGGGAACTCCCCCATCACCAGCCCCGAGACCTCATGCAACTCATGCAGTGCAAGGCCCATTTCTCCAACCGGGGTAAAGAATGTCCCCGTCTGAGGGTTGTAGCGCTCCAAGATCCCGAAGAAGTTGTGAGAGCTCATTGGGATGCCCCATTGTACGGCCCTGACTGCTGAGTATAATCCCACGTGCTCAAGCAGATCTCCAAGATCGGAGAGGGCGAAACCCACCATCCTGCCCCACCAAGAATTCTCCGTGGAGTGGACCCATCCTGGCAAATGGAACTTGGCCGGATAATCACCCTCTGCTTCTATGAACGAGTTGAGGAAGGTGGTGGCAAGCTGCGGGATCTCTCCGACTGGAAGCTCAGACTTGCGTGACCCGGGAAACAAGCCGAGGACCGCCCGGTCATGGCAATCATGACGGTATACGTTCTGGGATTTGAAATTCCCAAGGGTAATCTCAGAGATATCCCGGGACACGTCCCACTTCATCTTCCGAAGGACGGACAGATGTTGGAGATAAGACAACGGGAGCATCCTCTCCATGGCTGGAAGGAAGTATCTCCTCTCCCCTATCTGATGGAGCCACCTGTAATTCCCGTCATACATTGGGTTGCCACCGTCGCTGACATGATCTCCAAAGAAGAAAGCAGGCTTCTCCAGCTTGATGTGGGTATCCGTTGCGAAGACTGCATCGGTCATGAGCACCCGAGAAGTCCTCTCATTAACATGGGCAATCATTTCCCTGCGAACTGGCGACCTGTCAGCAGTCACAGGTATGGTCCTTCGCAGTGCAAAAGTCAGACGGTGGTCGGCACCACCCACGCGGCCAAAATGGTGCATCTTGGCAAGTGAACCTGAAACATGCGGCACTGCAAAAGAAAAAGACACTTGGTCAGATACTTTGCCAAAAATAAGGGAAGACGCTAAGTGTTCATAATTCAAAACGCAGCCGAGACATTGGACGCAGGAGTTATCATCCGCGTCCAGACCTGCGAACTTGCACTAAAACGCAGGAGAGATACTGGACGCAGGAATTTTTCGAATCCGCGTCCAGACCTGCAAAGCTGCGTTCTGCAAACCAAGACTTATGAAAATTCTAAGTACTTGGACTCAAACGCCAGATTCTACAAAATCGGCGGTTGAAGACACAGAACGCAAGGATCAAATCCGCGTTCTGCAAACCAAGACTTGTGAAATTTCAAAGTGCTTGGACTCGGACGCCAGCGCCTGATGGCACAAAACGCGGCACAGAACGCATGGATCAAATCCGCGTTCTGCAAATCGCGTCCAGAGACCTTCACAATTAGAAATATTCTAAGTGAAGGACCCAGAGTGCAGAGTTCACCAGCGTCGGATCATCAGGCCCGCGCCCCGGTTATCATCTCAAGGACAGCGTCCGAGAATCAAACACGATCTTGTGTTAAAGGTCCTTAGGGTTCTATGAACATGTTTTAATGGCAGAACCCACACCGAAGGTACATTTTTACCTCGGAAAACACCCTCCTGCGCAGAGGAAGCATCTCTCTCAGCCTCGGCGACGGTCGCCCTTGAGGTCGATGCAGTCGGTTTTGTCTTGGGAGCCATTGAAGATCAAGAAATCCGAGCGAGGAGATGAATAGTTGAACAGAGAAGGAAGTTCTTTTTCTCAGAGAATGCGTTCGTTCGGAGAAGAAGATACATCTCTCTAACTGTTGCCTTTTATAGGCACAGAGATTCGCGAAGATACGCAGCGTTTGGCCCAATAAGCGCTGCAGCGAATCGCTGCCTGACGCGTGGAGCCAAATCATTGTTTGAACAGGGAAGATCATGCGTCGCGACCCCGCCACAAGTCAGAAGTTGACACGTGGAGCAGTTCATTTAATGAACCGGGGGATCCGCGCGCCAAAAGGCGAAATCTCGCCGTTTCCCCAGGCCAGCTGGCGGCGTAATCATGACATGGCACAGGTGCGCGTCCCAAAGTACGCGGCTCTTCGGTGGACATGCCCCGTCAGCATCATCATAAATGCACCCAGAAAATCGCGTCTGCATTTCAAGAGATGCGTCTCTCCAAAGTCCGCGTCCCCTCAAACAGGCCAAACATCGCGTCTCGCTAAGAAGTCGCGTCTTTAAAGCAGTCTCTGCTTTTTCAAAAGGGAACCTGCGTCCAGTCTCCTGCTTCTGCAAGTCAGTTCAACAGTACACTGACGCAAACAGACAACCAACCACTCCCGGCCAAAAGCGCACCCGTGACAGACTAAAAGCAATCGGGGAGGTCTAGACTGTGTATCTAGACACTCAACACGATCAACTCTGACGGCTTCAAAGAGTTCAACAGTACACTCACGAAGACCAATTCCAGATAAGATCAAACCCGAAGCATCAACAGTCCAGTCATAAACGCGAACACGGCTAAGATCCAAAGTATTCCGAAATCCGTCCCATTCAACTGCGGAATATCAGAAACTTTGGAGGGGGTTCTGTAGGCTGTCTAAAAATGACTAACAGACCAGCCATTAAGGAAGCAGAGTCTCAAGCTCTAGACGCGAGGAATCGATGCTCGCGTCTCAGCATTAAGACGCGTTGGCTCTACACCCGCGTCTCAACGTTCAGACGCGTCGGCCCGAAGCCCGCGTCTCAGCATCAAGGCGCGTCGGCCCGACGCCCGCGCCTCAGCATCCAGACGTGAAGGCCCGAAGCCCGCGTCTCAAACTTCAAGGCGCGTTTGGCTCGACGCCCGCGTCTCAAACTTCAAGGCGCGTTCGGCCCAACGCCCGCGTCTCAGTTGCAACTGCCCTGATTGCGGGGCCAGTCACCGCGCATGTAGCGGGTAGTGGCCCCTCATTCGGGAGCGTTTTCAGGAGGCACCTTCACCCCTGAGACCCCTATAAATAGCCTTGTTTGCTATGAGGAGGGGGCGAAGATCGGAGTTTTGAAGGGAAAGAGCTTTGAGATAAGGCATCATCAAATCGATCCAGGCAAGAGGATCATCAAGAGGGAAGCACGACTCTTCAGCGAGCTTACTGAGTACTAGCCGCTCTTCGCCTACCTCCTCTTTGAGAGTTTTGGTAGACGGAGCTGAGTTACTCTTTCTACCGACCGAAGAGAAGACCCCGACGGTCCAGGACGGTCATCTGGTCAACGGAGAACAAGATTCACTCTCCATCGCCACACGAAGAACCCAGCTTTAAACAAAGGGAAGATTCAGACATCCTCCCTCCCTTGTAACTGGAAAAGAGGGAAGAGTAGTTCTTTTGGTTGTAATCGTTTCGCTTGAATCAAGGAAATCTTTTACAGCTAAAACCACTTTCTCCGACCACCAAATTTTCCGGCCCCCTACAACATAGACACTAAGCTAGATGATCAATGAAAGAATCACTAGACACTGTCACTATATGGATAACTATTATAGTTACACACTACTACTACTTGGACACCAAGACACGTGTACTTCATCATACGGGATCTTGTCACTATTCCACTGTCACCCTTACCGACCCACTGGTACACTAAGCACCGTAGTACATCTAGATATCGGTTACACTGGATATCGGTATTGCATGTAGCTTTCATGTAGTTTCATGGGCACGTCTCACCATTACATATGTTTGTGACCTACTGATAGATGGGTACACGAGTACACTGAATACCATCATGATAGATTGATATCCTCGTTACATGGATGCACTGATCACTGTTATTACATGCACTGTCACAGAGATTTTACACGGATTATTACTACACATAGATGTTCCACTGGTACACGGAGAGACCAATGCACGGACTACCGCATTTCATATTATTGTTATCGTTATGTCATGTTTACATATCACTGTTACACATGCATGGCATGTTTCCATATCCCTGTTACACATGCATATATGGTTTCTCTATTCTTATCATATGGATCCCTGTTCCTATTACATGTATTATTGTTCCATGTTATTCCCGTATTCATGTTCTATGATTGATTCCCGTTACTGATATGGATATTCCCGTTACTGGACTTGAGAGCTGTTGATATGCTATATGTGGACTTCCACATCTATTGTTCCCGTTTCCCGTTATATTGTTCATGTTATATTGTTCCCGTTTCCCGTTACATTGTTCTACGCTATCAACAGAGCTCAGCTCCTGTAATCATGTTACCCGTATCATGTACAGTAGTTGTTCTTGTTACATTGTATACTTGATATAACAGATCATAAAACTAACTGGGGTATGGGGGAGACTTGACGGTTGATTAGATCTTATCGGGTGATGTACTGGATCCATATTGTTCTCCCACTGAAGGGGACGGTAGTGCTACCTACCAATTGCTCCATGAGCTCTCGTTACTTGTTTCATGCTCCCCTCTTAGCAGAGGGCCCTGGTCTTAGCAGCCAGGGGTTTGTTTAAGGCCGTGATCCCGGGTATGCACGGGATACATCTACCCGATAAGAGCTCCTCGACCATAGGTTTTCAAGTAACATAAGAAAACAGTATACACTATAGTGACGTCGGGAACACTTGTTATTTGGTCACTCTCTTGTTTGGATAATGGTACCCGTAGGCCATGTCCAGATGGGTTCGACTGGAGTGCAGGCTCCAGTATGAACTGCCAGTGGTATGGGACACTGGAAGAGATTGATTAAAACACCAGGTGGTACTGATTGCTACTATTGTATAAATAACATGACTTGCCTGATACATGTTTACTACTTGTTACTGTTCCTTACCTGATACATGTCCCCTAGTGTTTAGTTGTATTTGTCACTGTTTTTGATTATTTATCTGCTATCATGTGACATGTATTCTTTGCTACTTTACTTGGTACATGTTACATTTTCTGTGGTGGCATACTATTCATGCATATGTGCATATAGTCTATTTTCTGTATACCTTGCAGACATCATTACTGTCTATACACCACACCGTATACAGGTTAGATAGCATACGCCCATCTGCATGTTCACTGCTATCACATCACCACTAGCATGTTCACTTCTATAACGTCACCAGTGATATAAACTGGACACGACTATAGACATGACCTGATGATAACCGGCTAGGTAGTGATGGTATTAAAAGATAACATGTTTATATATTTCTACTGCTTCGTATATGCGTATTATATAGTATCACTATTATCACATCTTGTATTTTATAATATTATCGTGCTTGTACTACTATTGTATCTATTACTGCCTCCTTCATTTTATCACTCACTAGGTCGCTTTCTGACGACCCTGGGTTTGCGTGCCCAGGTTGGAGACTCGAGTTCTCGTAGTGACAGATAGTCCATTGGATTCACATAGGAGATTCCTCATCGAGACCATTCATAGGTATCTTTGTGATTTGTTTCTGTTAGCTCATTTATTCCTGTATTCCTATCTGTTATGATCACTAACCTCTTTCTGCAGGTATTCTTGTACTTATTTCCGGCTGGAACCCTTATAACTCTAGAGGTGATTTCCTATACTGAGGCTTAACGTACGCGCGAGAGTGTTTGCACCTCGGGTATGTACGTCGCCATAACGTCTCCGTATCCTTGAGATAGGGGCGTTACAAGCCTCCGTTGGCGAAGGTGCATGGACGAATACGACTGATGGTGTAGGGGATGGCGATGCTGGTGATGGCGCTAGGGCTGGAGAAAGGGCCTCCGTTGGCAAAGGAGAATGCTTAGGAGGAGACATAGGCGAGCGGACGGGCACTAGAGACGGAGAAGGCACAGGCGACCATGGCACGCGGGCTGGCAAGGGCGCAGGGACGAATCCGGTCTCTGATGCTGGTGATGGAGATGATGATGCTGGTGATGGTGCCAGGGTTGGGGCCTCTGTCGGTGAAGGAAAGAGTGCGAGTCCAGGCGATAATGCAGGTGAAGATCCTGTCAATGACTGCAAAGGTAAATATAAATAAGAGATTAATATTATGAGAGATGATAGTTGAGAACATCAAGTTAGGGTTGAATTGATATCCTTTCTATTTAAATGTAATCTGCTGACCTACTAATTTCTTAAGTTTTTTTTAACAAAGACAAATCCTACACACACACACATATAAGAAATATGTATATCAGCTGACAGCTGAGAGTCCCTCTCAGCCTGCGGTGTCATGGCACATTATTAGTCACACTAGAAAAGACGGCCCGCCTATTGAAATAGTTAAAATTACTAAATGCCCCTGCGGTAAAAGATAGTGAATCTGTATAGTTTATTATTTTTTTATATTTCTGACGTTAGTCAATATTGTCACCATTATCTTTTATAACTGTGACCAAATTGCGATCAACTGAATATGAATCATGTCTCTTCAAGTGCAACTTCATCAAATCACAAAACAAATTTGATTTCTTCTTTATTAAATTTTTTACGCATATATTATGTATTTTAGGAATACGCCTAAGCTCGTAGTGATCAATAAAATAATTTCTCAATAGTTTTAAAAGCGTCCTTTGTCGTAGTCAATAATTATTTAATTTTAGATTTTTATGATATGATCTATAAGAATTTTACTAATTGTGAATATAGTCGCAGTTTACTTGTTCGCATGTAACGTATAAATTATAATTATTTTTTTTACATATTCCATGCGAATAAGGACTGCGATAATGGTCGTAGTGCTTAACGACAGCATGTCGTGAATTATTTTTTTGCTAGGTTAAATGTAATAACGGTGACTAAGGACTGCGAATATAGTTACAGTTTACGTATGATTTATATATTAGTTCTTCACTGTGACTGTTGTCCCAGCCGCCTATAAACTATAAAAATTTATTTTACATATTGCATGCGAATAGGGACTGCGATTATGATCGCAATACTTAATGGTAGCATGTTGTGGATAATTTTTTTTGTAACGCTAAATGTAATAACGATGACTAAGGACTGATACTATAGTCGCAGTTTACGTATTATTTATATATTTGTTCTTCACAGTGACTGTTGTCTCAGCCGCCTATAAACTATGAAATTTTTTTTACATATTGCATGCGATTAAGACTGCGACTATGGTCGCAGTGCTTAATGACAGCAGTCGTAATTTTCTAATTTGTGATATACAATGAAATATGCTGATTTGAGATGATTGCGATCATGTTCTCAGTATCATCTGTTTATATAGTTTAATTTTAAACTGCGATCATGGTCGCTGTTTTTAACTTTATTGAATGTAAAACGATCAAATTATTTATGACAGGGCAACGATCGTGGTCGCAGTTTCATATATAATATAGTTAATCATGGACTTCGAGCATAATCGTAGTTCTATTAGTTCAGAGTAATTATTATCTGAGTACTGCGATCATTATCACAGATAAGATGCAGAAATAATAACTATACAGCATACTTTATATATATTTAAAAATATGAAAGATCATTTTAGAGATAAAAGTAAATTTTATTTATAATATAATATGGTCAGAAAGAAACCTTATAAAAAAACAGCATTAAAAGCTCTTAAAAGAAAATAAAATAACGTTGAATATCAAAAGATCAGGAAATCCTAATCCTCATCGTCATCACCATCATAAGCAGATTCGTCATCTTCATTCTCCTCGTTTTTATGTTCATCACTTATTTTCTCATCTTCTCCCTCGTCGTCCGGCTCGCTGTCCTCTTCAGTTTCTTCCTCTTTTTGAGGGTACTTTGTTTCATCAATAAACTCCCAGAATGGATCGTCTGTATCAAACTCTTCTTTCGGTCCGTGTCGAGAAGAACCTGTAAAAGATATGCTCAAAGAAAGAGAGTCCCCAGCATCAGAGGACATGCTTTCATCAAGCATGTCTCTGTAAAGTGGCAGAGGAATAATTTCCTCCTCACTAAGCCCCTGGAAAACTTCATCATCCTCATGAAGGGGAGAATCAGATAAAATATTATTTGATATAGTGAGATAGTAAAAAGGAGTGAAGTCCAGACTGCTATCAGATTCACTAGAATATCCTGAAGAAAGAGGACTGGTGGGAGAATGATTGAATTTGAAATCTGAGTATTCAGAGGAAGAAGATGAGAAAAACATGATTCAATAATGAATTATTTCTGCAAGTTTTGAAATCAAATTGAAAACGAAGAGCACAAATATCTTTTTTAGATATGAGATAATATATTAGTTTCAAGCACTATAAAAAGGTCAATAATGTTAAACACCATGAATAGTAATAATAATTGTTATAAGTGACGGTTGAGTATTCGAAGAAGTGGTAAAAAGAAATTAAATATTTAATTGAAGCAGTTATGGCGGGAGAATCCAAAGAGTTCCTTTTTTACAGAGGTTTATTATGTGAATTAATTTTTTATATAATATTTTCCCTATATATTTAGATTATGTATGGTGCACATCTTTCTTTTATCGAGATTAATATTATTGTATCTCTTTTTTTGAGACTGTTGCTATATCACGGTAAATAGAATATTAATTACTTCAATTAGTTCAGAGTAATTAATATAATATTTTATAAGATGTGATATACGCGGACCGATCTGATGGTCGCAGGGCTAGTCTACTTTGTAAAACAATCAAAATTCTATTACATAAGGCATGCGAATAAGGACATCGACTGTGATCGCAATGCTGAACGATAGCATGTTTCGTTTGTTATTTCTATGCGAATAAGGAATGCGATCAAGATCGCAGTCGTGATATAAAATTGAAAGTTATATTATATTAGGTCTGCGACCATGGTCGCAGTGATCGAAAGTTTTGTTATACTATGACTGCGACTATGATCGCAGACTTTATAAAAAAATTAAAATTCTGTTACATAAAGCATGCGAAAAAAGACAGCGACTGTGGTCGCAGTGCTGATCGATCGCATGTTTCGTCTGTTATTTCTATGCGAATAAGGAATGCGACTAGGATCACAGTCGTGATATAAAATTGAAAGTTATATTATATTAAGTCTTCGACCATGATCGCAGTGATAGAAAGTTTTGTTATACTATGACTGCGACTATGATCGCAGACTTTGTAAAACGATCAAAATTCTGTTACATAAAGCATGCGAAAAAAGACAGCGACTGTGGTTGCAGTGCTGAACGACAGCATGTTTCGTCTGTTATTTCTATGCGAATAAGGAATGCGACTAGGATCACAGTCGTGATATAAATTGAAAGTTATATTATATTAAGTCTTCGACCATGGTCGCAGTGATCGAAAGTTTTGTTATACTATGACTGCGACGCTGATCACAGACTTTGTAAAACGATCAAAATTCTGTTACATAAAGCATGCGAAAAAAGACAGCGACTGTGGTCGCAGTGCTGAACGATAGCATGTTGTCTGTTATTTCTATGTGAATAAGGAATGCGACTAGGATCACAGTCGTGATATAAAATTGAAAGTTATATTATATTAAGTCTGCGACCATGATCACAGTGATCGAAAGTTTTGTTAGAGTATGACTGCAACTATGATGGCAGACTTTGTAAAACGATCAAAATTCTGTTACATAAAGCATGCGAAAAAAGACAGCGACTATGGTCGCAGTGCTGAAAGATAGCATGTTTCGTCAGTTATTTCTATGCGAATAAGGAATGCGACTAGGGTCGCAGTCGTGATATAAAATTGAAAGTTATGTACTTTTTTTATTATAGTTTTGAATGTATGTGTACTGCGACCTGGATCCAATTTATAATATACATTGAGAATAAAGCAATTTTTTAGTATCAAGACCGATCATAGTCGCAGTGCATTAAAAATTGCATGAACTATTATCCAACCAATCTGCAAATATTGTGGCAGTTACGAGAATATTTGATTTATAAAATATCTGCAAAATAATTAACCATTGTATTTCATTATTTTTTTACACTGTATATTTGTAATACAAAATAATATACGGCTGCCCCACATTAAATTTCATTTTTCTATTCATTTCAGTTTCTTTTATTAAATGCATATGAATTGAAAATAATACGAAATTAAATAATAAAAGAATATATAGGTTTCACGCGTGTTTTTTACTTTTTACTGCTGATGTTTTTTTCTCATTATCTTGATCCAATTTTTTTTCTTTTATCTTTTCGATATAGTAGAATTAGGAATTTTATAACTGTAGATATATTCAACAAAAAATTCTTTATAAATTAAAAATATTTTAGTTAAAATTTTGTTGTGGATGAGTTTTTGCTAGTTTAGAAATATAAAGGGGGTATTTTGGTCAATTTGATTGACGATTGTTTAAACGGGATGATTTTGATTTTTTTGGTCAATATATTCGGCCACGTCACCTCCGGCTGAGAAACTCTCTCAGCTATCGGCTGAGGTACAGTAACCTCTATATATATATATATATATATATATATATATATATATGAGAAAAATGTATATCAGCCGACGGCTGAGAGACCCTCTCAGCCTGCGGTGACGTGGCACATTATCAGCCACACTAGAAAGGACGGCCCGCCTATCAAAATAGTTGAAATTACTAAATAGCCCTGCTGTAAAAGACAGTAGATCTGTATAGTTTATTATATTTTTATATTTTCTGACGTTACTCAATTTTGTCACAATTATCTTTTATAACTGCGGCCAAACTGCAAACATTTTTTTATCAAATCACGAAACTAATTTGAATGCTTCTTTATTATTTTTCTGTTATCTAATTTGAAATTTAATGATTTTTTAATATAGTCGCAGTTTTACTTTTTTCGCATATAATGTATAAATTATTTTTTTTTACATATTGAATTCGGATAAGGACTGCGACTATGATCGCAGTGCTTAACGAGAGCAAGTCGTGGTACTGCGACTATGGTCGCAGTACTCACGACAGCATTTTTTTTTGGGTGAGTTTTTTTGCTAAGTTATATGTAATAACAGTGTCTAAGGACTGATATTATAGTTGCAGTTTACGTATGGTTTTATATGTTTGATCTTCACTATAACTTATTGCATGCGAAGTAGGACTGCGACTATGGTCGCAGTGTTTAAGAACAACAGTCGCAATTTTCTAATTTGTGATATACAGTGAAATATACTGATTTGAGAGGATTGCGATGATGTTCGCAGTATTATCTGTTCATATAATTTATTTTTGGACTGCGACCATGGTAGCTGTTTATAACTTTATTGAATGCAAAACGGTCAAATTGTTTATAACTGGACAGCGACCGTGGTCGCAGTTTCATATGTAATTATAATATGAGTACTGCGACCATTATTTCGGATAGGCATGCGAAAAAAGATTGTAAGTTTGGTCGCAGTGCTGAAGGAGGTCGCAGTGCTGTACGATAACATGTTTTCGTCTGTTATTTTTTATGTTATAAGGAATGTGACTATGGTCATGCGTGATATAAAAAGTTTTTGTTATACTATGACTGCGACTAGTGTCGCAGTCGTCATTTAAAATTGAAAGTTATTTTGTATTAAGTGTGCGACTATGGTCGCAATGATTGAAAGTTTTATTATATTATGACTGCGATTTAGGTAACACGTGAGAATTTTGTTACAGAAGGCATATTCCTGTTTATTTCACATTATGTTCATCCAATTTTTTTTCTATTATATTTTCGATGTAGTAGGTTTACGAATTTTATAACTGTACATATATTCAACTGAAAATTATTTTAGGTAATTTTTGTTTGTGGATGAGTTTATGGCAGTCAGAAGTAAAAATGGGGTATTTTTGTCATTTTGATTCACGAATGTTTAGACGGGATTTATGGGGTATTTTTGTCATTTTGATTTACGAATGTAGGCGGGATTTTTTTTTTTTTTTTTTGCACCTACACTCTGCGACCGATCTGTGGCATATATTCAGCCACGTCACCGCGGGTTTAGAAACTCTCTTAGCCGTCGGCTGAGGTACAGTAACCCCTATATATATATATATATATCCTTTCTATTTAAATGTAATCTGTTGACCTACTAATTAACTCTCTCGGAGATTTTCTGGGATAAGTCAAGGGTTTATATAGGAATTGGAGGGAGAGGGGTAATTAGATGTGAATACATTAATTGACTGATTAGTTGATTGATTAATTGCTTAGAACACCATGTGATTATAAGAGGAAAGGGGATGAGAACAAGGAAATGTGCATATCAAATGTGATATTTGGAAGAAGATTCAGTGCATATATATTTTCAATGAATGAATCATTCATTAATTTTGATTGATTAGTGATTAGAAATTCGTGTGATTTATAAAAGGAAAGTATTGTATGTGCCAGTTGGAATATTGGAGGAATATTCATTCAATATTTTACCAATTTACAACCACATGTTGAGTTTAAAGAGATGCCTAATGGATGATTAATAGAAATTTCTTTCATGGCTTAATTTTCACAAAACCACCATCATCTTTACCCTATTTCGAAAACCTATCCAATTTTTTTAAATACAATAAGTTATATTTCTTTTAATGATAGTTTTACGAAAGTTTCTGAGATTTTTGTGAAAATTCAAGACAGTTTATTGTATTTTTAAAAGTTTTTGAGGTTTTTTTTTTCTTTTGAAAACGAGTGAAAGTCCATGGTACTTTTATTAAATTAATCCTTTCTTTTAAGGTATTCACTAGTTTATGATGTATTATAAATACATCAAAGACTAGAAAATTAAAGATGGAATGTATGAATGAAGACTTAACAATTTCAAATTACCTATACAACCATTCATAGTGTTTACCTATTTCTCAATATATAGATTTATAATGTTCAAGTAATTAATCAGTGTCATATATAAATTGGAAATATAGCTATAATATCTGAATTTTTTTTTTTCATTTTTTAAGCCATTATAGTCTTGCAAATTCATGTCATAGATAAAACGTTAACTTGCATATATAATTTGCTGAATCCACGTTTCCACATTATTTTTTGAGAGAAATTCTACATGTCATATCCTTAACTTTAATTTTTTTTTAAAAGATTTATCGTGTCTGTATACCTGTATTGATGATTTGTATGATATCTATATTCTTTGTTAATTCTATAATTATTTCAGTTATTGTTTTTATATTAGTTTCAATGAAATTTCACAAATCATTATGCTTGATGGGATGGCTTAATTGGTCCTCATTGTTGTTGTTTTTTTTATCGTTGATCGTAAAAATTGATTCTTCATAAATTATTGATCTAACTATGTGATCAATCCGATGATGCAATTGGGCAAATCTGAATCCATAGAGAAATTCAATTCACAGAATTTTTTTCTTTTAAATTTTGCGAGCTTAAGGTAGAACACAAACAACCAGTGAGAGACAATTTGGCACAAAACTTTAATATGAAATAACCTAATATTATAATAAATTATCAAGCATCCATACAAATCACTACATAATGATAGAAATCTCAAAACAAATTCAAAATCTTGTCCCCCCTGTTACCTAGAAAAGAATCCATTGCCCAGTACTAGGATTCTAAGAGAAATCTAAAAGAGCAAAAAGAATGATCCAGCAGCAACAAGGCCAAAGACTGCAGACACCGAGAACACAGGCAGAGCGCCGGCGGCAGAGTTAGCGGCAGGGGGCGCAGCTGGTGCCTCTGACGGTGAGTTGGAGATGGATGACGGAGTTGGGGGAGGCGGCGACACCACAGCAGATTTCGGAGACAAACCAGGGGAAGGAGAAGGGGCCAACACCGGTCTCGGAGTCAGAGTCGGTGCAGGTGCCGGCCCGGGCGCCTGCGAGACTCCGGTACCGGCCAGCAGTGCTACAGCCATCACCATTGCAAACACAGAGAAGGAGCTAACACAGACTGCCATGGCTGAGAGTTGAGAGAAGAGAGGCAAAGAGGAAATAAGATTGAGATGGTGAGAGCAGAGAAGAGGGGAGGGGGTTTATATAGGAATTTGGAGGGAAGGGTTAATGGAAGTCGGTTTGGATTTTTAGGAAACCAATTTAATTTTAAGGAAGGAGGGTGACTGGTAGTATCCTTTAATTGACTAGGATTCCGCGTTCAACGCGTTGCTTGGGACTGAATCCAAGTAATCAAATTGACAACCACAGATGAGTTAGGTTTCTGTCACCAGCTGCACAAATCTCATGAAGCCAAGTCATTCCTTTTTTTTGAGGAAAGAGTTGCTCATGAAGAAATAGAGTCATGGCTGATGCATTGCAGCCAACTACAGTATTTCAAACACAATTGCAATTTACTCCATTGAAGAATGAATATGAGTTCAAAATTGAAGAATTACTGATCAATTAGAGTGGACGGTAGGAAATTATACTTTCAAAATTGATCTGAAGCTGTTTTCTGATCTCCACACTGCCCATCACCAGTAGTCTGAACATGAACAAGTCCCATATCTGAAATGAGTTTGAAATCGTTCCAACCAACCCTCTACAAACTCCAATACCATTGTAACGATGTGTAGGAAAGAGAGGATATCGTCGAGGAAGTCGACAAGGATCGAAGTCGACGAAGGAAAGGAAACAACAGCAACAACAGGTCAGCAGAAGCAGCAGCAGGAGAACGGTCGACCGGCCCGGTCGACCGCCCGCAGTAGCAGCAGTTCGGTCGACCGGTCCGGTCGACTGACGTGCACAACATGCACAAGGCTTCAGCGATCGACTGGTCCGGTCGACCGCAGGAGGAGATCGGTCGACCGTCCGGTCGACCGACTGAAAGTGCCTAACTCTCGGTTAGGCCCGGTCGACCGGTGCATAGGGTCGGTCGACCGACCGGTCGGGTTCGGGCTGTTTTGCTGAATTAGAAATCTGTTATATTTAAGGGCGGATTTTCTAGGGTTTGCTGTAGCAGGAAAATTTGTAGCTCTCTTGATACTCAGAGGTGCTGCAAAAATTGTAATTGATTATTCAAATCAATAGAAACTCTCTTTCCTTACCCCGAGGACGTAGGCGATAAGGCCGAACCTCGTTAAATCTTTGTTTCGTGTTCTTTCTCTGAGTTTGTGAGTTTGTGCTATTATTAGAATTTGTTCTTCGTGCATTGGAGATCTAGGGCTTCCTCTTCTGGTTGTTGTCGGAGCACAACAAGTGGTATCAGAGCTTCCCAAGTTTCGCGTGGGATTTTCTGGCGATTTGGAGGGCATCGGGAGCTGATTCGGTGGAGATCGTGTGTCGATCTCAGATCAGTGGTAGTCTTGGTCGTGGGATCGTGTGTCGCTCTCAGAACAACGCAAGGAGTGCTCAAGGAATCATTGGTGGAATAGATCCGGTCAGAAACTCAATCTAGGGTTTCGTGAAGAAGGTAAAAATCTGATTTTTATCGACGTTGTGTATCTATTTCCAGTTGATTTTCCGCATACATAGAGGATCCAGTTAGATAGATGATTGTTATTCATTTTTGCATATTTTACCACATCCATACCATGCATATTGCAAATAAAAATGTGATTTTTAATCCTTTTCTCTCTATTTTTGCAGGTCCATATTCTAATTGAGAAAAGGCCCAAAATCCCTTTAATTATCAAAAATTAAAGGAAAATAAATCAAAGCCCAAAAGAAAGCCCAAATGTTGAGGCCATGATCAGAAGAGATCCACGCGCCAACTCATACTTCCAGAAGGTCCACGTGGCTAACAACCTACGAGATACGCGCAACAGAAATCTCGGCCTCAACGGCCAAGATTTTGCCGCGCTTTCCAGGATTTTGCCGCGTGTCCACGGCGGTTACAAGGCCGTTGAGGCCGAGATTCTCTCCAACAACCTGGATTCTGGAGCCTTCTCTCTGAGGCTATAAATACACCACCAGGGCCTTCGCAAAAACTAGAGGAGAGAGGAGAGAATAGAGGGAAGAGATTGTATTTTGTTGTATTTTCTCTAGGTTTATTTCTCTTAGTCTTCTTCCTCCAAGAAATTCTGCAAAAAGAGAGATTGTGAGAGAGAGAAAGCTTGTGTAAATCAAGGTGTGACAACTTGTGAAGCAAGGTTTAATCCAATCTCCTTTCTCTACTTGAGCATTTTCTAGTACTTTACTTGCATTCTTTAATTCAAACTTTACTTTCATTGCACTCTTATTCATGAATTACTTTTCTTTTCTTGTAATGGCTAGTAGCTAATTTCTTCTAACATGACTAGCTAACAACTAATCTTGCTTAACTTCTAACTCTTGGGTGAATGCAAATTCTTCATCTTGCAATTGTTGAGTCTTCTTCATCCCCGATGGGTTACTTTCAAGCTTGGCAATTTCTTGTTGTAATTCTCCATATGATTCATGTGTGCCTCATTTAGAGCCTTGTCTTTAGAACAAGTGCCTTGATGGAACATGGAGATGGATCACCAACCATATGCTATTTGTTGTACACCTTCTTTACTTCAATTAATGAATGTTGTATCTTCTTCCTTAGCATCCCTTGAGTGGCAACTCTTTTGATTCCACCATTGAAAGTCTATCTTGAAGGCCTATGACATCAATGAGGCTACAAGACAATTCCAAGAAGATCACCCGTCAATCAAGTGGGAAAGTAACTAGACTAACACGCAAGACAAACATATGCCGATGAATCAACATGAGGCAAGCATCACCCTAACGGAGATTAGTAAGTTAGCAAGTTAGTAATGTTAGCTAGTCATTGTTTTCCATTATGTTTGCAAAGGGGGAAAACTTACAAAAAAAAAGTTGAGGAGCTAAATTATAAGTATTCTAAAAAGATTACAAGTAGATCTCCTCAGAGATTCTGGAGAAGTGTGCCGATAGGAGTCTGGTCAGCGCGCGACCACTTTGTCCCTTTGACGATGCGAGCGATGAGATTCCCTTCTCGCCTGGTTCGGGGAATCAGAGAATAGAAGGTTGGTAGAACCCTCTTACTGCTTCTCAAAATCGCCTTCAATAAGGAATTCCTTCTCGCCTGGTTCCGGAGATTCCTTGAGAAGAAGGACGATGATAGGGTATCAACACCCTGGATAGAGAAAGCAATTCTCTAAAATGTCTCTGAATTCGAAAGCGCACGGTGCTTATGAAGAAGCCCGATCTTTGAGAAGACGCCAATCTCGCTGATGATCAATCGATGATCCTCCTTGATCTCCTCCCCTCCTCCTCCCTTGTGCCCCTGACGGGCTATTTATAGGGAGAGCAAGGGTATAATCGTCCCCTTGAAGATATGGAAACAGATTGAACCTAATCTGTTTGAATCTGGAAAGTAGCCTTGCTGCGAGGCTAGGATAGCTTCTGCGGAGCTAGAATTGGCAGGTCGGTTGATCTGTTTTGATCCTTTCCATATTGTTGGGAGATTCTCCTTGATCCTCTTACTCGTTTCAAGAGAGTCAAGAGATAGCGGCAATCACCTGCCATATTTGAATCCTAATTGGATTTGATCAGATTGGATCCGATCTCATCAGGAGATTTGATTGGTCAAAGGTTGACCATAGTAGACCAATAACGGAGCTGCCCGCTTTGAAGTTCATAGCGGAGCTAGAGGCAACTCTTGGCGAGGTCCGAAAAGAGGCTTTTCGGCGAAGCTATCAGTTAGCTTCCTGGCGATGCTCTGGATGATGCTAGCCTCTCAAACGAGGCTATCTCCTTGGGCTAATGTAATGCTAAATGCTAGCATTTTAGACCTGCTGAGGTCTGTTTAGAAACAATCCGGGTTCACTGTTCTGCTTGCTGGATCAGTGGAGTCCGAGCTGCTTCCTTGTCCCTTGGAGGTGGATGAAAACTGGTCTTCAGCTTGTCTGTCGCTAGACATTGTTCGGACCAATGAGAATCTTGTCTTTTTTAAGTGTCAAAAAGACCCCCTTCAAAGTTTTCGAGAGTCTGCAATAGCTCAGACTCCGAAACACTTTGAACTGCTGTGATAGTATGTGAAGTATGAACGTCGCCATGATGGTTGAGTTCAGCTTCGCCTTCAATCCTGCTTTGGGATGAATTCGCCGAAGAATTGCACTGGTTCGCGAGTAGCTTCGCGTCGGGGTAGCTCCGCGTCTGGGCTTCCAAGAAATAAGTTCGCTTTGGAACTCCTGTTGCCTTTTCAAAGCTAACTGCCGTGGGGCGGTTACGAGGAGGATCATTCCTTCTTTCGCACTGATCGAGAGAGATGTTCTCCGATTTGCACGTTTCCAAGGGAGGATACTCCCTTTCTTCAAGGCGTCATAAGTGTCTTTTATGAGGGAGACGTTTTTCCCTTCGCACGGTTCCAAGGGAAACCGTCCCTGTTCTCAAGGCGCAGTAAATGCCTTAAATGCGCTCGTGTTTCCACGCTTGAGGTGGGAGTGCTCAGGCCATGGGGCCTATAAATAGGACACTTGAGGTCCTCTGAAGAGAAATGTTTTGCCTTTCTTCTTCTCTTCTCTTGGTTGAGAGAGATACTCAGATCTCTGAATTAGTGGGAAAGCCCACTCTGGTTGTCTATCCGGCCAAGGACCAGTAAGTCTTGATCGTTCAACGACTTCACCGATTTTTAGGGAATTCATCTCCCTTAGTTTAGCTTTGACAGCTGCTTTAGGGATTAACTTCCCTCGATCTTCATCTTGCAATTGGCTGCTGCAGAGAAGGATCTCATCATGGCTTTCTGCGAAGCCATCGTCTTGATTTGATTAGAGAGACCATTGCTTGTTTAGTCCGCTGCGTAGGCAGGACTTGGGACTTGGCCTCTTCAATAGTTGAGCCAGTCTTGCCATATCGGTGAATGTTGAGACTGTTTCTCACAAGATCAGTCTGACTTTGCCGTATAGGTGAAGCTAGGACTTGGCGTTTGCTGAGCCAGCCCATGGTTGCTGTGCAGGCGGAGCTTGTCCTCTGCTGAAGTCGGATTGCTTTTGCCGCCCAAGAATCTGACTTAATATCTTTGCAGCTCTTTCTGTGCTTGACTGCTAACTTGCTCCAATTTGCCTTGCAGTGAGCTATGCTTGCCAGTCTGGTAACTTGATGGAAGAAACCATGAAATTGCCTTATGCTTCCCCGGTTGAAGCTTTACTTTTAAGCAGGAGGAACAATTCGGGGCAGCGAATGCGCGTCCCAGGGGCTGTTGGCAGCCTCTTATCCGAGATGATTCGTTCTGAGGTGAGGCTGGCCGCCGCCTTTATCGGAGAGGGTCCGCTTCAAGGTAATGGGCGTCGCCTGTGGGATCGCCGGCATCATTGCCGACTTTCAACTTTGGTGGCCTTTGGGGGCGATCCACTTCAGGAAAGCGGATATCGCGCCTGTTAGATCACTGGTACCACTGCCAATTCCCATTATACGTGATCTATCGTGTTGGCGGCGATAGGTTTTTATTGCCAGGCTTCAACAAAAATGGCCTGGCAAGATCTGCCATTTTGTGGAGAAAAATGACCGTGTCCTTGTGGCACCACTGATTACAGCCTTATGCAGGAGGAGGGCCCTTCCTGTCCCGTTGGTCTAGCCTGGGAGCAGATAAAACCGCTTGTATGCCTTTTATGCAAATAACCTTGTTAGGCAACTTGGTGTGTTATATGAAACACAGCTTTGATGTAATATCAAATGTACCCTTGCTTTTGAATCAATGAAAGTTCATCGTCTGATCATCTGATTTTTTTTTGCTTACTTTCACTGAGAGTTTGGCCATAGCTGGGCTAAACTGTGTGCGGAGCTAAGGACATAGCACCTTTTTAGAGGGCTAAGGTAAGCCTCTCGGCGAAGCCTTTAAAAGATTGTGCGAAGTCCGCACTTTTGCACCAGCAGAGTTAACTCTTAGTAGAGTTGAACCGGCGCTTCTCGGGAAGGCGCTTCGAGCGCTGTTTCGAATTAATTCGAAACGGCGGCATGGGCCTTTTTTCGAGGCCTCATTTCAGGCGCTGATTGGCCTATAAAAGCCCGATCGGGCTGAATATGGAAAGGTCTCTCTTTTTTCAGAGAACTTTCTATCTCTTCCTCTTGTTCTTCCCTTTCATTCAGAGATCTTTGAGGACTCTAGCAGCTCTTCAATGGCGCCCAAAAGACGAGCGGGAAAAGAAGTGGCGACTTCTGCGGCGGAGGGCCTTCCTCCTTCGGTCATCGAGCGACCAGTCACTGGTAAGGAATTTTCCTGTCTGATTGGAGACCGAGGTCTCTTTTCCTTTAGAGCCGGTCATTTGGCTATTTAGGACGATCGAATGGGATTTATCCTCATTAGGGAACTCGTTTCCCTGAACTTCCCTATTTTCCTTGCACCAGGGAAGTAAGAACTGAACAGTTCTTCTTTTAGGCTTCCGTAGGAAGCCATTGCTCGGGCAATCTCCATCCTGTTGAGGAACAGGATATGGGTCGTGTTCCTTCAGTCGTGGCCACGAAGGACGACCGTTGACCATGATGTCCTTTTGATGACGTCAGCCCTTAGGGCTATGCCACTTCCTGCTTTAAGCGAAGTCGGCGCTTTGGATATTTTCTGCAAAGATGCAGTCTTATCCATGAAGCGAAGCTTTTTCAAAGCTATCGCCTTGCAGGCCCTGCTTGCTGGGCGAGGCTATGCCTTAGCGAATTTTTTTGTTTTCGCATCCACTTGATTGGTGAACTAATCATAGTTCATTTCTGTTTTTGCAGTACATTACGCCTCCGGCCTCCAGAACAGTCTGTTCGGTCTAACCAGTCGAGCAGGCGGAAACATCAGCTTGCAGTTCTATGGGCAGGCTTCATTGTTCAGCGAGCCGAGCTCCCTTGTACGGGATACGCTCATCCAGGACGGTCGTCCGCAGGCCATGCGGAGCATCTTGACTACGGCTCCGCTTGAAGATATCGACCGTCAGGCTTACAGAAAGCCTGACTTCATGTTCGGGGATGCTGCACCTGATCCCGATCGCCAGCTGCAGGCCGGCGAAGGGCAGTGGATTTTTCAGTTGGATGGCGAGAAATCTTATCTTCCGTCCACTAAGCGGCATTTTGCTTTGTCTTCCTTCGCGAGCGTGACTCAGGCTCGGAAGATGGCGTGGGGCGTGAGCCTAAATGCCGAGTCTGTAAGTGTCGGGAGGTTGACATTCCAGTCCGGCTATTCGAGGGCGGGCCATCCTCGTAGCATAATGGGGCTTTACCCTGGGAAGGTATCGCGGGACCTTCCAGTAGGAGAGAACCCAGCTGCGGCGCCGACCTTTGGCACTCAGTTCTGCGAAGTTGACGGGAACTACCCCGCCACCGATTTCAGGACTCCCGGTTGGGTCCACCCTCCTAGATCGTGGTGGGCGGAGTTGACCAACTATATCCTCACTCATTTTGAGGGAGACTTAGAGAGGTTAAACCTCCATGAGGCCGTCAGGGCGACCTGCTACGGCATTGAGATGAAGGTGGCGTGCTTCTACGCCATCCTTGAGTTGTACTGCCCGGCCTCGGGGACTTTCTTCACCCCGGTTGGTGAGTTGGGCATGGCCCTGCACGAGATGCGGGAGATCTCTGCTTTGCCCTTCGGGTCTCTTCCATACGAAGAGTACTTTCCCTGTGAGGCGGAGTTGGCTATTCTGGAGAAGCAGGAGCCTGCTCTGCTCGAGACATATCGGGAGTTAATGTGCCACTTGCATATCTGTTCCAGCATCCACGGAGGTGGCAAGGGTAGCTCGAAGAGCTTGAAGAGCTGGGGGAACTACTTGTTCCCGGATATGACTAATGCACCTGAGGCAGCTCATTGCGGAGTTGCTGAAGAAGACATCTTGGCAAGGATGGAGGTGCATGCTGAAAAGGACATCGTCGTGGCAGAAGATGATGGTCCTTTCGGGAAGGGTGATGTTCTTCGGAGCTTTCACCATCAGGCCCGTCGGCCTATGTCTCGCAAGGCGTTGCTGGCCGGCTTCTTAACCATCTGGTTAAAGAAGTGTGTCGTGCATTCTTCTTCGGGTGACATCGTCCACCCGAATGTGTTGCTGCCTGCCGTCCGCTTGGTCCATGACCACCGTCTGAGTCTTCTCCCGGCCATGGTGTGTTGTATTCAGAGGGGTCTTCGTGCACTGACGGAGGCTTTCTGCAGGCCAATGGCGTCAAGGCGAGGGAAGGGTGTCGTCCTGCCTTGTGACGGACCCAATCCTAGGGTAGGTTTACCGTACACCTACTTGATGGCGTGGTTCGCCTTGCACTGCCCCAGTTTGATTGGAGCTGGGGAAGACCCTCCGCAGGGTGTTCAAACGGCGCTTCTCCGTCGCTTTGAAGGCCGTTCGTGGCAGAAAACTTATGTGGCCGAGGCCCATAAGTTAGTGCGTCGTTATGACGCTTATAGCCTGTTCCGTTGTTTTCCTCGCCTGCGGGGTGCAGGATACAACGAGGAATTCCATGATGTGGAGTCAGGTCGGTCTCCCATGAGTCGGGGTATTTTCGAGTGGCTGGTCTGTATCCGACCCTCGCATTTACTGTACAGGAGTGGGGATACCTGCTACCTGGAGCCCTACGTCCCGAGCCGGTTTGCCCGCCAATTTGGGTATGACCAGTTGTATGTGGGAAACCCCGATCCGGACCTGGCTTTCATGGGGAGCCTCATTGATGGGGCTCGTGCTTGGCGGTTCTTTACCGCGGATGACACTGGAGCGTGGCTACGCACGCCGCTGAGGGATCCCGGCCTTTGGACGACCCTGTGTTTCTGCCAATGGTATGCAGCTTCGAACTCTACACCTGCTGGGTTTAATGCCAACCGTTCGGGTGTGAAGTTAATTTCTCATCGGATGAGGCAGAAGGCTTCTGATAAGAAGGAGGGAAAACGAGTCCGTGTCCCTGGCATAGAGGAGTTCATCGCTGTGGATGATAGCGAGGCTTCTGATGCAGGGAGCCCTCGCTTTGAGGTAGGGACGAGGGCTGATGCCCATGAAGCTGATACTCGTGAAGCCGGGTCTGGTGTAGTGGGGACAGCTCCCTCACAACATGTGGAAGAAGTGGAAGAAGAGGACTCTGATGTCCACTTCAAAAGGAAGCGTGGGAGTGGATCCCGTAGGAAGTCGTCGGCGAAGAGGCCCCGTCGCCAGACTCCTACCATCGTGGTAGAGGGTGAGCCCTCTGCGGCGCCTCATCCTGCTGCTCCATTAGGGGTTGAGCCGTCGGTTGCTGAACCGACAACTGGTAAGATTGCATGATGCGCCTTTGATGTGTTCTAGATGACTCACCGTCTGCCTTGTTGTTGCAGGAGTTGAGGAGCATGGGGAGCAAGGGGACCAGTATGATCCTCTATTCGCTTATGGAACTGCAGCTGGTTCCTTTGCTCGCTCGAAGGAGTCTGGAGGTGATGCGGCCGACATTGGCCTCTCGGGTGCCGGGACTTCTAAAGGAAGTCCTATGGCATCCGGCTCTATCGGGTGGTCTGCGGAGGAATCGGCGAGCAGGCCGGCTATCCGCGTTGATTCTGGCAAGAACTTCGCGATGGAACCGCTAGAGACTGATGAGGCTGACGAAGTAACATCAGCCTTCGGTAAAATGACGACCTTTTGATCTCCTCTTGTTTACTGCATCTGCTTTTTGACCATGGCTTTGTTGCAGGTGTTCGGCCTCAAGATGCGTCGGCTTTGAAGGAGCCGGAGACTTCCCCTGGAAGGTCAGAGGGTGGGTTGAGTGCTTCGTCCACGGCGGATGTTGCCATGTTGGACGTGTTGTATGGCGACTTGCCTTCTTATCAGCCCACGTCAGCTGAAAGGCGAGAGGCTGAAGGGGCGGCAGTCCCGGAGGTATCCTCACTCCCAATCACATCACCGAGTGAGGTGCCGGCAATTTTGCCCAGTGCGGGGTGAGGGTGATCGTGGACCCTAGTTCCCCGACTTTGATTGTCGAGCCTGCTGCTCAGGAGGTGGTTGCCAGTCCTACCTCCGCGGTGGCTGGCGTGCTGGTGTCGCTGAGGACTCCGCCGAGGTCACCTTTGGCTTGCTCTGCTACTGTCGATGTTCCCGCTTCTTCTTCTGCGGCGGTGTCGACTGGGTTGGTAGATTGCTCCGAGGCTGTCTCAAGGGTTGATGAAGCTGAGAATGACTTCATCAGTAATCTGGTCGACAACTTCTATAACAGTTTGGAGCAGACTATCGGTCTAGTCTTGAAGGGCTCGCCTGTGCCATTCTCGAAGCTGAAGATGGTCCTCTCCCGTGGCATTGAGTGTATCCGGGACTTTGAGGGGTACCATCAAGCTGCTGCTCTAGAGCTCCTGGTAGATGACCTTGAGAAGGACGTGGAGGAATGGCGCCATCTCCATCGTTCAGACGCAGCGTCTTTGGCTGATGAACGGCTCACACGTCTTGTTGCCCAAAGGCGCGAGGCTCAGCTCGCCGCTCAAGAGGCTGCTGAGGCTATCTCCTCTGACTTGAAGTCCTTGGAGACAGAGCAAGCAGAGGTTGGGAGTGCAATTGACGCTTCCACCAGTGCTCTTCTTGATGCCGAAGATAAGGTTAAGAGGGCCGAAGAGATGATCCGGAAGGCAAATCTCCTCTTATCCAAAGCTACACAAATGCGTCATGAAGAGTCTGCGCGGCTTGAGCAGCTCAGGGCTCGGAGTGAGGAACTGGCGCGGCAGAAGTCGTCACAGAGGGCGACTTTGGCGGAGGTCGAGGCTCGTCTGGCTCAGGCGGTGGACTTCGATGAGGCTGAGCTAAGATCACAAGCGCTGGCCCAGGCTGCTGATGACAGGAGGACGAGGCTAGTTTCGCTCGGAGATCGGATCCGATCTTATCATGTACGCCTATAGGCTCCTCCATGTATCCCATCCTTTTGGAATTTAATAAAAATTCTTTCTTTTGTCGTCTTTGTTTGTTTGGATAATGGGGCATGGCTGTCTGTTGGTTCAGAGGTCGCAATGACATAACCGAATGGGACGTCGCCAGTCTCGAGGTCAGCCCTTTGCGGGGCTAAAAGGGGAGATACTTGCCTTTTGTAAATGTCAGCAAGCATCGAGATTGGGACTTAGCTGTCTGCTGGTTCAGAGGTCGCAATGACGTAACCAATTGAGACGCCACTAAGCTCAATGGTAGATGAGACTTGGCTATCTGCCAGTTCAGAGGTCGCAATGACATAACTGGTTGAGAAGCCACCAAGCTTCAAAATAGGTGATACTTGTCTTTTGTAGATGTCAACAAGTATCGAGACCTGTCTTTTGTAAATGTCAACAGGGCTCAAGATTGAGACTTAGATGTCTGCTGGTTCAGAGGTCGCAATGACATAACCAATTGAGACGCCACTAAGCAAATCTTGTCTTCGATTCTTTTCATTTTATTTCCATAGTTTTCATTTTATGTACAAACCAACCACCAATTCTTTCATTTCTTTTCCATGCCTTTTGCATTCTTTTAAAACAAAGAAGAACTTTCGTTTTCTATCTTCACATTAAACCGTAAAGCTTCCATCGTGAGCTCTCCTTGTGGATTCGACCCGTATAGCTTGTGCTACTACGGTGATTTGGAAAGGATACATCAATCATTTTAAATACATTGTGGAGTGATCAAGCACCTAAGGTTGACTCTAAACCTTCTCTCTTTATTGAATATTTGTGCAATCTACCACACTATCCTTTTCCCTATCAATAGATGGCAGAAGAAAGTACTTCAGTTAGGACCATGAATCCTCATCCGAGGATTGACGTCGTGAAGTTTAATGGCACAAATAATTTTGGGATGTGGAGATGTGAGGTTATGGATGCCCTAAATGCATCGAACCTCGAGGATACTCTACTTCTGGAGAAGAAGCGAAGCACAACCACTGATGAAGAGTGGGAGAAGATGAACAGGTCTGCGTGTGGTTTGATTAGATCATGTTTAATACAAGATGTAACACCCCATCCTCAGTATACGTGCACAGTTACGTATCCTGATTTTTGGTGCATTTTATTATTATTATTTTATTTTATTATCTGCTATTTAAATAATTACTCATGTAGCAGTACTGCATGATTTGATCTGTTTGGTATTCAGATTTGACTAATCTTAATTTCAAATATTATCTTTTAATATTCTAGATTTTTCATGATTTTCTGGGATTTTTCAGAGTTTATCAAAAATCCAGCCTACCCGGTGTAGACACCGTTCATAGTAGATTCCACGATTTTTATTTTGAAAATGGAATTGAATTTCTGAAAATCGATTTCACCAAAAATCTTTATATAATATTTATTATTTTTGAGAATTTTTGGAGAGCTTTCCGAGACACTTTAATTTTTGGACCTTTCCGGAGTCCTCGGTATTTTCCCAGATACCGGGAAATCATTCAACTACTTCACTCTTCTTTTTTTCCATTTTTCTCTCTCCTTCCTCAAACGCGAGCTTCACCAGCTGAGTTCATCATTAATGCAGCCACCCTCTCCATGCTGCATTAAATGCTTATGGGCTGACTCAACTCAAGTCCAAATCACCCATGCCTTGTCCTTTTCTTTTGAAACGCAGCCTCCTTGCGTTTTCCTCTGGACGCAGCCTTGAGCTCCCGCGTTTGGCTCTTTAAATGGCCTAAACGCAGCCTTGGGACTTTGCAAACGCCACACTCATTGGAGGGAAAGTGATGATGGTTTATTATTATAATATTTTCCTCCCTTTATATATATATGCATCCCCATCTCTCTCTTCCATTTTTCCTTCATCCTTTTTGTTCCTGCAAGCTCCAACAGCAAGCTCACCACCACCAAGCCCCTTTGGCCGGCCATCACAACTACTCACCATCTCCATTTTTCCATCACCAATTCCTCCACCTTCTTCTCCTCCATCTCCTTCACCATTTCCAAACAACTAACTCCATCTTCTTCAACCTCTTTCACCAAGAGACACCAAAAGAACCCATCACCTCCACAAAACTTCATCACCTTCTCCACCACCACCTGCACCACCGTAGCCTCCACCGAGCATACCATCTTCACCCCTCGTCGACCTCTTTCCGGCGGACTATAGCTTCATTCCCCGCAACGCCATTTGCAAAATCTCGTTTTGCCATATTGAGTTAGACTTGCACCATCAACCTTTTGCCTTCTCTTGTGGAGACCGGCCACTCCTTTGGATTGGGGCCGTGTTCTTCTTCGTTGACAGGATTCTAGGCCAGTGCCCTCCTTTTGGTTTGGGACCGAGCTTCATCACCGTAGATTTTCCGGTAATCGTTCGCGATTGTTCCGGTGATCATTTTGGTGATTAACTTGGCAAAGGACTCATCTCTTCACTTGGCACTCTTGCTGGACTTTGGACGCATTCTAGGCGAGTAATTCTACTCGCCAAGACTTGGACATTGTTCTCATACTTGTAATATTATCAACAAACCACAGCCCTCAAGCATCAGGATCTGTTCTCTGTTTTGCACCCATTAGTCGACTTGGCCCCACAACTAGTCGACTAACTTCCTTGAAACGCAACTTTATTTCTGAAAACGCAGCTTTCATTAGTCGACTACCCCTTTTCTACAGTCGACTAACTCTCTCCTGAGACGCGGACTTGAGACAAGACGCGGACTTGTGAGACGCGGACTTGAGACAAGACGCGGACTTGTGAGACGCGGACTTGAGACAAGACGCGGACTTGTGAAACGCAGTCTTGCGAAACGCAGCCTATTAGTCGACTAACCCCTTCTCTATAGTCGACTAACTACTCTATAAGTCGACTAATTGCCTTCCCCTAGTCGACTAATTTTGGTTATTTGATGTGGTTAATTACTTTCTTGGAAATGAATCTTATACTCGGGTCATGTATTAGATATTGCTATTTCATGGCATGTTACTTGATGAATATCACCTCTTATCATGCTATCTATTGACACAAGGCATGATACACCTGACTCCTATAATTATCATTATAACGGGAATGATAACCGGACTTCATGATTTACAAACTTGATTACTTGATAGTACGAACCAGTACTCCTGATATACCTGTACTCTTGACATGTTCCTGCTCATTCCCGAAATCTGATAATTATTTAATATACCATAAAATGAGACAACTTACATTGGGTCGGGGGAAACATGCGGCTATCAATATGTGTTCGTGTTTACAGTGGCATTAGGTATGTTATGCAACTGAACTTCCGGTCTGACCTGTGGGCCTCCAGGCGACCGAGGGGAGTGCTGGCTCCCTCATTCCTGGTACCATCATGATAAGGGCATACAATAAGTCCCTCCTGTTTGCCTTGCGGCGGGTTCCGTCACCAAGCAACGGAACAATCCTGGGCCGTGGTCCCGGGTATGCACGGGACCCACTGTAAACATAGTTCGTTGATACCCCCGCTGGTTTCCAATAACAACCTTACTTTACTGGGATATGGATCTATGTGTGCTGGGACGCTAGTCCACATAGCTAGATATCAGGGTAAGGTGAGCTATAATAATAATAATGATAAAAGACGCTAATTGTGGGAGTTGTATGCACTTGGATTACGGTGACATGAGATAAAGGTATATAGATGAGGGTTTCCTTATTTGGATTATTCCCTCGAGGTACTAGTCTCGTGAAGCCGTAGTTTAAGCGTATACATTGCCCTTCCGTTTATAATATGTTGTGCTTCTTTTACTTGCTGGCTGATTTCTCAGGATATTATACCAACTCTCATGCTCATGTTTCTATTGCCACTCGGCTGTAACCTGCTCTACTTGTTCGGGAGGTCCTGACTCCCTTGAATTTGTATGTTCAGGTTCCGAACCTTGGATCGAGGTGGAGCCTTCTGTGGAAGATCAAGCTTTCCTTGCCGAGCAAGTTGACTAGTCTCGGTTTCTGTTGTACCTGACCTTCCTTTTGAGCTCGCGGGATCCCCTTTCAACTCGTGAGCATATTGTAATTATATTGTAAATCGTACTTTTGTGCTTGGCTGTGATATATGATGCATGTGATATGTAAGAGTATGTCACAACTTGTGATAACCTTGTATAATTGTACGTCTTGTGTTGGCATATGAATGGGCACTACGCTTGTCGTACTCTGATTCTTGCTTGTACTGATGCTTAACGTATATACGTGAGGGTATTTCCGACCTGCGTATGTACGTCGCAGTAACGTCCCCGTACCCGTGGGATCGGGGCGTTACACAAGACATCAAATATCTTGTGTTACATGAGACATCGGCGAAGCATTTGTGGGAGACCCTTGAGAAGAAATATCTGACGAAGAGTATCGAATCGAGATTGAAGCTGAAGAGTAAGCTGTACGGGTTTCATATGAAGAAGGGGAGCTCCGTGAATGAACACATAAACCGCTACACGAAGCTTCTTACAGACTTGGTCAATGTGGATGTCAAGATAGATGAGGAAGATAAGGATGTAATCCTCCTGAACTCACTCCCGGCGGAGGAGTATGAGACATTCACATTAACCTTTATCAATGGTAGACAGACTCTGGACTATCATGAAGTGTCGTCTGCGTTAGCAAACTATGAGACGAGGAGAAAGGAGAGACATCCTTCTCAGTCAAGCTCATCAGCAGAGGCACTAGCGGTAAGAGACAGGGGTTCATCAAGGAAGGGCAAAGAGGAAAGAGGAAGATCAAAGTCCAGGCCGGGTTTTAGGGATCTAAAGAAGAACCAGTGTGCCTTCTGCAGAGAAATAGGGCACTGGAAAGTGGACTGTCCGAAGTTCAAAGGGAAGAAGAAGGAGTCGAAGTCTGAGGCAAATCTCGCAAAGGTGGTTAGTACTCAGAGCAGTAAATCACAGGCAGATGGATCAGACTCCGATTCGTCGGTGTTCTCATTTTCAGTCACTACTCCCATCGTAGGCTACTCAGGGGATAATGAGTGGATCTTGGATACTGGTGCTACATACCATGTATGCCCTAATCGAGAGTGATTTTCTAGCTTTGAGAAGCTGGAGGGGTGTTCAGTCGTTATGGGCGATGATCATCCATGCATCATGGAGGGTGTAGGTACAATCCAAATTAAAATGTTTGATGGGATGGTAAGGGAGCTGAAGGAAGTGAGGTATGTACCTCAGTTGAAGAGAAACCTAATCTCTGTTGGAGCTTTGGAGTCATTGGGCCTTGTGGTGTCGATTAAGGAAGGAGTCCTTAGGATGACAAAAGGTTCGATGGTGGTATTGAAGGCCGATCGCCGGAATAATCTATACTACTTGAAGGGTAGTACGGTGACAGGGCAAGTGGCAGCTTCTACCAGTTCAGATGAAGATTCAACCAGGCTGTGGCACATGAGGTTGGGACATGCAGGAGAGAAGTCATTGCAAACTCTTGCAAGGCAAGGGTTATTGAAGGGTGCCGGAACCTGCAAGATGGAATTCTGTGAACACTGTATCATCGGGAAGAAGACCAAGGTGAAGTTCGGCACAGCAACACATTGCACCGAGGGGATTCTTGACTATGTTCACACTGATGTCTGGGGACCTACCAATACCGCATCAATTGGAGGTAACCATTACTTTGTGTCGTTTATTGATACTTTTCTAGGCGTTACTGGGTATATACCATGAGACACAAAGGGGAAGTCCTAGAACTGTTTGTGAAGTGGAAGAAGAACTTGGAGGGAAGTACAGGAAGGAAAATCAAGGTCCTCCGTTCAGATAATGGAGGAGAATACAAGTCCGATCCTTTCCTTTAGCTATGTCTTGATGAAGGCATAGAGAGACACTTCACAGTGAGGGAGACACCGCAACAGAATGGGGTAGCAGAGAGGATGAACAGGACTTTGCTAGAGAAGGTCCGGTGTATGTTGTCCAATGCCGGTTTATCAAAGAACTTCTGGGCTGAGGATTTGGCGTATGCATGCTACCTTGTGAACAGGTTGTCGTCGTCTGCGATAGGGGGGGAAACTCCTCTCGAGGCTTGGTCAGGAAAAACAGCTGCTGACTATGATTTTCTAAGGGTGTTTGGTTGTCCAGCCTATTATCATGTCAAAGATGATAAGTTAGACCCAAGAGCAAAGAAAGGTGTGTTCGTCGGTTTCAAGAGGGGAATCAAAGGGTTCAAGATCTGGGATCCAACGGACAAGAAGTTTCTTCTCAGCAGGGATGTCACTTTTGATGAGGTTTCTATGATGAAGCCTAAGGTCTCTCAGCAGGTGGAGACTAGTAAGACCAAGGAGGTATCGCAGCAGGTGGAGAGTGATGCAAATCCACAATCTCTAGAGAATTCAGCATCGGTGAGGATCATACCTAGGGTGACACAGGACAGTGATCAAGCAGTTGAAGAAGATGCTGAAGATGAAGAGGGTCAAGAACAGGTCATGGGTAATGTTCCTGACTCTACTGCAGTTGAAAGACTAAGGAGAAACACTAGGAGACCAGGTTGGCTCACTACAGATATGGTCGTGGCGTATGCACTTCCGGTCGTTGAGGAGGCTATCCCGTCCACCTTCAGAGAAGCTGAGATCAGTTCGGAATCGAAGATGTGAAAAGAAGCCATGAATGAAGAGATGAAGTCTCTCTACAAGAACGACACTTGGGAACTCACTAGGTTGCCCAAAGGGAAGAGGCTATAGGCTGTAAGTGGGTGTATGCTAAGAAGCAGGGATCTCTCAAAGAAGATTCGGTGCGCTACAAGGCCAGATTGGTAGCTAAAAGCTATGCTCAGAGGGAAGGAATTGACTACAATGAGGTATTCTTTCCTGTTGTTAAACATTCGTCAATTCGTATTTTATTGGCTTTGGTGGCACAGTACGAGTTGGACCTTGATCAACTCGATGTAAAGACCGCCTTTCTCCACGACGATCTAGAGGAAGAGATCTACATGACTCAGCCAACAGGGTTCAAGACTGCAGGGAAGGAAGAAATGGTATGTAAGCTAAAGAAGTCGCTGTATGGACTGAAGCAGTCTCCAAGACAGTGGTACAAGCGGTTCGACAGCTTCGTCAGAGGGAAGAAGTACACACGCAGCCACTATGACCATGTGTGTACTACAACAAGCTACCGACAGGGGAGTATATCTATCTACTTCTGTATGTATATGATATGCTGATTGCTTCGAGGTCGAGATCTGCAATTGATGCACTGAAGAGGGATCTATCTTCAGAGTTTGAGATGAAGGACCTTGGTGAAGCTAGGAAGGTGTTAGGCATGAAAATCACAAGAGACAGAAGGATTGGCAGGGTGAGCTTGACTCAGAAGGGGTATTTGCAGAAGGTACTATAGAGGTTCAACATCGGCAAGAATGCGAAGTCTGTAAGTACACCTATGGCTCCTCATTTCAAGTTATCTGCTAAGATGTCTCCGAAGAGTGTTCAAGAACGTGAGTATATGACTCACATTCCATATGCTAACACAGTCGGTAGTCTTATGTACGCTATGGTGTGTACGAGACCAGATCTATCACAAGCTGTCTCCATGGTCAGTAGATATATGCATGATCCAGGACAGGGTCATTGGGAGGTAGTGAAGTGGATTTTGAGGTACATCAAAGGAACCATTGATGTAGGTCTGGTATTTGAGAAGGACTCCACGGGGAAGTAAGATTGCATCGGATATGTTGATTCCGACTATGCAGGTGACCTTGACAAGCGCTGGTTTACAACAGGGTATGTCTTCACATTCTCTCAAGTACCGGTGAGTTGGCGCTCCACACTACCGTCGCATTGTCTACCACAGAGGCCAAGTATATGGCCATGACGGAGGCTATGAAGGAGGCAATCTGGCTTCAAGGCTTGCTTGATGACTTGGGAGTGGAACATGATATGTTGGAGATTAACTGTGACAGTATGAGTGCTATTTACTTAGCCAAGAACCAGGTCTATCATGCACGGACGAAGCACATCGACGTCAGGTTCCATTTTGTTCGGGAGATTCTAGAAGAGGGTGATATTGAATTGTTGAAGATTCACACATCAGAGAATCTCGCCGACATGCTTACTAAGGTGGTGTCAGGAATCAAGTTTGCACATTGCAAGGCTTTGCTCCACGTCCTTCAGGTAGCTTGAACTTGTTGAAGCTCATTTGGATGAACTACGGATGGCTTGATCCCTTGGGCAGGGTACGTAGGCAACCACATTGGTGCAGCCACTTTCGAGCTCAGATTTGGAAGAATCTTCACCGAGGTGGAGAATTGTAGGAAAGAGAGAGGATATCGTCGAGGAAGTCGACAAGGATCGTCGAGGAAGTCGACGAAGGAAAGGAAACAGCAGCAACAACAGGTCAGCAGAAGCAGCAGCAGGAGAACGGTCAACCGGCCCGGTCGACCGCCCGCAGTAGCAGCAGTTCGGTCGACCGGTCCGGTCGACCGACGTGCACAACATGCACAAGGCATCAGCGGTCGACTGGTCCGGTCGACCGCAGGAGGAGATCGGTCGACCGTCCGGTCGACCGACTGAAAGTGCCTAACTCTCGGTTAGTCACGGTCGATCGGCCCGGTCGACCGGTGCATAGGGTCGGTCGACCGACAGTCGGGTTCGGGCTGTTTTGCTGAATTAGAAATCTGTTGTATTTAAAAGCGGATTTTCTAGGGTTTGCTGTAGCAGGAAAATTTGTAGCTCTCTTGATACTCAGAGGTGCTGCAGAAATTGTAATTGATTATTCAAATCAATAGAAACTCTCTTTCCTTGCCCCGAGGACGTAGGCGACAAGGCCGAACCTCGTTAAATCTTTGTTTCGTGTTCTTTCTCTGAGTTTGTGCTGTTATTGTAATTTGTTCTTCGTGCATTGGAGATCTAGGGCTTCCTCTTCTGGTTGTTGTCGGAGCACAACACGATGCCATCTTCAGCTCAACACTAGAATGCATCACTCCAAGCGACCATTCCTCCACTCCACCGAAGAGAGACAACTAACTAGAAAACCAATCCAACTGACTTCAAGAAGAACCCAACGGGAGCCACTATAACTCAACCAACTAACTATCAATCTAATGTTTTCAAGAAGTCTCACTGCATGCCCCCTCATATAAGCTCAACCATCTTCACACTAATAGATAAACTGCTCATCAAGATCACCCTTCTTCATACTTGAATAACAAATTGCAGCTTACTGGCTGCCAATCCTCGACAGCCCAAATGGCTTCATACGGGCTGCGCCACTATGGTGGCCTACGTACCCCTGCCAAGGAGATTAAGCTTCACGTAGTTCATCTTGACTGTGCTATTATGACTGCCTATGTACCCTCCAAGAGATCAAGTCACTCGTAGTTTACATCCTAGCTCCACCGAGCTCAATCAACTTCCTACTTTGCAGCAACGAACTCAACTGGTCGAGCATATGGATCTCACCAACGCGGTCGCCATAGAGAACATCGGCCTTCAATTGGAGCTTTTCTCCGGTGCAGAGAGTATAATTTACCAATAAATTTAATAAAAACCGAGTACTTTTTTTAATATCCATTAAAAAGGAAATCTCTTAATCTGAAAAGATTAAATGAACACCATTTCCACTTCCATCAATCAAAATACTACACAAGAATTTGACGGTTTTTTCAACAAAGTAAAATTTAAGAAAATATCTTATGTGATTCATGCGTAAAAAAGTGGATCATGATTATCCTAAAACCTGGGCTAAATAATCGCCGGGCGTCCAGTTAGTACATGGGCCGGCCCTTACAAGTCAAAACCCAATTCTTAACGGCTCACAGCTCACTACTACTATAATTAAATTATCAAAAATAATTAAAAAAATTAAAAGTTCATTTGGAAAAAGACGCAAGAGCGTTCTAGAAATAACCAGAACACTATCGAATCATCCCCCACCGTCAAAATGGCCCCCGTAACTCATCTGCATCGTACATCTCAACCCCATCAAACGGCCAGAAACCCCCCAAGTCGAAGTTTCTAGAGTTCAAACCAATCACATAAAGTATCACAGAGCACCGCTATCATCGTTCACTCGACACAGCGATTCTAAAACAAAGAGGGAAAAAAGCTCTGTAGCTCAGATTTTTTTTGGTTTTTTTCGATCAAAACCCTAGATTTCTGCTCGCAGATTGAATCGATGGCGGGTAAGGGCGAGGGACCGGCGATCGGGATAGACCTCGGCACGACGTACTCGTGTGTGGGGGTGTGGCAGCACGACCGCGTGGAGATCATCGCGAATGACCAGGGGAACAGGACCACGCCGTCCTACGTGGCGTTCACCGACACCGAGAGGCTCATCGGCGACGCCGCCAAGAACCAGGTCGCCATGAATCCCACCAACACTGTTTTTGGTGAGTTCATTCTCCTTGCAACTTGATTTTTTTTTTTTTAATAATTGTTGTGACGGTATAAGTAGCAGATGAATTTGCGATTTAGATGCAATAAGTTTACTTGAGGAAATAGTCTGTTTGTGATTTGTGTTTTTTTTTTTTTTGTGCAGTAATTTCTTTTAGATTTTTGTAATAATTAAAATAAAAGCGGTTGGAATGGGGATTTAGCACCTTAAAAATGAAGGTGACGGGATTAATTTGTAATTTAAAAAATATTTCTAGGAATTTTTGTTTTTGGCGGTTGAATGTTGAGGATACTTCATATTTTTAGTTGTCTGTTTGAATAACGATCTGGTTCATTAATCAAAAAACAGAAATTAATAAAAATAATAATAATAATAAGGGAGGGGGAAGATGATTGGGCCCATATGGGCTTGGTCGGCCACAGTTAAGGTTACGGGGTTTTATAATTGTTCTTGCTTTGGGTTTGAACTGATTTTGTTCTAGAAATTGCTTTAGTTTTAATGATAATGTAAATAGCAAGCTGTGTTTTCTCATTCAATTATTGATTGGTCTGTGAAACTGTATAATTGAAAACGAATAACTAGATTTTGGGTAAATCAAGCTATCTAAATTATTGTGTAATTTAAAGTAAAATCTTAAATAGAACTGTTGGTAGTTGCAAGTTGAGGACTTGATTATGTGTTTGAAGTAATCAACAATTGAAGATCTGACTTTTATTATTAAAAAAAAAAAAGTAGAGATGAAATAAAGAAAAAGGAGAGAAAGAATAGGAGAAGAGAAGACACGCACAAAAAGAAAAGAAATGGCGCATAGTCTCGTTCTTCTAAAATATTTCTGACATGGGTTTTCAATCGTGCTTTAAAGCCCATAATAAATTATCTGATAAATCATCAAGATGGGCCTATAATCTTTAGTGGGTTTCCCCCTGTTCTGCTATTTCTATATTTCGTATGTTTGTTGTTTTGTTATTTCCAGCAAGTGCTGATTGTTAATTCTTAGAAATTTTTCGAATGTAATCTATACATTGAACAGAATTCATGTATTTAATTTGGTCCAGTACAAGAATTTCATTTTACTTGAGCATCTTTTAGGTTCATTCTGCACATTTGTACGGATCAGAGCTGGTGTTCCGGTAGATATTCTTAGTGTGTTTGAGTTATATCTTGCAAATTCCTTTTTGAGGTTGTGGAGTTCTTGTAATTATAGATGGGCTGACATTTCCAATTTGATGTTCTGCAGATGCGAAACGCTTAATTGGCAGGCGTTTCAGTGACCCATCAGTGCAGAGTGACATGAAGTTGTGGCCCTTCAAGGTCATTCCAGGCCCTGGCGACAAGCCCATGATTGTGGTCCAGTACAAGGGCGAGGAGAAGCAGTTTTCGGCTGAAGAGATCTCTTCCATGGTCCTTATAAAGATGAAGGAGATCGCCGAGGCCTACCTCGGGTCCACCATCAAGAATGCGGTGATCACTGTGCCGGCCTACTTCAATGACTCACAACGTCAGGCCACAAAGGATGCTGGGGTCATTTCGGGGCTCAATGTGATGCGAATTATCAACGAGCCAACTGCTGCTGCCATTGCTTACGGGCTTGACAAGAAGGCAGGAAGCTCTGGAGAGAAGAACGTGCTTATTTTTGATCTTGGTGGAGGTACATTTGATGTCTCACTCCTCACCATTGAGGAGGGCATCTTCGAGGTGAAGGCCACGGCCGGAGACACTCATCTCGGTGGAGAGGACTTCGACAACCGGATGGTGAACCATTTCGTGCAGGAGTTCAAGAGGAAGAACAAGAAGGACATCAGCGGCAATCCGAGAGCCTTGAGGAGGCTGAGGACTGCTTGCGAGAGAGCAAAGAGGACTCTGTCTTCTACCGCTCAGACAACCATTGAGATTGATTCATTGTATGAGGGAATTGATTTCTACACGACCATTACTCGAGCGAGGTTCGAGGAGTTGAACATGGATCTCTTCAGGAAGTGCATGGAGCCAGTCGAGAAGTGCTTGAGGGATGCGAAGATGGACAAGAGCAATGTTGATGATGTTGTGCTTGTCGGAGGGTCTACTAGAATCCCCAAAGTGCAGCAGTTGCTGCAGGACTTCTTCAATGGGAAGGAGCTTGCAAGAGCATCAACCCTGACGAGGCTGTTGCTTATGGTGCTGCAGTCCAAGCTGCAATCTTGAGTGGCGAGGGCAATGAGAGGGTGCAGGATTTGCTTCTGCTGGATGTCACTCCCCTCTCCCTTGGTTTAGAGACTGCTGGAGGAGTCATGACTGTTTTGATTCCAAGGAACACGACTATCCCAACAAAGAAGGAGCAGGTCTTCTCTACTTACTCTGACAACCAGCCTGGTGTCTTGATTCAGGTCTATGAGGGCGAGAGGACAAGAACGAGGGACAACAACCTCCTTGGCAAATTGAGCTCTCAGGCATCCCTCCAGCTCCTCGGGGTGTTCCTCAGATCAATGTCTGCTTCGACATTGATGCCAATGGCATCCTGAATGTGTCTGCTGAGGACAAGACGACCGGGCAGAAGAACAAGATTACGATCACCAACGACAAGGGAAGGCTGAGCAAGGAGGAGATAGAGAAGATGGTGCAGGAGGCGGAGAAGTACAAGTCGGAGGACGAGGAGCACAAGAAGAAGGTGGAGGCGAAGAACGCATTGGAGAACTATGCTTACAACATGAGGAACACGATCAAGGATGAGAAGATCAGCTCGAAGCTTGCCCCCGCTGACAAGAAGAAGATTGAGGATGCGATTGAGCAGGCGATTGAGTGGCTGGACGGCAACCAGCTGGCGGAGGTTGACGAGTTTGAGGACAAGATGAAGGAGTTGGAGAGCCTCTGCAACCCCATCATTGCGAAGATGTATCAGGGAGGTGCCGGCCTGACATGGATGAGGATGTGCCAACGGCCGGTGGAAGTGGTGCCGGGCCAAAGATTGAGGAGGTGGACTGAGTATGTTTGATTTGCTTTTGTGTTTCCCTTTTCCTCCCCCATTGCTCCTTTCAGTTGCTTGTGTCTGTCTGTTTTTTCATGGTCTGATACTTTGCGGGGGCGGAGGACATCTTATCCTTCTGTTATCGGTGTTAGTAGTTTATCTGGTACATAGTAGTAGTAGTAATTTTCGTATGTGTGCGCAACATGAATAATTTGAATGAAGGTTTTAAGGTGCTAGTGTGAAAATTGTTGTGCAGCCTGTTTACTGATATATTTGAAATACATGCTGATGAGGGTGTTATTATGAAAGATGCTGAGATTGAAGCAGGGCCTGTTTGGTTTTTCAGTGTTTGGATGTTGTTAGGAAGTGTGATTTGGAAAATGTTACGTCTATTTGGTGTTTGGATGGTATGTGAAAGTAAAGTAAAAGTAAAGTGAAAAAGTTGATCACATAGTTGACTACAAAATAATATTAAAATAAAAATTAATTAAGAAAAATAAAAAATAGACTGCAAGTGAGGTTACATGATCAAAAAATTAACTGTTTTGTGTTACAATTTATTATAAATGAGATTTATATGATCACAAAATTAACTGTAGCACTTTGGAAGTGAAAAAATGGTTGTGTAAAAGAGAAACGAGAGAAGGAAAAGAGTTTTCTTATTTTTCTTTTTCGGTATTTGGATAAATAGAAAAGTAAGCAATTATATTTTCTCATTTCTTTACTTTCGCCCAATTCCTTGCATCCAAACACCCCCGCAATGGCAGTCCAATCCTTGCATCCAAACACCCCCGCAATGGCAGTGGATTGCTCTGGCGAGGGCGAGAGGGAGGAGGTAGGTTTGAATTGAGATGAGATTATGTTTGTTGTGTGTTTTTTTTTTTTTTTAAATAGTACATTATTTCTTACTCTATGAATTAATGAGGATATAAATCACAATATTTATGAGGTGTAACTCACAAATAGAGTAATAGTATAATATAATATAAAAAAAATTAGAACAAATAATATTCCTCGAAATTCGCCTGTTCTGACGTTTTTTTTTCTCCCTCTCCAATGCAATGATTAGGATTTAGAGCTTGGTTGAAATGAAAATATTAGATTTGGGCAGAAATGATGTTTTGGTTAAGTTTTCTTTGTGATTTGGATGTATTTGAATGGGGTTAGCTGGTTAATTGTTCTTTGCCTTGAAAATTTTGTCAATTTGATTAGAGAATTTTGTGCTGCGGACCAGAGACATATCCAATTTTACAGAAGAAGCCCACTTCTTTTTTTTGTGTCAACAAAACCAAAAAAAAAGAAAAGCAACAATTAAATACACCAATTCTCAATTGCTTTTTGCTATTCTTTTCTTTTTTAAGTTTGTCTATTTTTCCTTGTATTTTGATCTTCTGATTTCTTACCGGAAAAAGTTATCCTTAATATGAAAAATGACATAAAATTATACTCATATTCAATTATAAAAGGTTGCGGGAATAAAAAAAAAAACTCTTTTTTTTTTTTTGACTCTTATTTTTTCTAAAAGGAAAACACTGGGTCCGCGTCTATTACAAATTTTTAACGAAACAACTCTAAAGAGTATATTGTACATTAAAAAAAAATGATATTCCATAAAACACTAGCGGGACAACACCTTTTTTTTTGTTAAAGAACAAATTTCACTTAAAAATTGACAAAAAAATTGTGACTTGTGACATTTACTATCAAATAATACATGTAAAGCTTTTCTCCTATGCAGAGAATATAATTTATCACTAAATTTTAAAAAATTGAATGCTTTTCTAGTATTAGTTAAAAACAAAGAAATCTCTTAATCTGAAAAGTTCAAGGGCCTGTTTGGTTAAGGGTGGAAGTGAGGAAGTGAAGAAGTAAGGAAATATTAATAGTTCACTTGGAACTTAGGAATTGGTTAATAAGTTTTTCGGTGTTTGAATGTTGCTGGGAAGTGTGATTTGAAAAATGTTATGTCTTTCCTGAATGTGGAAGTGAAAGTGGAACAGTTGACACAAAAATAATATTAAAATAAAATTTAATTAAGAAATAAAAAATGGACTGTAATTAGAATGCAAGTGAGATTTACATGATCAAAAAATTAACTTTTTTGTGCTAAACTTATTACAAATGAGATTTATATGACCACAAAATTAAACTATAGCACCCTAAAAGTGAGGAAATGATTGTGTAAAAGAGAAAAAGGAAAAGAAAAAGGGGTTTTCTTTTTTTTTTTTTTCGGTGTTTGGATAGATAGAAAAGTGAGAAATTATACTTTTATTTTCTTACTTCCGTCCACTTCCTTGCAACCAACACGCCCTAAATGAACCCCATTTTTCCTTCATTCAGTCAAAATCCTACACAAGAATTTGAAGGTTTTTTTTTTTTTTTTCAACAAACTAAAAATTAAGAAAATATCTAAGGTGATTCATGCAAACAATCCTGCACAAAAGTGGATCATGATTATCCTAAAACCTAGGCTAAATAATAGCCGTCCAGTTAGTACATGGGCCGGCCCTTACAAGACAAAACCCCAATTTTTAACGGGTCAAAACTAGTGTAGTTAACTTATAAAAAATAATTAATAATAAAAAGGTCCGCTGAAAAAATACGCGAGCATCGAATCATCCTCCAGCGTCAAAAGGAAGTGAAGGGATCGCATTTCCCTTTCCCCTGACGACAGGTGTGTGTGTGGCTTCTTTGTGTGCTCCAGCTCTTCCAAATCTCACCGTTGCCGCATCCCCAATCAAGGGCAGATATTTAACACACCGCAGACAAGAACTCTTTAGTCTCAGTAAAGTTTTTTTTTTTTTTTTTTTTTTTTTTTTTTTTTTTTTTTTGGGAAGAGTGTGTTTCGGCTGATTGCTTTAATTATTAAATAAATACCAATAAAAAAACTGAAAAAAATCAACTTTTGATTGCGTTTGGGTGAACGAAGAATTTTAAGTGAGTTTTTGAGCTGAATTAAAACGAGATCCGTTGATAGAATTAACCGGATAATGGTTGGAGTGTGTTATCTTTCCATTGGGAATGAACGTGGTATATTCACATTTTCAATTCCATTTTCGAATGAGTAAGATATTCAAATCGAATGTTAGGATAATTCAATAGTTAAAGGGAACTAAAAGAAGCTAAAACAATTTAGTTTCACATTGAATATGGTTTAAAAAGTTGAAGTGTTTAAATATGGAAAGATGGAAACAAAGGGTCTCCCCTTTGGGTACTTGGATTTTTCGCGCGCGTTTAGGGGGAAACCATGCCTGCACGTGCGTGCGATTCTGGTTTGATTCTTTTTGGATCGGGCCACATGGGTGCAAAACGACTGCTCTCGCTTCCTATAACGGAATTTTCTTCCTCTTTGCACGCAGAACAGAGATTCAAACACAGAAATTAGAATTGTTATTTAAATCTATGGCTTCTTAAGGTATATATTCTTCTCTCCCTCCTTTTTCTTACAGTGAGTATTAATCTATATTAAGACAAATATTCTTCTTGAAATTTGGTTTCCTCAAGTGCTTTGAAATTCCAACTAGTTAAAGTACTGACTAATTACGATTCGACTGTACGGTGATTTAATAGTGCTATTCAAATACCGTAAAAGAGTGTTGTATCTTGGGAAGCCATACCTGCGCGCGAGATACCGATTTGGTTCTTTTTGGATCGGGCCACACTGGTGCAAAACAACTGCTCCTGCTTCCTCCAACAGGATCAGCGCTCCTCTCTGTCCTTTTAAAATACACAAAAGAACTCTTCATCTCTGCACACAACATACAGAAGAACTCTTCTTCTTCCTCTTTGCACACAGAATAGAGATTCAAATAGAGAAATCTGATCTGAAAGAAGAAATAGGAAATTCAACAGATTCTGAATTCTGAAGAGAAACAGAATTATTGTCTGAATCTGTGGCTTCTTAAGATATAAATTCTTCTCTCTCCCTCTTTTTTCTTACAGTGAATATTCCTCCATCCTAAGACAAATATTCTTTCTGAAATTTGTCTTCGTCCAAGTGCTTTGAAATTCCATCTAGTGAAGGCACTAATGAATTACGGTTCGATTGTACGGTGATTTGTAGTGCTATTTAAATACCGTGAAATAGTGTTGTATCTTGGGAGACCAGCGTCCAGTAACCCGTTATCACCGTAGCGGGAAACGTAATTGTCTTAAAAAGATTCGCTACATACGTACCTCACTCCATTTACTGTATAATTAAACTGACGTTCTTTTTACAGGGGTTATGCTGGAGTATATATTTCATAAATATCTCTGTTAATATATTGAATATATATTGAGACTGACTAATATCAGTCTAATTAGTGTTTAACTAAGAAAGGTAACTGAAAAATAGTTTTGTAATTAAGGAACATTCTATTGAACGAAAAACCTCCCACCTTATATTCACCAACCTGGCAAATTAGATAAGTGATCTTGATAATTTGTCAGATTTAACAGATTAATTTTATTTATGATTTCCCTTCTTCTACTTCAGCAGCAAGCGAGAAACCCAGTGCAATAATTTGTTGTGTCCGCTGAAAGAAGTATAAGAAGGAAGAAAGAGGTAATAAATACCAACAATCATTATTATTGTTGTAATTACTGTTTCAGATCTTTTGGGCTTCTTCCATTTGTTTTTTTATTATTATTGTTAATGTTAATTGTATCTTTTTGCTTTTTTCCTTTCTTTGTGGGGTTTTGCTTTATTCTTTCCTTAGGGTTGAAGCCAGCCAACGTAGAAAGCAGGAGAAAAGAAATAAAGAAGAGGGTAGCAAGGTAAAAGGGAGAGTTTGTGCATAAGATACCTTTGGGAGTGGTTATTACCACCCCCAAGAATGAGGAGGGTACCTAATGGATTTGGGCACCCCCAAATTTGATAAAAACTCACCCAAAAAAAATTTGAAAATGGTCATTTAGCCATTTTCTTCTCCTCCTCCTCCTTCCTCCGCCCTCGCTGGCGCACACCCCTGGGGCACCCCCTCGCCGGCGAACTCTCTCCGCGCCCTCCTCTCCCCCTGCACCCATCTCCCCTCAGCCTCCTCCGAGCCCATCCTCTCCCCCCGCGCCCACCTCCGCCCCCTCCCCCCCCCCCTGCGCCCCCTTCCCTCCGCCCGCCACATCTCCCCTCCCCTCTCTCTGTTTGGCCAACTCAGGCCGAATAATGATCAAACAAAGGTTTCTCTGTTGGCCGGCTGAAAAGATTCTGTTCGGCTAATTCCGGACGAACAGAGTCCGCTCTGTTCGGTTGGAGTGGCCGAACAGAAAGGGACGAGGGGAGCTGTTGGGGGTGGGGCAGGGAGGAGGAGGGGAGGGGGCGCGTGAGGGAGGGGGGGTGAGGGGAGGTGGAGGGGTGTGGGGGGAGGGACACCGGGGAGGGACGGTTGCTGGAGAAGATGACGGGAGAGCAGGAGGGAGGAGGGAGGGAAGGAGGAAGAAGAAGAATTTTTGAACATTTCATCGTTGGTGAATTGAGGGGGAAAAAAAAAAATAATGGCACTCTTATAATTTTTGAGAGACCTTTCTCACTTTTGGGTGGCAATAACCGCTCGAGATACCCTTTTTTTATCAGTGAGAAGAGAAAGAGGGTAATTTATTTATTTTTTGTTAATTTTCCCCTCAACTTTTTAATTGAGGGAGACTGCCGCCTCCTTTTTTTTTTTACCACTGTGCTTCTTTTGGTTCAATCATATAAAATAACATAGAGCATCTCTCCCCTTCTTCACTCGACACAGCGATTCTAAAACAACAGAGGGGGAGAAAAGCTCCAAAGGTCATATATATTTTTGTTTTCCGATCAAAAACCCTAGTTTTCTGCTCGTAGATTGACGCGAGTGATCGATGGCGGGGAAGGACGAGGGACCGGCGATCGGGATCGACCTCGGCACGACGTACTCGTGTGTCGGGGTGTGGCAGCACGACCGCGTGGAGATCATCGCGAATGACCAGGGGAACAGGACCACGCCGTCCTACGTGGCGTTCACCGACACCGAGAGGCTCATCGGCGACGCCGCCAAGAACCAGGTCGCCATGAACCCCACCAACACTGTTTTTGGTGAGTTCATTCTCCTGGCAACTTCATTTTTCTTCCCCTCAAAAAACTTGATTTTTTTTAATAATTATTGAGATGGTATAAGTAGCAGCTAAATTTGCGATTCAGATATGCAATAATTTTACTTGAGGAAATAGTTTTCTGCCTGTGATTGATTTTTTTTTTTTTTTTTGTGTGTGTGTGCAGTAATTTCTTTTAGAGTTTTTGTAAAAATTAAAATAAAAGCGGTAGGAATGGGGATTTAGCACTTTAAAAATAAAGTTGACGGAATTAATTTGTAGTTTAAAAAATATTTGGTTGAAATTTCTTTTTGGCGGTTGAATGTTGAGCAACTCATATTTTTAGTTGTCTGTTTGAATAACCGATCTGGCTGATTAATAAAAAACAGAAAAGAAAAAAAAGGCGAAATAATAAAAATTAAGGGAGGGAAAAAAGGATTGGGCCCATATTGGGCTTGATTGGCCCAAGTTAAGGTTACGGGGTTTTGTAATTGCTCTTGTGTTGGTACTTGGTTGGCCCAAGTGAAGATCTGACTGAAAAAATAAAAATGAGGGGGGACAGGGGTTTTCAATCATTCTTTAAAGCCCATAATAAATTATTTGGGTAAATCATCAAGATGGGCCTATAATCTTCAGTGGGTTTTCCCCGCTTTGCTTCCTTTATGCTGCTATTTATGTATTTTCATATGTTTGTTGTTTTGTTATTTCCAGCAAGCGTTAATTGTTAATTTCTTATAAATGTTTCGAATGTAATCTAAACATTGAACAGAATTCATGTATTTAATTTGGTCCAGGACAAGAATTTGATTTTGCTCAGGCATCTGTTAGGTTCATTATGCACATGTGTACAGTTCAGACTTGGTGTTCCAGTTGATTTTCTTAGTGTATTTTTGAGTTATATCTTGTAAATTCCTTGTAAATATAGATGGCCTGACATTTCCAGTTTGATGTTCTGCAGATGCGAAACGCTTAATTGGCAGGCGTTTCAGTGACCCATCAGTGCAGAGTGACATGAAGTTGTGGCCCTTCAAGGTCATTCCAGGCGCTGGCGACAAGCCCGTGATTGTGGCTCAGTACAAGGGCGAGGAGAAGCAGTTTGCGGCTGAAGAGATCTCCTCCATGGTCCTTGTAAAGATGAAGGAGATCGCCGAGGCCTACCTCGGGGCCACCATCAAGAATGCGGTGATCACCGTCCCGGCCTACTTCAATGACTCACAGCGTCAGGCCACAAAGGATGCTGGGGTCATTGCCGGGCTCAATGTGACGCGAATTATCAACGAGCCAACTGCTGCTGCCATTGCCTACGGGCTCACTGTCCCGGCCAACTACACTGACTCACAGCATCAGGCCACAGGGGATACTGGGCTCATTTCCAGGCTCAGTACGATGCGAGTTACCAACGAGCCAACTGCCGCTGCCTACGGGCTTGACAAAGAGGCGGGAAGCTCCGGAGAGAAGAACGTGCTTATTTTCGATCTTGGTGGAGGTACATTCGATGTCTCACTTCTCACCATTGAGGCGAGCATCTTCGAGGTGAAGGCCACGGCCGGAGACACTCATCTCGGTGGAGAGGACTTCGACAACCGGATGGTGAACCATTTCGTGCAGGAGTTCAAGAGGAAGAACAAGAAGGACATCAGCGGCAATCCGAGAGCCTTGAGGAGGCTGAGGACTGCTTGCGAGAGAGCGAAGAGGACTCTGTCTTCTACCACCCAGACGAACATTGAGATTGATACGTTGTATGATGGTATTGATTTCTACACGACCATTAGTCGAGCGAGGTTTGAGGAGTTGAACATGGATCTCTTCAGGAAGTGCATGGAGCCTGTCGAGAAGTGCTTGGGGGATGCGGAGATGGACAGGAGCAGTGTTGATGATGTTGTGCTTGTCGGAGGGTCTTCTAGAATCCCCAAAGTGCAGCAGTTGCTGCAGGACTTCTTCAATGGGAAGGAGCTCTGCAAGAGCATCAACCCTGATGAGGCTGTTGCTTATGGTGCCGCTGTCCAAGCTGCAATCTTGAGTGACCAGGGCAATGAGAAGGTGCAGGATTTGCTTCTGCTGGATGTCACTCCTCTCTCCCTCGGCTTGGAGACTGTTGGCGGAGTCATGACCGTTCTGATTTCGAGGAACACGACTATCCCAGCAAAGAAGGAGCAGGTCTTCTCTACTAACTCTGACAACCAAACTGGTGTCTTGATTCAGGTCTATGAGGGCGAGAGGGCGAGAACGAGGGACAACAACCTCCTTGGCAAATTTGATCTCAGCGGCATCCCTCCAGCTCGCCGTGGTGTTCCTAAGATCAATGTCTGCTTCGACATTGATGCCAATGGCATCCTGAATGTCTCTGCTGAGGACGAGACCACCAGGAAGAAGAACAAGATTACGATCACCAACGACAAGGGAAGGCTGAGCAAGGAGGAGATAGAGAAGATGGTGCAGGAGGCGGAGAAGTACAAGTCGGAGGACGAGGAGCACAAGAAGAAGGTGGAGGCGAAGAACTCATTGGAGAACTATGCGTACAACATGAGGAACACGATCAAGGATGGGAAGATCAGCTCGAAGCTTGCCCCCGCTGACAAGAAGAAGATTGAGGATGCGATTGAGCAGGCGATTGAGTGGGTCGACGGCAACCAGCTGGCGGAGGTTGACGAGTTTGAGGACAAGATGAAGGAGTTGGCGAGCCTCTGCAACCCCATCGTTGCAAAGATGTATCAGAGCTTGGCCTGACATGGCCGGAGGTATGGATGAGGATGGGCCAACGACCGGTGGAAGCGGCGCCGGGCCAAATACTGAGGAGCTGGACTAAGCATGGAGTATGTTTGATTTGCTTGTGTGTTTCCCTTTTCCTTTCCTGTTGTTCCTTCTGCTTGTTTCTGTCTTTATGGTCTGATATGTTTGAGGGGAGGACATCTATCCTCTGTTTTCAGTGATAGTAGTTTAACCGGCATATAGTAGTAGTAATGTTTGTATATGTACGTAACATGAATAATTTGAATGAAGGTTTTAAGGTACTAGTATGAAAATTGTTGTTCATCCTACTGACTGATGGTGATTTTCTCTTTTCTTAAATTCGTGCCATTGGACACTGTTTTTCACATATCTTTGAGATGTTTTTTTGGTACTGTTTCTCAAAATGTACATGCAAGCTAAGGTTACAGAACCCGAGTTTCATTTATGCATAATTGAACTCTTTTTTGCAAACTCACTACTTGCTGGCCAATAAATCCATTATATCAATTACCATACTCAAAATCCTTGTTTTGGAAGGGGTTAAAAAAACCTATAACAGTTTAGAAACTACATGAGTGCCTCATACAAAGGCTTGCTGCATAAGGAGAACATCAACAACAATTAACATTCAACAGATCAAACAGCATGGTGAGTTAAAGGACGCAGAACAATAATGTCAAAGAGGAAGAAATCCTAATACAAAAAACACCGTATATGTACAGAGTCATTGTTTGAGTACAACTAATCAGACAAAAATGACCAAGCATTCCAACTATTCATCTGGAGAGAATACCAAACTTCAATGGATAACCAAGGACATCACATTGGTGAACTATCCATACTGCTCAGCAAATTCATTGTACAAATATCCCCAGCTTACCAAGGATTTGCAAGAATAAGAGCACCATAAATCAGGAAATTGTAGTTATTTGTTTCCATTGCATAAATAGTATAAATTACTTCATAGGTTCCATAACCACATCCATACAGTTATAAACTTACACCTACACAAATTTTAACTATACAACATCCTGAAAGAATCAGTAGGATTAAGTGACAACATAACTTTCAGATTAAGGACCTGGCTAAAAACAAACCTAACAAAAACCCAACAAAACACAATCAGGTTTAGATAACAACACAAAAGTAAAATTAAACTACTTCCCAATCCAGACCAGAACATGAACTGCGGAAAGGTACTGTAGATCCCCAGCCCGCTCTTCAAGACTTCCAATATGAAGCTCCATGGCAAGAACCATCAACCGAACCAAATATATGAGCACAAAAGCAAGAAACCAGTTGTCAAGAAAATATTTGCAGGGCATAGATGCACTTTCACTTCAGAATTCCTTTTTATGGCACAGAGTCAGTACTCAGCGGAAAACTGACCATGGCAACCACCCACATGCATAAATAACCCAACAAGTCAGGTCAACAGAAGCTCATTTGCACCAAGATGAGGAGGCCGCATGCAGACACGAACCTCGTGTTCTGGTCCAACCCGGTGCTTGGGAACCATAATCTCAAGAATGGCACCAGTCTCATCATAATATGCTTCAAGTTTGGCATCTTCGGGAATTCTAGTGGCAAGTCGTATCTCTCTTATGAATTCCCCTGGGGGACAGTGCTCAGGAGAAGGGTCCTTTAGCTTGAATGTCCTGTCGTGCCTTTTTATGTAAGGCATCCGAGCTGTACTAACACAGAGTATCTTCACTATGCCATGAGTGAGACTGTTCCTCCAAGAAACTTTCACCCTCTGTTGATCGGAGAAAGGCAGGCTGACCATTATCAGATACCCTTCATCATCTTCATATATTGTCTTCGCAGCAGTCACTGGCCCATATGCATGCCTCATCACACCACTGAAGTCATTCAACCAAGACGGCTCTACTGGGTGAATGTCCACGTCTTGAGGTCTCTCTGGATGGGAATTGATAGTCGAGCAGAAATCCTCCTCCATTGCATGAGGGAAGAAATCCTTGTCCTTTCTCCTTTTGCTGCTTGGAGAGAGATCCATTCCATCACCACAGGAATGATTAGATGACTGAGTTGATAAGTTCAACCCTGATCCATTAAGCAGCTTTCTCGGTGGAGGATGTGCCGTAGTGCTCTTCAGAGGAGGAGGCCTCTCAAGCTCAAACTCAGTACTGGGGAGATTCCTCCATGAAATGAAATCACTGGCTTCCTGTGGGATATTGAAATTAAGGTCTCTTCCAGTGAGCTCCACCCACTTCTTGCGATCAGCATCAGAAACCACTGACAAATTCGGTAACCTGACAACCTCGATCCCATGAACACACTGCGGGTTTGACAAACCCCGATACTGCTTCCGTTGCATCCGGTGGGATCGAACAAAGCCCTTATCGACACTAAACGGAAACTGTGGCTCCCCAAGCCTAGAGTGCCCATTCATGTAACTCCTCAGCTGCATCTTACCAAGAGCATTCTCCGGCCTCTCCTTAAACACCCACATATACATATTCTCCATGTCATGCTGAACTAAGAAAACATCAAGCTTCAAATCCGACTTATCAAACCCAGAGAATGAATTCCCATCCCAAACAATCTTGGCCTTGGATTTATCAGAAAGGACTGGCTTAAAGTAGAAATTGTAGAAGAACCAAGCGCCCCAAATGGAGTCTCCTCTCTTGGCAAACTTGCGGGCACCGGCCTTATGGGGGACTATAAGGGCAGTGGCTTCGGCATCAAAGATTTGTGGGCCCGTGGGGCCAATATCCAGGATTTCAGCTGGATTCCAAGGGTGTTGGGGAGGAGGGGAGTGTTCGGCTGAAAGCGGGAGATTAATATCCGGAGGGCCAGACAGGGCCATCATCAGTTCGCGATCACAGTCATCATGAGAATTCGACTGATTGCTGTTTGGGCCACCAGTTGGGTCCATGGAGAGGAGGGTGGAAGGGTGGTGGTGGTTCTCCATGGACAGAGTAGTCAACAGGGATTCACCCATTATTTTCTTTTCTATTTATTCTACAACTTTTGATTATTTTTTTCTCCCTACTTCTTTCTTCTATAATTTCTCCTCCTCCTCCTCCTCCGGTTGAGTGCTATCTATCAGGCAGTGGCGGGTTACGAAGTCCACCGCAGTCGAGAAACGCATCCCAAAGGAAACCCTCACAAATCCATTCCATAAATTCTACTCTCTAGATCTCCACAAATTGAAAGAAACCCCAACCCCAAACCCAGTAAAACCTATACCAGTTGACTCAAAACAGGATGGATTTTTGCTCCCTATTTTTCTTAGACAAAAGAAACCCTACGAACAGCAACCAGACGGAAACCAACAAAGTCCATGAATACTAACCCTAAGCCCAGAAACCCCAACTCAATCTATCAACAGCAGTTGACTCAATAAAAGGTCTTTTTTTCCCCTTCTGTCTTTTGGTTTTCGAACCAGGTTTTTACAAATTAGAAGGTACCCAGAAACCCAAATCCCAAATACTCTTCACAAAAGGAGTCAAAATCAGATTTTTTATATCTTCCCTAACAAATAAAAGGAATCATCGTCGATTTACAGATAGAACCAGGTTAAGGGATCGAATCCATCACTCACGAAAAGGGGAATCACAGAAGCCCTAACCCTAGAAATTAAAAGAGGGTTCCTTAAGAGCGTTACCTCAATTAGACAGCAGAGGAGAGCTACGGATTCGAATCGCCGGATTTAAAAAAAAAAAAGCCCCCTTTTTCCTTCTTTTTTGCTCAATTCTAGAGAGTTGAAGACGAAGACCGAAAGAAGAGAGAAATAAAAGCGAAGGGTCTGATTAAAACCGTCAGAGGGTCGCGGCCGGCACTGGATGACACCCAATCTGCCGTTTGTTGACGGTGACGGCGTCCACTCCCTTAACATTTTCCTGTATTTCTATTGATTTAATCGGGGTTTATACGTACATGGACCGTATCTCTACAGTCGGCAGGTCAAAAAGAGCCCTTAGTCAACTGTTCATTTATTTTATGGTACTTTTTCTCACCGAAAGGGCCAATGGTTAGATACTACAATCATGTTGGATAAAAGAAAGATACAAAAAGCATAACAATCTTTTTTTCTTTTTCTTTTTTTTCATTTTTCTTTTGTAATATTTAGTAACAAGTTCTAGATTCTAATTAGAGCATTCTTGATGTTGGTCGCGTGTGTTATGAACTGTCCATCTTCGATGACTTTGAATCTCTCTATTAAACAATTGAGATCTCTTGCATCTAAAACGTCTTGTTTAGTTGTTTTCTCAGAAAATTCGAACACATTTACATAATTTGTGATGGTTAGAAGATATATCGACGACATTACATAAAAGAAAATATCCTTCATTGCTATTGTATTGATATATATACACACATGTAGGTATTATTTCCTAAACAATTAAAGCATTAAGCTTAGAGAGTAAAGAAATGTTTATATTTCAAAAGAAATGGAGGTATTTATATGCAAAAAGCTCCTCACATGTGCATCACATGCCCAATGGAAATGAAATCTGGGGGTGTAAAGGGGCATTTTGATTTACCAGGTGGGAAGCCACAATTTGTATGCGGAATGGATCTCCAAGCAAATTTGATGGAGACATGGGGGGCCCTTAGCAATTATCCCACATTTCATTCCAGCTTATATAAGTTGAATTCTAAAGTTTGATAAATGTACACAAAGATAACATGCACTTCATCTAAACAAATCTTGTAGGCAGTGTTCCAAGCACATCACTTTACAAAAAATAATGATTTAGCACTAAACAAAGTAATTATATTTGCCAATGCAAGCTTTCACTTGCAAGTGCAAGCAACATAGACACTAATTGCCCATTGACTTCCCAAAGGGCCAATTCACCACATTTGAGGTGTGAGAAGAGAAGAGAAGACTTAGTTAGCCATAATCGTAGTAAACTCTAATCTTTGCTTAAACTGGAAGTTTTCAAAAGATCAACGAGGGAACACTAGGTTTTCCTTGGCACGGAGAGCAAGTCAAGAAAATTGAATAAATTCATATCCCCCGATACGTGACTAAGATATGAGTTCAAATCACATCAGCATATTTGACGTACGAGCAAAGTGTTGAATCATATCAGTCATTTTTATTCTTTCTAAATCATATCAGCCTAGTTTTTTTGTCGCACGATGGAGAATCAATGTTATCACTTTTTAATAGAATTGAATCGTTCTCTCACATACGGAGTGTTCTGATAGAATTTGTATTCCAAACAATCATTCACCTAGGTTTAGACACCTAAGTAATCTATAGCAAATTTGCCACCATTGCTCCACCTTGATCACACACACACACATTTATAGGATACTAGAGCAAACAAGTGATTGGTTCAATGGGCACCACAGATCAGCCATTAGCATGAGCCACTCACATCAGGCCACTGAACTTTATAAAAGGAGGCAATGAGTGCGGTGTGTGAATAAAAGTAGGCAAATGATTGCATTTTTTTTTTTTCTTCCAACCCATGAGAGGACTCATGGGAGGTTGGGAGAGCTGGCCATGGGACAAATGTGTGCAAATCTCACAAGGGATGCGCACCTCCTTTGAGAGTTTGAATGATTGCACCTATTTTATTCAAAAGAAGAGTCGAGGAAAGGAGAAAGCAAAAGGAACTAAGCACACGAATGAACATTTGATTATTGTCATGAGTGATGTGATGTCAATGATGTTGGAATTGAATTATAAAATAAAGTTACTGTTTTTCTTTCTTCGTAGATTTCTCTTATCGAAGCCGTTCAAAAAAGAGAAGCATATTAATATTAAGGTGTCTTCGTTGAGCTCTTTGCGTGTGCAAGCGTCGACGCATGGATTTTGAGACAAAAAGTTCTTTGCTAATAAATGAGCAATACTTTTTATATACACTTATAATTTATATAGTTCTCGGCAGAAAAACAATATACGTGGACTCTCAAGATCCCCTAATGAATTGTAGGCAAGCAGAGAAAGAGATTGTTTTTGACACCGTCTATAGTATTTTTTTCAAGTGTAAAAGAAATAGATATGATTAGCGGTGCAAAATATGGAAAAATAGCATTGTATTCGATTTTGTATTCGATATTTGAATGCGGATGTTCACATTCGATGTCCGTTAAAATATGAATATGATTATGAATGTGGATATAGTAATGATAAAAGTACCCAACATATCTGAATACATGTTTGAATTTATCGAATATATCCGAATACAGATATAATTCAAATACACTAAGTATCAAATGATGTGATATTCTGCTTATAAAAGATATGTCTATGCGATATTTTTTTTTTGTTTTAACATTTTCACATAAAAGTATTAAAATTAACAGTAAACTCATTCCCCTCCCCCAAAAAGTTTTCCCTGTTCACATTCGCTAATATCTGGCTAATATCTGACAAATATCCGAATCCGATCCGAGTTCGAATCTATATCTCTGAATCCGTATTTGCTAAAGAAAATGAATATGAAAATACCTATATCAGCTCCGTATCCGATCCATTTGAACCTCTACAATAATACATTATTTATCTAGGGATACTGTAATTTACATTCAGATTGAATCAATGTTCTACAGAATCTCTGACGGCCAGAACACTCTCCAGAAATTGTTAAGTAGCTTTTAGTCTGTCAGCGAGTGTCAATAAATTGAATTATAACAGAAATACTTTGGGGATCACTATTAGCATTAACTTTTTGTTTTTTTTTATTTTGATTATTTTTGTTTATTTTTGAGGGAGATTTTTCTCAAGGCTACTTAGTTATGACCTGCGACCAAAAATTGCCTATTATTTATGCTGTGCCTGTCAGTGGTCCCTAAAGTATTTTCTTTTGATGAGAAAGGTGATGAAGGGCAAACAAAACTAAGTCACACTTTCACTTCATAATTCCACACAAAGCATCTCATCAAACTTCAGACTAAATAGACGGATAGATCCAAAAAAAAAGTATTATTTCATACTTGACTTTAGTTATTATTAAATCACTACCACTATATCAGAAATTCAAAGTTACAATAAAGATTTGAGAGTAATATTTTTATACGCTAGTTAAACCAAAGAGCGATCATGGCCATCCACCTGATCGTGCAGCTCCGGGTGGTTCTGAGTCTGGCTGGGCTTGGACCCGCTTCCGTCCAAACTCGACTGACTAATTGTTGCACCCCCCGGAGGAGTACCGACAAACAACAACCACACAGGATCACCTGAGATCTGCGTTTCCAATGCTGGGTCAATCTTAAACAATATAATACGAACCAAAATACAAAAGGAGAAAGCGAAAAAGAAACAATTTAATGAGGGTCGATAATGTGCCTATATCCTCGGGGCAGCAGAGAGAAAATTCTTATTCAAACAACTGAGTTATAAGTGTTACAAATTGATCCGAAGATCCAAATTGAGAATTTATACAAATTAGCCGCAGAATTCCCTCAAACAAATTAACCCTAGAACTCCCAACAATCGATTCAACAATCGATACCAATGAGAGCGCAAAAACCCTCCTTATAAAGCCAGAGGAGAAAGCCAATTGAAGAAAATCAAATCGGATATGAAATCTGTTGGTTATTCTGCTTAACAAGAATCAATCTGACAACTAATCAAGATTACTGAGATATCAACAATCTAATTGGCCAGGTCGGCAAATATCAGGTGGGAGGTTTTCCGTTCAATAGAACGTTCCTTAATTTAAGAACCACCTTTCAATTTCCTTCCTTGGTTAAAGCACCAATTAGACTGAATCTAAGTCAGTCTCGATATACTGTAAAGTATATCCCCTGTATAAAGGACTTAATCCACTTATACAGTATTTAGAGTGAGGTACGTTTAAAGCGAATCTCTTTAAGACAATTACGTCCCCCGCACGGTGCTAACGGGATAATGGACGCTGGTCTCCCAAGATACAACACTCTTTCACGGTATTTGGATAGCACTACCAAATCACCGTACGGTCGAACCGTAGTCAACCAGTACCTTCCACAGGATCGTTGAAGCAGCGGTACAAGGACAAATTTCAACTAAATATTTGCCTTTACTCTCTGGAGGAGCACCCACTGTTGAGGACGAAGGAAGGTAGAAGAATATCTTTCTTCAGAAGTACCAGATTCAGACAACAATTCTATAAAAGAATATGTTGAATTTTCTGATTCCTCTTTCAGAACAATTTTGCAGAATCTCCGTTGGAAGTCGCTTCGGAAACCGAGTTCCGGATTTCCCACTTCACGCTGGAAGTCGCTTCAGAACTTCACGGCCAGTTCAGAATGCAGAGCTTCAGAACTCAGATAGAGAAAGAAAGATTGTTGTTGGTGTTTTCTGTGTGTTTCAATTGAGAGTTTGGAGTACTTTATATAGCACTCCAGGAGGGGCCAACATGACTGAAAGATTGCAACCTTTCGACCCAACCATTGCAACCTTTGGGCATCCAACTGGTTCGCAACCTTTGGCAGTCCAACTGGTTTGCACCCGTTGGCAGTCCAATTGGTTCGCAACTGTTGGCAGTCCAACAGGTTCGCAACCTGACAGCGGAGCGGGTCCGGTCCGGTTCGGCCCATACTTCCAGACCCGATTCAAAAAGAACCAGGCCAGGTGGGGAACCCGGACCCGGACCCGGTCCCGGTCCCGAGCCCGGCCCGGCTCCGGCACCGGCGCCGGGCGGCCGCCAGCGGCGGCGCGAGCGCGCGCACGCACGCATGTGCGAGCATAATTCCCTCTTTTTCGCGCGCGAAAACTCCAAGTACCCAAAGGGCACGCCCTTTGTTCTCAATTTTCTCTATATATACACCACAAACTTCCATCTCATGGCCAATGTGGGACTAAATGCTTTTAGCTACCTTTAGTCCCATTTGGCTTTGAATTAGGCAATCTTTGGACTTGAATATCTCATTCATTCGAAGTCGGAATTGAACATGTGAATATACCACGTTCATCCCCAATGAAAGGAGAACACACTCCAACCATCATCCAGTTGATTCGATCAACGGATCTCGCCATAATTCAACTCGAAGATTCGCCTTCATATTCTTCAATTCCAACAAAATCCGCATAAAAAACAGAAACTAGAATCCACTCAAAAACGCCAGAACTGCTGCCCGGTCGACCAGCTAGATGTGCGGTCGACCGTGCGCTCGATCACTAAGCCAAAATCTAGTGCCAAAAAAAGGCCGAGTCTCTGCTAAATCTCAATACAGTCGATCGACCATGCAGTCGACCGCCCAGCTTGTTTCCTCCCATATCACCTCTGTTCACATTCCATCATGAATTACAGTTGATCGCCCGGCCGACCCCCCTACATCCACTGTGGTCAACCACCCTGCTCTCTTTCTCTGTTATTTTTCAATGAGTTAAAAAAGTCAATTTTTAACTTCTTTTCACACAATTCTCCACATCCGTGAAGATTTCTCAAAACTGAGCCAAACAACGAATCAACCAATTTCAGCTCATCCAATCATTTGCGTCATTACGACTGCCTACATACCTATGCACAATGGGATCAAGCCTTACGTAATTCATCTAAACGAACTCCACCGAGCTCAACCAACCAAATCAATTGTTTTCAAATCTGCAGTAACGAACATAATTGGTTAAGTCATATGAATCTCCTTACCAATACTGTCATGGAGAACAATAGCCTTCAATTTGAGCTTGTCTAGTTCATCAATTTGAGATTTACACCTCTTCACCTACTTGCATAGATTCAACTTGGTTCCTTTCGTTGCAAACAATTCAACATGTTCAACATCCAACATGGCTACATAATCTCCACCCAGTATCATATCCTGTGAGATCCTAACTGATATCGAACCAACGGGAGATGGTGGAGTAGCATCAATCTCTACCTATTACAATACATCATTTGTCTTCGACCTCTCCAGCTGCTGAGAACAAATACCGAACCTTCTCTAATAAGAAACAATTCATCTCCTTAGCCACTTCATGTTTTCCAATTGTGAAGTGAATATCAATACCAGTGTTCTGGTCAAATCGTAAAATTGATCCTTGTACTCTCTAAAATTATCAATTTGGAGCACCTTAATCTTCCTACCAGTTTGTTTTCCATTATATTTTTCCACTTCACCAACATATCTAGGACTTCAAATCTTTATCTCATAGGATATACCTAACAACGCCTAGATAAATTATCAACAAATAAGACAAAGTACCAATGACCTCCAAGTGATGCAGTCTTGGTAGGACCCCAAATATCTACGTGAACACAATCAAGTAGAACTTCCGAGAAGTGAGTTGCAGTGCCAAATTTCACTTCCGTCTTCTTGTTCAGAACGCCATGTTCATCAAATTTCGAACTGCAGGTCAACACACCTTCCAATAGTCCTTACTTTGCTAACACTTCTAAGAAATTCAAACTAACTTGTTCGAGCCTCATCTGTCATAACCTGATAAAGACGTCTTTCAAATGCTCTGAAGCTGCTAAATTTTCAGTAACTGCATTACCCTTCAAGTAATAGAAGTTGTCGCGTCGAATACCCTTCGGAACCACCAATGAACTACTTGACATTTTGAGAAGCCTTCTCTAATAGTCCCCAGGCCTCCAAAGCTCCAACTGAAATTAAATTCTTCTTCAACTGAGGTACATACGTCACATCTTTTAACTCTCTTACCATCTCATCAAACAACTTGATACGAACTGTATCTATCCATTCAATATGGCATGTATGTTCGTCGTTGAATGATACCAAGCCTCCATCTTATTTTTCAAAACAAGTAAACCACTCTCGTTTGAGACAAATGTGATAGGCATCACCTGTATCTAAAATTCACTCAGATTTCTCGGAATAACAACCAATAAGAGTGATAAAAAGTGAGTAACCGGATGAGTGAGAATCATTATCATTATGCACTTGTGCGATGTTAGCCTCTGATTTAGACTCCTTTTCCGGCTTGAGCTTTGGACAATCAATCTTTCAGTGTCTTTTCTTTTTACAGAAAGCACACTGATTTTTCTTCAAATCTTCACGACCACCTGTTTTGGGCTTTCCAAATCTCCCTTACCGTTCTGATTATTCGAACACATCCCTCTTGCAGTGAACATCCCTGTTGTTGTGCTACTGGAAGAAAACTCCTTGTCCTTCCTCTCACTTCGTGATTCACTAGAGTAACCGACACATCACTATACCTAAGTGATTATTTATCATTGATTAAGGTCAGGACGAAGGTCTCATACTCTTCATCAGAAATAGAATTCAAAAAATCAATGGCTTGTCCTCTTCCTCGATCGTCACATCCACATTAATTAGGTCTGTAAGAAGCTTCGTATAATTATTCTTGTGATCATCAATGTAGAGTTCTTTTTTCAACTGGAAGCGGTAAAGCCTCCTCTTCAAATGCAATCAATCTGATGCTCTTCATCAGACACTTCCTTTCAAGCATCTCTCAAATGTTCTTTGCGGAAGTCTCTTACATCACATGATACTTGATGTCGTGTGTCAAACAAGACCAAATGATACCGCACGCCGTCTGATTCATCTTGTCTCAGTCCTTTTCAAAAGTCTCCTCTGACTTTTCTTCCAAACATATAGTGTCTTCGAGGTTTGATGTCGTCAGTGCATTCATCACCTCACACCTTTACATCCTAAAATTGTTTGTGCTATCAAACTTCACAACATCAATTTTCACCTTGGACTGATTAACTTCGGTCATATCTCCTTCAAAAGATATCAAACACAATGTAGAAAATCAAATAGAAATATATTCAAACTAGATAAAGATAAAGCACTTACCTCAAAGTGAAACCCTAGAAGAGTTTTTGAAGCGATCTACTCCACCAAATCTGATCCCATGAGCAATCTAAAATGTTGTTATGAGATCGACACACGATCCCACGAAAAGTCCCAACGCCGCTCCGAGATCGATATACGATCTCGCCGAACAGACCACGATGCTCTTGAAATCGACACACGATTCCACACTGAACTTGGAAAGCTCTGATACCACTTGTTGCGCCCTCCAGAGGAGTACTGACAAACAACAACACCGATCACCCGAGATTAGCGTTCCCAACGCCAAATCAATCACAAATAAAATAACATGAACCAAAATACAAAAGAGAAAGCGAGAAACAAACAATTTAACGAGGTTCGGCAACTTGCCTATGTCCTCGGGGCAGAAGGGGAAGATTCTTATTCAAACAACTGAGTTATAAGGGTTACAAATTGATCCGGAGATTCAAATTGAGAATTTACCAAATTAGCCATAGAATTCCCTCAAACAAACTAACCCTAGAACTCCTAACAATCGATTCAACAACCGATACCAATGAGAGTACAGAAACCGAGGAGAGAACCAGTTGAAGAAAATCAAATCGGATATGAAATCCGCATAAAAGAATAGAAACCGAAATCTAACTCAAAAATGCCAGAACCGCTACCCGGTCGACCAGCTCCATGTGCAATCTACCGTGCGGTAGACCACTAAGCCAAAATCCAGCGGCAAAAAAAGGCTGAGTCTCTGTTAAATCCCAGTGTCAACTGATAGACCGCCCAACTTATTGCCTCCTTTATGCACGTTCCACCATGAGTTGCGTCGACCGCCCTACTCTCTTTCTCTGTTATTTTTTTCAATGAGTTAGAAAATCCAATTTTCAACTTCTTCTCCCACAAACGGATCCAATCTTCTGGGATGCCAAATCGGGTTGGCTCCGGGTCAAGCAAGGACCCGCCCGAAACCCGATCCACTTGCACACCTGATATAAATTTCCATCAGGGCAATCCTAGGCGATACCTTTGGTTAGCTATCTGTTAGTATTCTTAATGATCTTCCTTTGACATTGGAGCACCTCCATCTCTCTCCCAAATCAATGTAAGCTAGCTAGAAACTCCAACCAAAAGCTTCCCCTCCTCTTCTTTCTTTTTTCCCCTTCTCAATTCAATCATCAACAGCACACTAAGTAGTCAATTTTCACTCTGTTTTTGTAGCAAGAGCTTGAGGTGTGAAGGGACCAAAATTTCGTGTATCCAACAACTCACTTCCAAATCTTGGGGTCCACCGACACTCCAACACGACTGGTTAGGATCATAGTCACACTAAATTTTTTTTATTTGTCATGATATTTTGTGTAATAAATATGTTATAAATACTATTGATGTGTAGTGGCTGCAAAAATGAGATCTCAACACGTCAAAATGTTCAATCTCGTTTTATTATTAATGGAAGGATGTGAAAAATTTTCATCTTTTATTCGAAAAGATAAGAAAGAAAGGGCAAGAGATTTTATCATTGTGATGCAGTAACACTTAACTCTCTATATCAGGTCAGTGGATTCGGCCCAATCGATCGAATTCAGGCATGTTGAGAACTTGTATTTGATTTTCTTTTCCTTTTCATATTTCAAAACATGACTTATAATTGAATTGACCACAATTTATTTTTCAAGAAATAATTGGCCAGAACCTTATGATAAAACTACAAAATACAAACATCTTCTTCTATTTCCTAATTAGGACATTTCTCCTTTCATCATCATCTAAGCACACCACAATCTTTTCCAATGAAACAATTCTTTTTTCCCTCTATGGTTCTTTTCTAGCTATCAAACAAATACAACAAGCACCACACAACAACATTAATCATTAAACTCCAACTGCAAACCCCCAACTCATTTGATGCAAATAGTATCACCCCAACACAAAAAACACACAACGGTTAGCTCTTTGGATGGCCTTATCACATTGCACTCAGGCATTGTGACCAAAGTTTAAGTATTAGGACCCAACGGCTCTTCTTTCTCTTGTTAACACAAACAACTCAACCTCTCACCCATGGAAGGGAGTATATACGACACAATTATCATCTTATAAGTTTTGAGAAATTGTAACAGTATAAGTTATTAGGGTCGAGATATAATTGTTTGGTTGCAGACTATTTCTGGCATTTCTAGGTTTCACCCAGACGAGAAAGACTTCAGAATGACAAGATGCTGCTGCTGGGCTATGAGCAAATCTGAATGCCCAGGACAATCATGGGGCAGCAACTCCAGAAAAACAAAGAATTGGTGGATCAACAGATTGAAGAGATAAGAAGTAAACAAGCAAAACAACCCTAAAAATCTTAATGAGATGTCAGCATCTTAACATAGTTTTAGTTAACTCGGCCTAGGGGCCGTTTGTTTCGCGTAAAACTCCGTAATTCGTAAATGACTTACAATCCAGTTACAACTACGGCGTTTGTAAGGATCGTAATTCATAAAGACTTACACAACCTAATTATCACTCACTTGCAACCCAATTACTGCTCACTTATAGCCCAGTTACAGTTAATTTTGTGGTCATGCAAATTTGTATTATTTTTTTATGTTAATATTAATTTTTTTTAATATTTAGCATTTTTAATATTTATTTGCAATATTAAAACTTTTTAAATCACCAAATAGTTAATTTTGTGGTCAACTTTTTCACTTACGACTTAGACATTACGACAACCAAACACCGTAAAACACAATACACTTTTTCACTTACAACTTTATATTACCAATCAAATACCATAAAGTTTACATGCATGTAACTCATTTACAACTGTAAAAGACTTTACCAATTACGAGTTACGAATTACGGCCAGTTACGACAACCAAACAGGACTTTGTCTTGTAGTTTGATGAGAAGTCCCTTTCACCCATGGCAAAAAATACACAGTAGGGAGGAAAAATGTTGCAACACCATCCTATAATTTGGCAGCTGTATGCTTATCTCTACTTACCATAAAAAATGTAAGGATCAAAGATCATAATGCAGGCCATGGTTGTCTATGTGGGCTGTTAAAAACTGAATTATTTTGGCTTGCCCTGCTTCTGTTCCAGTTTTGAGTGTGGGCTCATAGGTGTTGGAGTTTGGCTTGATATTTTGACTTATTCAGACCCCGAAGTCGGAGCTCGGAGAGAGGTGTTCGGGGGCTCGGAGTCGGTGCTCGGAGTGAGGATTGAGAACTCCGGGTGGGATCTCTATCCAGACTGGTCCATGACGTTTCTGGCATAATACAGCATTTATTTGGCTCGGTCTTCAATACAAAAGTTGTAGAGAATCATTTCATCTGCACGCCAAGCTTTGAATCACTCAATTTGGAGTGGTATTGAAGAAGTTATGACCAGTGAAGTACCTTATCCAATCAAATTCTGGGTGCATGAGTCTACATAGAGAATTTCAAAGTGTTTTGTCCTTTTGACTAGTTTTTGAATTTCTAAGAATTCCTATGCATGCATCGTAGTGAGAAGAAAATGAGGACTTAGAAGGTTCACTTCAAGCCTATAAATGATATGCTCTTTGTTGTGGAGATGAAAACAAACAAAAGCAAAACAAGAAGCAAGCCATTGACAATCAAATTTGGTTCTAAGTTAGAAGAGTGTTCTACTTATTTTCTCTTAAGAGACGGAAAGCATTTGAGTGGAGGAGAGTTTCTCTTTCTTGCTTGTGGAGGACTCTAACATTGAGTTTGTAAAAAGTGGGTGTGAGCAGTGTACGATGGAAGTTGGCGTTGTCGGGTGTGCCTTGTACCCTTTTGCTGATTCCAACATGGTGAAGTCTCCTCTGAGCTCCAAGCTCAACCCGTGATTTTTCCCGTTTGTGTTTTTCACGTAAATCCAAGTGTTCATCTACATTGCTGCATTATTTTATTTTGGTTCGTTGATTATTTTATTTATCTATTTCAAGTACCATCAAGAACAACATCCAGACGACGGCTTTCCGATCTTGGACGCCAACAACATGTTCATCTTTTACTGGAATTCTCATTCATTAGATTACTGTATTTTCGATTGCTTGAAGGACATCACCAAATGTGGTGCGGAAATGTCATAAATTCTGGAATGATTTTGCATTTTCCTTTTCATTTTTGTTTTAATGCTCCCTCATGCATATTTTTAAATTTGGTTGGTTAAACATACAGATTAAACACAAGCAGGCAAGGTTCAATAGTTAGATTATGATTCAAAAATATGAACTGTACATTTCTGTAAAGGGACCAGTTTACCCGTGAAACTTTGCAAGATCAAGGCCAGATGTTTGGCAGTTCGCTTGAATCTTTCTTCTCCACGAGGACATGGTGATGGTCCAAAACCTGGGCATTGAGATTCTCAGCTAGCATTCTTAAATTTGCTGCACTCAAGTCTTTGGCTCCATACACCTCTTCAACAAAGTTGAATCAATAGTTGTCTGCAAGAAAAGAATGTATCTTTCAGGGACAGCTCAGTGCCTACAACTATTAAATATTTCATGATAATCTCTATGCTAAGTGTACATGTGAAACTAGTTAAAATGCCCTTTCACATCGTTTAACATCCTTAAAATTAAAATGTTTACAGGTTTCTAAATTCTGATTATACTATATAAGCTAAAAGATCAGAGAAGATAGCATAGCTCAAGCAAAATAAAACTAATACAAGATTGTTCTTGTTTTCTTGCATCTCTTTGAGTATATGCTGGCTGTCAAAACAATTATACTGATAACAAACCAGTAGCCAACACCAAGACTTTAAAAATAGAATCAACTCAGAAAGTAGCCTTTCTAGAAATACCTAAACTCTGAAATCATAGTTCAGCCCCTAGGATAAAATTAGACTTGTTCATTCTTATCTAAGTAGCCAAAGAGTTGCACCTAATTTGTACTGTATATTGCAACACCGAGAGGTTATTCCCCACATTACTCACATCTTCACATTTTATACAGACTCCTATGATTAAATAATAACCAATCTCATTTCTCCAGTACACATTGTCCAATTTTAGGGACTGGGAGATGAAATTTAATACATGAAAAAATATTATGCTAATTATCTATAATTAACTATAATCAATGCCAAATTCTTCTATGATACAAGGAAGATTTAGTTGGTGAAGTTTAATATATAAAACCAATATGAAATCAATAAAGAAATAATCCCATACTAACCAGTCACTGTAACACTATCCATCCATATCACTGTCCATTACTTAATCAATACAACATTCTTACGTCTCTTTTAGTAAATTAATTGCCTGCCAAGACAAGTTAAGGCTCAAATAAGATAGCAAGATTAGTATTAAACAAGTAGTTAACCCTAACCCTACGAACCCATTTAACCATTAATAAATAGACACCGTGTATAAAATCATATTTCAAACACGCCATGTAGTCTTTTTCACCCAAACTGCAATCAAACTTTCTTAAATGAAAACTCCACCAAATTCCAACCCAAAGGCTGAGTCAAAAACTATGTGCTTTTCGCAACCATCAAAAGCTTGTGATGAACGCAAATAGTCACAATTTGTTATCATTATAGCATTGATGACACTTAATTGCTTAACCATCGTCCTTAAACAACTACGTAGAAACTCCGTAGCAATCATTATCAGACATCAGTTTTGTCAGATTTAGCTTATCCTCAAAATATAATCTATTTATAAAGAAACCTTATGATTGTTCTCTCTAATTAAGCTCTTCCTTTATGTTCCCAATGGCCACTCCATCACCAACATTGCCAACTCCAAATCCTCCTCAGCATAACACATCTTCCGATTACTACTACTTTGTAGTATCGGTGGCAGTGGTTTCCATCTTTCTTGTAGTCTCAAATATCTTCGCATTTGCTTGTTGCTCGCCAAACCGATTTGCTCAGAATTTTCAGAGATTGTTTCATCGTGGAGCCATTGCAGTGTTCAATCTCAGGAGCCCATTCCGGTGTCCAAGTACAGAAAAGATCAAGCCTACGACGCAGAATGTTCGGTTTGTCTAACGGGTTTTATGGAGGGCGAGGAAGTAAGGCAACTGCCAGTGTGCAAGCACTCATTCCATGCACCATGTATCGATATGTGGCTTTATTCTCATTCCACTTGCCCCCTTTGTCGTGGTATTGTTACAGGGCTGCCACCACTGCAACGCTGCCCAAGGGCTCCTGCAGCTGCAGATGTGTCAAGGCCGCGTCGGCCCCTGTTCACAGAATCATCCAATATGCACCATGTTGTTGTTTCTATTATGTAAATATTTTTGTAAAATTGTGATTGACGCTTGATTAAGTGTACAAAGGAGAGAGAGATGGTTGTAAGTCCTAAGCAAAGAATTGGCTAGTTTTGAAGAAATGAGGTCAGAAAATTAAAAGAGCAGTCTCCCCAAAAGGAACGAAGTAATTGGACTTACAATAATATCTAGAAGCAACATTGTGCTTGAAAAGGCAATAACTAAAGGAAATAGCAAAACTAGCACAAATATGACACCTATAATCAGTACTCAATAACATTTTGTGACTAATATCAAAAAAGGTCTGGGATGCTTGGTGAATAATATATGCAAACATTTATACATCTTGAATGACTGTATAGATGAAGTGTGCGCATATATCACCAGAGAATTAAGTCACTGAAGGATTTAGTAAAAGAAAACTTAAGGATGATTTTGAACTTGAAAATGTTATTGTGACTGGTGGAATGCTAGAAGACCCAATTCAGTAGAAACATATTGCAACCAATTCTCTCCTAAAAGTCATCGAGTCTCAACTCAAAAAAAAAAATTGAATAATTTGACACAGTAGCTACCAGGAGTTTTTAGTTCGAGATTGTTTTGAGCGATCATTGTGCATTTATCTTTTGTATTAGCTTTGACACAAAATCAATCTTAAAATCTTGCACAATCTCTAGTTAGTCAACTAATAAACCTTTAACCCCACATTGCAGTGAGAATAAAAATGAAATGCCATTGCAAATACACAAATCTCTTCCCCACTTGGACCTGCTGAAAGTTCAACCATGTGTAGGCACCATGGGATTGTGATGGTAGTATGGTTGGTCTACACCAAGGCGTCATCTTTTGGTTCTCTATGGCATACCTTTAGACAACTGTTAAGCATTTTCGTAAGCTTATAAGTAGAGTTAATTTCAGTTGCTGACTGACTCCTTCGTATTTTAGTATCGAACAGATCCTTATCTCATGCTTCTCCAAATGTGGGCCAGTGAAGAGCAATAAAGAGTGAACAAATTAGAAGCAATATATCAAAAAAATAAATAGCAAGAAAAATACATAGGTAATAACAAATAATTCACATAAACTACATAAACACATCTTTCTAATGATGATTTTGATATCTTTCTAATTATATCTCATCCACATCAATGCATCATGTATGGATTGTGTTGTGTGTGTGTTTGCGTCTATAGATTTTTTTTCTTGTATCATGTCATACTTTTGTCATCCGTATCATATCTCGTCCATATCCATGCATTATGTATGAGTGTGTTGTGTTGTGTGCGTGCATCTATCTTTGTCCTAGTTTCAGAAATTTGTCATGTGTCATTATGGTATCGTATCGTACCAACATCCAGTTCAAGATTTGTTGTATTTGCATATCCATATCATATCATATCACATATCCGTATTTGCGCATCATGTATGTGAGTCATGTATTTGTGTGGTCTGTTGTGTGCGCGCGTGTATGTATAGATTTTTTTTTTCCTTATATCCATGTTATCTATATCTTCTTTTTCTAAAATTTGCCTTATTGCTGTGTCAGTAGGGTACCCTATCGCACTCACATCCAGTATCATGTATGTGCTTCACAAATTACAAGTCAAAAGATTTAGTTCATGTGGGCTGCAAATGCTTGAGTACTAGCGCAACAACAAATAAATGTGAATTCTTTTGAATAAGACTAGTTTTGTTCATATAATTCATAGAATTAAGACTATTATCATTGTAATATAAGAAATATACCAAAGTCACTATGCATAGGATTAAAGTAAGATCTCACTGCATTAGTTTCCAACACTGTCGTCACTCTTGGCAGCAGCGATCATCTGAATCACCTTTTCCATGGACAATTTTTCTTCCCGTGCTCGTTGAGAAATTTCATCAAACACCTCATCTGTATCATATTCTTCTGTCAAAATCCTAGCCAATAACAATTAATAGTGAGCCACTAGTTCTGTTGCGGAACAAGATTATAACAAAGAAGAAAGAAGAAAAATTAGAAAAAGAAAGAATTTATCCAATACAAACCTGAACTGAAAATCTTCGAGAGAGTTGGTTGAATTGGCCTTGAATTTGGAACTTGGGAAGACGAAGAACAAGAGGGGTTAATTGTGATCCACATCCAAATAGGAATCGGAGAAGCAGCTCCTCTCTTCTTCAATCTCCAATCCGAATTGGTATCACAATAAAAATAAGATGAGATTAAAGAATCGATGAAATACTTACTAGCTCTACGAACTGAACAGTAGTTCAATCCAACTCCACCACTTAATCCTATTCCAATTAAGTCTCTAATAATAATTCCCTCCAAATTCCCTATAAATAGAGCCCCACCCTCTCCCTTCAATCCCATACGAAGAAGCCCTGAAGATCGATCGATCAACCATCATGGCGTCCTCATCCTCCTCCGTCTTCAAGGCAATGTGAGTCGCCTTCATCCTCCTCCTCGCCGTGGGAGGAGCCGACGCATCTCTGTGGGAGACGGTGAGCTTGAAGTCGTTCTCGCCGAAGAAGCACCGCAACTGTTGCCATCCGTGCGCCACTGTTAAAGCAGCAGCAGCATTGATGTCGATGGAGCCCAGTGGCATCAGCGCAAGGCGGCTTCTCAACCCGTTGAGAAATCGCTGCGACCCACACTGCTGTTATCGAAATTCCCCTGGTCCATCTCCGTCCCCAGCCCTTTGAGAAATCGCTGCCACCACATCATCACCGTCATCATCTGCCTCCTCCTCCTCCTCCACCTCATCACCAACACCATCACCACCCACCGACCTCTGACCTGAGGTATGTGGCACTTGTTTATATTTGAATTAGTTGGTTTTTTTTATTATTTTTTTTTCTTCAAGCCTTAATTTTCATATATTAACTAACTAACTTTCTTGTTTTATCTTCAACTGCTGACTGCAGCCGCCCAAGCAATCCACGCCTGCACCGTCACCTGAACTCGCACCCATTCCATCGCCAGCCGAAGCCCCGTCTCTGATACCACCATCCCCTGCACCTTCGGTATGCATCGATTTCTGATTTTATTTCTTTTTTTTTTTTTTAAATTTCATGTTTTTCGTGTCCATTGCCACAATTAACATGAGTTTAAATTAATTATAATCTTGTAATAGAATTTAGTTAAGATTGGATTTGGAATTTTGGACAGGAAGCAAGCACTTAAATTTAGTAAATATTCTTTTCACCAAATACCAATAGGGTATTAATAAAATATAAGCATTTGTTACATACACCTAGAAAATCTAATTTCGAGTAGAAGTTATTTTTTTCCCCTTCTTCTAGGATTACGAATTTTCCTGATTAATTAAAGCGCACTTGATTGATTTATTGAATATATATTTCATTATTTTTTATTTTGTTGAAATGATATTTTCTATGATTTTGATTGTACGTACCTATAAGTTAGTTTTGCGTGATTTTCTGATTTTATCCAGAAGTCATATATATATTTGTGTAGGATTTGTCTTTGTAAAAAAAACTTAAGAAATTTGTAGGTCTGCAGATTACATTTAAATAGAAAGGATTTCAATTCAACCCTAACTCAATGTTCTCAAGTATTGTCTCTCATAATATTAATCTCTTGTTTATATTTTTCTTGGCAGCCACTGACAGGATCTTCACCTACATCATCACCTAGACTTGCACTCTTTCCTTCACCGACAAAGGCCCAGCCCTGGCGCCATCACTAGCATTATCATCTCCATCACCAGCATCAGTGACCGGATTCATCCCTGCGCCCTCGCCAGCCCACCTGTCATGGTTGCCAGTGCCCTCTCCGTCTTCAGTGTCTGTCCCCTCTCCTATGTCTCCTCCTAAACATTCTCCTTCGCCAACACAGCCCCTTCTCCAGCCCTAGCGGCATCACCAGCATCGCCATCCTCTGCACCATCAGTCGTATTCGTCCATGCACCTTCGCCAACGGAGGCTCCTTCCCCAACCCTAGCACCATCACCAATGTCGCCATCCCCTGCATCATCAGCCGGATTCGTCTCTACGCCCTCCCCAGCCCAACTGCCTTGGTCGCCATTCCCTTCTCCCTTGCTCGTGCCTCCTCCAAAACATTCTCCTTTGCCGTCTTCACCTTTACCTATGCCCATGCCTCCATCACCCGTGCCAGCCCCTAATTCATCATTGTCGCCTTCTCCTTCACCGTCGCACAAACGATATCCATCGGCACTGGCACCCAATCCCTCGTTGTCACCATCTCTGTCTCCTTCACCATTAATGTTATGCCCCCATCACTAGCTCCTAATTCAATACCATTAGTCCTTTCTCCTCCAAAGATTCCTACATGGACTTGGCCTTGGACGTGGCCGCCCACATGGCCTCCTCTATTCCCACCTCCCACTCCTCCTCCTCAAAACCCTAAATTTCTCACCTCACCCCCTCTTCCGCCTACATCAACGACAGCGCTACCTCCACCTGTCTATGGGGCCCGTCACCATAAATAATGAAATTAACGAGAACAACACATTGAACATCTATTATAATATTACCAACGCGTCCCTACAAATGATCCCCCGTCGACGTCATCATCATCAAACTCTACCTCGTTGTCGCCTGATACTCCGCCTCCGTCGCCACTGTACCAACTTCAACTGCAGATGCTCCAGCTCCAGAGGCTCAACACGTGTCACACGCTGAACGCCACACTCTGTCATTAGTTGTTATACTAGTTGGAGTTCTGGCTTTATTATTAGTTGCGTTATTCATTTTTGTATTGATTTTCTGCTTCTCTTAGTAGAAATCAAGCTCAATCAGTAGATATTTTCTAGCTTTTTTTAAAGTAGAAATCTGTCAGGGGATTTTTTTACTTTTTCTTTTTCCTCATAATTTGTAGACATATTCTGTTTTTTTAATAGAAATTCATATACTTTTTTTTAAATAATTTGATGGTGTATTGTATATAATTGGTTGTGCATCTGTGTATTTGTATCATTCAATTTGAGAGTCGTACAGCAACAAGTTTCCACGCATATTAATTGTATCCACATTTTTAATTAGTCACATGTATACTTTGCATGATAAGACTTAACTCACCAATTATATATTGAATTTAATTAACAGTGATTGCTCAGCAATTTACTGATAGGTCCAATTTTGCATGCCCAATTATCTATATATAATCCCCTAACTCTTCCTCTTGAGACCAAGAATAACCTAGAATACTGCATTTCCATACAAGATAATTCATAACACTGGTGGAACCCACACAAGTGGGACCAGATTTTTCAAAACATATAAAATAATAAATATAATTTATAATGTTTTTATATATGATCTCTTTGTTTTAAATTATTTTACTAAATAAAATCACTATTTTAACTAATAAATACAACCTACGGGGAGGTCACAAGTTTAAAGTTTTGAGTACAACATAACTAGATTTTTTTTTTGAATTGAAACATTTCGAAGAACAATTTTTAAAATGTTATTCGATTGAAACTTTTAATTAGAACTAGCACTGCAACCAGAACTTTTTTGAAGTGTTAATCAACTGAAACTTTTAACTGGAACTAGAACTTTTTTTAATTGCTACTCATAGTTAGAAATAAATTTAGAAATAGAATAAAAATTGTTCCACTTTTTAGTTCCAGTATATAAAAGGATAATGTTTCACCCTTCAAAATTGTTCCATCCTTTTCACACAAGAACCATCAGCTAGCACTATTTTTTTCCTCTCACTTGTCCCTTCTCTGCATGACTCATTTAATAATTATTATTAACTAATTTTATTAGTGACTAATATTAACAATTATCTTCCAAATGTATTAGTACTAATATTTGATGATTAATTATTATTAGTTTATTTAAATCTTGCTAATTTCTTGTTAAATTTTATAACAATTTACATGATATTATATATTAATAAACTTTTTAATATAATTGATCTGTTTTTTCATATTTAAGGAATAACTAATTTCTTTTGATGAATTACAACTTTTTTTTAAATAAATAAAACAAAGGTCGAAGAAACAAAAAATTGCGAGTTTAGTTTGTTATCTAAGATCCCTAAATTCGACACTGTATCTAAGAATAACATCTTTGTTGTCGTAATGGAAAATGAAATTTTACTGGAAGAGCTTTCAAGATGCTAGTTACTATTAGTTTGTCATCGACATCTGGCTGTCTGATATTCACATCCTTTAACTTGCTGAAGCCCAGTTTTTAATGATGTAATTTATGGGTGCAATTGTTAGCAAATTTTCTCTACGGAATTTTGGTTCTGCTGCAAGTGCAGTGACATTCTTCAATTCGCAATGTTGTGCTATTCTGTAAAAGAGTTGGTCCCTTTTGGAAATGTCCGTCAATGAAAACTGAAGCAGTTGCCACGGTGCATTTCTTGCTGTGTACTGAATTCGCTTGTGTGTTTGATGCAAAAGCATTTGATTCGTTAATCTCTAAATATTGGCATGCTGTTCATCATCTGAAGATTCTGAGCACAAAGTTGTAGTACGCCAGTGCTGTCTATATGCTTCTATATTGTGCTATTATTCTTTGAGGTGGATGCGATATGCTTCTAATATAAGAGATGACAAGTATAAAGAAATTAAATAGCTGACTAACACGGAGCTAACGCTAGCAAACTATTTCACTGCAACCCGAACCCGTATTTATATTCAATTTGCGAGCTGTACAATACAAAAGTTTCCAAGCTTACCAAATGTATTAATTACCTTTTTAATCATTCACATACATTGTAACGTTCAGAGCACAATGAGAGGGACTTTACTCACAAATTATACATAGGAACAAATTTACTGTAATCACTCAGCAATTACCAATATTTCCAATTTTGCGTGGCCAAATATCTCTATATGAATCCCCTATCTCTGTATAACTCTCTCTCTCTCTCTCTCTCCCTCTCTCTCTCTCTCTACAATGGCTTTCAAATTCAGCAATTTAATCCTAGTTGCAGCCATGTCCTTTGGTCTGCTAACAGGATCAACTTTGTCACAAAGCAATCCTACACACCCTCACGCACACCCACCTGCCGGTGGGGCCTACCCTCCGATCTTTTCGCCGGCGCCGGCGCCGGCGGATTCCCTAGTCATTGAGCCACCTTCACCTACTCCGTCTCCGAGCCCGTCTCCGAGCCCGACTCCGTCTCCGAGCCCGACTCCGTCTCCATCGCCGTCTCCTTCTCCTTCGCCTTCGCCCGCAGTTTCACCGTCCGTTCCGCCTGCGGCGGTGTCTCCGGGTGATGGTCCGGTGTTCGATGGCCCCTCGCCGTCGTGGTCGCCTCCGGCAGATGCTGATGCAGCTGGCCTAGTGTCCGCGCCTGCTGCTCCTTTGGCTATTGGTCTTGTTGCTGTTACTGTTGCCTCTCTTTTGTTGTCGTAGGCTGTTGTTTGTGTTTGCTAGTTTAGTTTATAATTATAATAATAGCTTTGTCTGTTAGTTTTGTATCTTTGATGGTTGATGATGATGATGCTAGTTTCACTATTGGATGTGATTTCTCTCTTTTAATCTCTCCTCATTCCTTGGTTTACTCTAATTGTGAATTTTAATCATTTATTTTCTTCTCTTCTTTTGTGGATCTATTTCATACAGCTGGCTTGTTTCTATGGATATCTTCGGGAATGACCGTGGCCCATCTCGCTCAATTTAAGTAAGCCCTGTGGGCTACTAAATGGGCCTCTCTCAAGGCCCGGCAATCGTTTCCGCAAACGTGAGCTTCAAGCGTGAGAGGCACCACTTTTAACGCGTGGCATATAGGAACGTCCTTGTTACGTAGTTACCATATGTAATAAATATTTACTACTTACTTCACCTTCCTACTATAAAAAATCGTCTACAGTAACAATAAAATTTTCTTCCTTTTTTTCCCTCTTTAAAGGAAATCATTTTAGACATTTTTTTTCCTTTTTAAGTAACTTTACCTTTTTATCTGTAACTTTTCCTGCTCTCTCTCTCTCTCTCTCTCTCTCTCCCCCCTCTTTTTAACTTTTGCTCAGTCCACCAAGAAACCTTTCTATTCTTTTCACGCAAAGGTTTTTCTAAAATCTACATGAAACCACAATCACTTCAACACTTTCGAAATCATCCCAAAACACTAAACTTAAGCTTAAAAAACTACATTAATACCATACTCATTCGTCATCAACAACAACACTAGCCAACAACAACTACATCACAAACAAGACACAAACAAGTCACACCAGCGAGCTAACAAACCAGACTCGGACTCGGACTCAGTGGCAGAAGATGACTTGAGCTCCTTGGGGCTGGCGCACTCGTGAGTCAGGCTGGGGCTATCGTGCGCGTACGTAAAGTCGCGGGACACTTGTTCTTGAAAAATTCGGAATAAGTCGACGCTCGGCACGTCCTCGGACTGTTGTACATGTTCCTGCAGCACAGCTCATCGGTCCCGAAAGCCTGGCACCCACTTTTGCACCCGACCACGGGCCCACCGGGGTAGGCCCTCAGCTGCAGGACATCGGGACACGTGGCAAGGAGGTTCTCTCTGCACCCAACAACAGGGCAGTTGCCCCTGCCCTCGTGTGGGGTCACCGTCATGCCGACGTTGTAGCCGTCGACGAGGCTGACGCCGTAGGAGGTGAGGTCGAGGTGGCCGCCGTGGTGGAGCGTGATCTGGGCCAGGGTGGCGGGTGGGGCCCCGCCGAGGCCGCCGCACTCGAGGCGGCCCCCGCAGTCGCCGGTGGCGCAGGTGAAGCGGGTGCCGGTGTGGCGCAGCCCGTGCGGGCCCAGATGCGGCCCGACCAGTAGTGGGCCGGGGCTGGGAAGGACCTGTGGGTCAGGTGTTGAGGCAGAGCCCGCCCCGCTCCAGGACGTCGTGGCCGGAGTTGGGCTGGATCGCGGGGCAGACCGTGAAGGGCAGTTGTTGACCAGTGTCAGCATCATCGGGGGGTAGTTTTGACTAGTTGCCTGCTGGAGCAGGATAAGGAAGGAGAAGAGGAGTACGAGGACAGGGGAAGCCATTGGAAGCTGTGATTTGAGCTGAGCCATGAGGAGAGGGGGTGGGATTTATAGAAGGGAAAGGGTTTTGGGTGTGGTGTGCTGCAGGGGGAGCGTAAGGGCTTTAATTTGGCTTAAATGTGGTCTGGCGATGGGGTTTACAGGTTACCCCAAAAGAGATGGGGGAAAGAACGTGGGTGCGGGATTTCGAGGTTCTCGAGAGTTCATAGCGTCGCTTTATTGTGTTGTGAGGAGAATGGGATGCTTTGCTCGCTCTTTTTACGTACTGATCCTGATTCATTTTCTTTTTTTGATTTGTTTCTGTAATTATTATTATTATTATTATTATTATATTATTATTATGCATTTTGGATTTTAATGTTCGCTTTGGTAATTTGTTGGTCAGTGGGGTTTTAGCGCAAAATTTGTGTCGATAATTTTAGTTGGAGGTTGGGTTTAATTGGATAAGTATTTTGGCTTTGGTGCTGAGTTTTTTTTTTTTTTTTTTAAAAGCTAAAAGTACATGCAGAAAGAGGAGGGAGGAGAGGGGGCAGGAGAGAAGGAGGTGAAGAGGGAGAGAGGAGAGTGGACGACGGTGTCTGAAAAATTTTGTGAAAGAATCACAAAAAAAAATCTCATTTTGTTCTATTTTTATAAAACACTATTCAAAAATAGAAAATCCTCACATAACTGTACGGCAAACTAAGCTTCACTAATGGTTCAAAGAGAAACGCATGAAGATTACCAAATCAAAAATTAAAAACTTTCAAAGAAAAAGGACCTTGAATCCTCATTAGCATCTTATATTTAAGTTAATTTCAATTACATTCCAGCTAAGATAAGAAGATAGTCCATCTGTGCATCTAAAATTTGATTATTAGAAATGGATCAATATTATGGTTTTCTTCAGGTAAAAAATTGGGGCTTTTTTTTTTCCTTCTAAAAATTCAATTATTGAAGTAAAAAAGTTATAGTAAAACTCTTAATTGTTTGAGCAAAGAAGGGCCTAGAACCAGAAGACACAAAGGACATTTCACTGCACGCATAATTTACTATCCATCCGAATATGCTAGTGCTAGGTCCCACTACTTTTTTTTTTTGGTTCTTGTTCTTGAGAGAGAGAGAGAGAGAGAGAGAGAGAGGGGTCCCACTTGTATCATGAAGCAAATGGGTTATGAGCAAGGCGGCAGAGGATAAGGACTACAAACACGTGTGGTCGAACCAATTGGGCTCGACACTCTGACTCAGATCACAGTCTCTTTCACACCGATCTTCACCCCCGCACACGGGTTAGAGCAGTTACTCTTGCGGAAGCAAATAAAATAAACAAATACCCAATCGCATGAACACTTCACTCTCTCTAACACACGCATTATGGGCTAAAGTGGGCGAGATGGCCCAAAGTTGTGAAAACAGATCATCACAAGAGGGAGATCCATGGAAGACAAGCAAGTTGAAGAAAAGCCCATGGTCTAAACCAAAATAAAAGAGGAAAAAAAGAAAAAGTGGAAGAAGGAATCACAAAGATAATTAAATTTACAAGTAAACCAAGGAATGGAGATAAATTAAAAACAAAACACACTCAATCAATCCGTAAACTAGCATCGCCATCATCAAGCATCAAAATTAACCTACAAAATTGTTTCTAAACTAAATTAAACAGCCTAAGAATTAAAAAAAAAAGAAAGCCAACAACAAGGTCAAGAACCAGAGCAGGCAAGAACAAAACAAATTTTCAACCATTATCCTTCTTCTTTTAAGTTAAACTAGCAAATCATTAATCCCATTCAGACTCCTCCCTTAACCCAAAGCAAATCTCAACGCCAATCCTCCTTTTTTTAAATCCCAACAAGTTTTTTTTTTTTTTTTTTGGGGAGGGTGGGGGTGGGGGCTTGAGGAATGTTGATTAAGGGTTGACTAGGGATAAAATAATTGACTATCTTTGGTAAGCTCAAACTAAACTATACTTAGTCATTTGGACATAAGATTGACAGAAAGACATGATTTAATGTAATTTATAAGACTTTAGATATGAAGCAACAATTCAAATGATTTAAGGACTAATATAAAAGTTATGAAACAAATACCAAAACTGATGATTTGCGTAGTGGTTAAAAATTGATCATTATCAAGATGGTGATTCGTGTCAAGCAAGGCACTCCCTTCGAGATTTTATATAATTCAATCTATCTACTAGCTTTCGCCACTTCAAATCCTCTAAAGTCCGTCGTCATTTGTCGTCCCGATGATAGATCACCCCTGAAAACTCCGCTAATAGGACATCCCGGATCTCCCTCCTTCCCAGAAACTCAAGAGCCTCTCAATCCGAGCTCCAGTGACAGATCTTCCCTAGTTTTTTCCATCAGTTACACATCCTAATTTTCTTCCACGTTCATAACGTGTAACGCCCCTCAGCACGGGCAATTATGGACAATGGCAAATTTTCTTTCAGGCAGTCCCAACAACCAGCACCACTAATCGCAGCTGTTACAACATGCAAATCGTGTGATTGTGAAGATCTCGCCAGTACTTACTACTTCTATAAATGACAGTTTGGAAGGACACGAGCCACCAATATGATGGAGGACATTTTGGAAGGATTCAATCGGAGATTTGAATCCTGCTCCAAGAAGCTAAATTCCAATTTCAATCCACACACACACCCAAATATTGTAATTTCTGTAATTTGAGAATGATAGTGAAGTTTTTCTTTCTACCCGTAATTTTTCCCAGTTAAGAATTTTCACGTAAAATCTTGTGTCTCTCCTTTTTGTGTTGTGTTTTATTTTCGCGCACTTAATTTTCATTCTCTAATCTCGCTTGAAGTGTAGATCGACTGTCCGATCGTTTGTAATAGAGAATCTCCACCACAAACTGGTATTTTCATTGAGAGCTGAGTCCCAACACTACAAAAATTGATTTGATGATATTTTCTCTTATAATTGTTCTTTACTTGATAATTTTAACCTTCTCGCTTTCTAATTAGAAATATATTGGAAAGGAAAAACATAATGGATATTGTAATCTCCTCCACTTCAAACTTCCAACTCCAATCTGATTACACACATACATGAATTTGGGTCTAAGGGTGGAAGTTGAGCCAATAGTTATAAAATAATTCGCTAAATATTCGTTCAATTATTAGGTCGAATTCTATTCGGGTGATCAATTAAACGTAAACAAATGGCTTTTAACATCGCGAATTAAACGAAGCAAATATGGGTAATTTTGTATTTGATTTGATTGCTTGATGTACTATTCGTTTAGTTTATATGCATTTAATCTCTTTATAAATTGTAATATTGCATACATATAAATAATTACATTTTTCTCCCTCATATTTGTAACTGTAAATGTTTTAAGGATTATAATATAAAAATTAATTATGTAAACAAAAGAATTCATGTAAACAAATTAAATATTAGTAAACGAATAAAATGTCGAATTAAAATTGAATATTTTGCAAGTATTTTCGATGACATTGTGTTAATCTGAATATTCGTGAATACTTATCGAATACCAAATATTAATTTTGAATTTGAATCCTGCTTACTATTGAAATTGAATTTGAATTCGAATTCGAATACGGTAAAAAAACCAAATTCAAATTAAAATACTGTACTATTTAATTCGATTTGGTTTTATTTAGGCCAAACTTTTAGGCCCCCGTGTCAATCAGTATGCATCGCAAATGTGGACCGCACACCGCACCTCATCCATTGAAAAGTCATGACATATTTGACAGTTGAGATCACCTGACCAGTGTCAGTGTCTGATCGTGAATGCCGCCAGATGAAGTGGGGCCCACATCCCCTTTTCAAAATTCCCCGCATCTAATAATTTCCCCTCGATCAGCTAGGGAATCGATATTGCCACCCTTAAGAATGATGAGGCTCCCAAAATATTTACAAGTGTGCTATTATTTTTTTTTAACATTTTATCTATGAGGAAATGTCAAAAAAAACCTCCTTTCTTCCTCCTTTCACCGACCCCCTCCTCCCTGCCCTCCCCTATCCTCCCCGCGCCCCCTCCCCCAGCGCTCCCCCTCCTCCCTCCCCCGACCTCCCCCCACCCCTCCCTCTGCGCTCCCCCTCCCCCCGGCTCCCCTCCCCTTCTGTTCGGCCACGCCGGAGTCCCCTCTGTTCTGTTCCGCCGGCGTGGCCAAACAGAGGGGTAGGGAAGCGTTTGGAGGGGGTCTATTCAGTCAGAGGCGGCCCAAACAGGTCCCTCTCTGTTCGGCCAACTCCGGCCAAATAGAGGGACTCTGTTCGACCGCCATGGCTGAACAGGGGGGAGGGGAGCGCGGGGGAGGGGAGGGAGAGCGTTGGGAGGAAGGGGGAGGGGAGCGCGGGGAGGAGGGAGGTCAGGGGGAGAGGGAGGGGGCCGCCGACGAGGGGGAGGTCGGGCACCCCCTTCTCTACATAGGGGGGTTGAGGAGGGGGGCACACGGGGGAGGCTAGTTGGGGAGGGGTGGCTAGGGATGTTCGTAGGCGATGGAGGTGACCGAGAGTGTTCGTTGACGAGAGGGCGGAGGAAAGAGAAGTGAGAAGAATAAGAGGAAGGACAAAGTAATCATTTCGAATTTTTGGGAGAAAATTTTATTACGTAGGGTGTGTTTGGTTGCAAGGAAGTGGGCGGAAGTAAGGAAATGGGTAAGTATAATTGCTCACTTTCCTATATATCCAAACACCGGAAAAAAAATATGAAAACCTCTTTTTCTTTTTTCTCTCTCTCTTTTACACAACCATTTCCTCACTTACAGAGCGCTACAGTTAATTTTGTGGTCATGTAAATCTCATTTATAATAAGTTGTAGTATAAAACAGTTAATTTTTTGGTCATTGTAAATCTCACTTGCATTCTAATTACAATCACTTTTTTATTTTTCTTAATTAATTTTTATTTTAATATTATTTTGCGGTCAACTTTGTGGTGAACTTTTCCACTTCCACTTTCCATTACCATCTAAATACCGGAAAAGACATAACATTTTCCAAACCACACTTCCCAATAACATCCAAACACCGGAAAACTTACTAACCATTCTCAAGTTCCAAAGGGAACTAATACCACTTCCTCACTTTCTTATTCCTCACTTTCACCCTATAGGGGCCGTTTGTTTCGCGTAAAACTCTGTAATTCGTAAATGACTTACTACCCAGTTACAACTACGGCGTTTGTTTGGACCGTAATTCGTAAAAGACTTACGTAACTCAACTAACACTCACTTGCAACCCAGTTACACTCACTTACAGTCCAGTTACAGTTAATTTTGTGGTTATACAAATTTGTAATATTTTTTATATTAATATTAAAATTTTTTAATATTTAATTTTTTTAATATTTATTTGCAGTATTAAAACTTTTAAAATCACAAAATAGTTAATTTTGTGATCAACTTTTTCACTTACGACTTATATATTACGACAACCAAACACCGTAAAGTACAATACACTTTCCCACTTTAGAATTTTATATTACCAACCAAACACCGTAAAATTTACATACATGTAACTCATTTACAATTATAAAAGATTTTACCAATTACAACTACGAATTACGATCAGTTACGGCAACCAAACAAACATTTACCAATCAGGCCCGTAATTTAAGAGTGCCCAAATCAATGAGGCGTTCTCCTCATTCTGGGGGTGGCAATGTCCCATCAGTCAGTTTCCTTAATTATCACGCCACATATTTATCGCCCCCACCACCTCAGATATTTACGAACACGCCACGCGAAATCAAAACCCCAAAAATTGTATTAAAGAAAAAGAATTCTCATCCCCACTCTCGCTTCGTCGCTCTTTTGCTCCCTTCGAGTTTTCTCTCTCTACTCGCTATCAATGGCGGCAGCGAGCCAGGGAGCCTCCTCCTCCAGAAGCAGCTCAAAGGCACCGCTCGAGTCCCCCGCGATTTCTCTAAGGTTTTCAGATTTCTATCTAATTTCGTATTGATTTTTTTTTTTTTTTGAATTAGATCTTTGTAAGAAACCAGTCGACGGATTCTCGGCTGGATTGGTTGATGATAGCAACATCTTCGAGTGGAGCGTTACGATAATTGGGCCGCCCGATACGCTGTAGTGAGTGATTCTTCATCTGTTTTTGTTTAATAGTTTATCTTTTTGGATTTGATTCTTGTCCTGAGGAATTTTGGACGGTAATTTGATTGGATCTTGTTGTTTTAGGATCTAGGGTGTTGCTTTTTGTGAAAGTTAGGGTTTTTCTTCGAGCTCTTTGGGTTTTAGAGAGAGAGAGGGAGGGAGGGAGGGCGTGCTGCATGATGTTCTGTAGTTGTTTAATTGGTTCATGATTGTAAGTGGTTGTGTCGATTTTATCTGAATTCTGTATCAGCTGTTATCTTTCTTTATTTGCGGGGAATTCAGACAGAATTCAATTGGATCTTGAGGTTTGATTGAATTAGGGTGCTGCTTTCTTAAAAGATTGGGTTTGGTTTAAGCTCATGGCCTCATGGGGTTTTAGATGGTCCTGTTTTACTGGATGTTTGGATTTAATGCGAATTCATGAGCTTTTGGAGTCATTTCAGAGTTGACACCGGAGAAGACAATTGCCACTGATTGGTTAGGAATAAGGGATTGATCTCTGTGCTTATTTGCTGAATTCTGGATGTGCTTGCTTGTGTTGCTTCACCAATGGCAGCTATCATTACTTCAATACCATTGCTTCAATGCCGAAAAACACCATGTTTCTTACTTCTGGATAATGGTGTGTAATTGCAGAATGATTTGATAGAAAACAGCTCAATTTTTTAATAGATAATGATTGTATAGCGGACCTTGAATTTACCGATACAGCAGCATGTTGCATGTTTATGCTCTGTACAAAGATTCAGAAAATCTTGATGAAAATTTTTAATTTGCATGTTTCTGGGTCATATTTGTTTTTGTTTCTGTAGAGGTATATTCCTCGGGGGAATTTATCTATACTCAATTCGTACGCGAGAAAGTAGAGCAATGCAAACACCAGGAAATTGAATCTGCAGAGGGGAAAAACTGTAGTGAAAAGAGAGAGATTCCACTAATTCAGAGAGATTACAAGGAGTTCTCAGCACTCTACTATAAATTCAATTCTTTAGGGTTCGATTCCTTGCAAAAAAGAAAGAGATCAGTTTTTGTAGCCGAGGGATAGAGCGAACTGAGTCGTGACCTCCGAGATTTTCGCCTCTAAAGCTGCCCATGATCGTAACTGCATGTAACGCCCCAGTCGTAATTGGTTTGAGTGACGCGTGATTATCGGGGTCGTGCTAGCTGACAAAGATTGAGGTTCAGATCTGCAGACTAGTAACAACAGAAAAAACTACTTGAAAATTAGGTTCATCCTCTCCTTCCTGACTAGAGACTTCGAGAAGAAAAGATGGAAAGGGCATCTGTAGTGGTGAAAATTATGACTCCCTGCGAGATTGCGACACCTGCCAATTCTCGCGGATCATAAGATCACAGACTCAGTCTCATCTAGCAGATCTCACCCGACCACCTGGCTACCAAAGCGATTACAACCAGTAGACACGTGAGGGAGTAAATCCCATCAGCAAAGTGAGGAAGTCGGGGAGTTGTAGTAGGATCTTTGCGTATTTCTACTTATTTAATGCTAATAATTGTCTGCCAGACCCTTGCGCAGTTAGTCCCATCGGCATGCGCGATGTGCTGGCTGTCGCCGTTTGAGGTCGTTGAGATTTGCACAATGACTCGGATTGATCGTTGAAGGCGAAAAAGTAAGCGCTTTTTTCAGAGTCATTATTGTGATTAGGTCAGCACAGGATTCAAAGAGGGAAAAAGAGGGAGAGTCTAATTTCCCAAATCTTCTTGTGTCCTGCAATTTCTTCTTTCTCCTACCTTCAATCTTTACCCCCAAATCCTCCATCGGACCCATCATCTCTGTTCTGAAATGGCCAGAGTTGAAAGAAAAGGAAGAGGGGTCGGCATTGCACCAGGACGGCCATGGAACGCCGAAGATCCTCCGCAACTAGAAGGAGGTGGATGAGTATCTAACTCAGTATGGCGCTCGACTGAGATGGAGTGATGTCCTCCAGATACTGATTATACAGATGCCCCGATGCTGGTGGTGTATACCTTCACCCTCAGATACTGGCTTTGGGGTTGAAGTTCCCCTTGACGGACTTCGTCCGCGATCTTCTACACCATTATTGAATGTCCCCCTCTCGGTTGGTGGTAGGGGGCTGGTGCGTCGTCTTGGGCTTCCATGCCATCTGCAATAGGTTCGTTTCTGATACCTGCAGGGTCGAGAACTTCTCCGCCCTCTATATGATAAAGAAGCAAGGAGGGGGTTGCCTTTTCGTCGCGCGAAGCAGTCTTGAGAAGTTGATCATCAACTTGGCGGACAACGACCACAGATGGCGCAATACCGTCATCCGGGTCTCTGGGGGGTTGGAAGACGGTTGAGCAGAAGCAGTATGATGCCGTTCCAACTGCTTGGAACAAAGGGACGCTCTTGCACAGAGAAATCTCAATCACGACGAGGGTCCAAGAGAGGGTCCAGTGTCTGCTTCAACTCGGCATTGACTAAATCAATTGGAGTTGGTTGCTGGATTCAAACCAACCTCCTGTTCTCCAAGCTGTCTCGGGGACTCAGGAAGGCACATCCTGCTCCTATGGCCGAGACAGTCACGAAGATGGATGGTGCTGGAGCAAGCGCTGCCTTGCCTCGAGGCGAGTCCTTCAGAGCGGGCCTCAAACCGAGGCCTGGGCGCTGAGAACCGCCCGGCTCGGGCTGGCCCGTTTACAAAGTAGGTTGTGCGGGAATATTCCGGTAAGTCCGACGAAGAGGAAGAACTCAAGTCAACGTTTGTGCACCACAGCGGAAGCTCTTCGACCAGGCAAGCCCGCAGGTAGGAATGATTCTGTACTGGACATTGTTTTCTTTTGTGTTGGATTTAATTTTAACTTGGGAATGTCTTGTTTTGCAGAAAAAGAGCCGATTTGATTATGACTTTGAAGAAGAATGGAGCCGATTCTGATGAGGTCGGAGGAGGTCCTCGACCCAGCAGTAGGGAAAGAGTCTCGGGCAGCGACTTCTCCTGTGTCTCGGAGGAGGGACCCGCCGAACAACCTGAGCTCGTCAAGCTGTGAATTCCCTGATTGTCTTTTTGGGAGCCCACGCGAAATCGACTATCCGAGGAGGTGTTTCTGAGGTGACCCCTGATTGAGACTGCTCTGTCTCTCCCCTTGGAACTTTTAATTAAGGTTCAGCAGGCTGGGGAGGACATATCCGCAGGGACCTCAGCCGCTGTCTACCCCTCTGCAGGAATATCCCAGGATTTTTTTGTTTAGAGCTCTGATTGGGGAATGCTCATGCGGAGGAGTGACCGTGAGACGGTTCTCACAAAGACTTCCTCCAAGGTCTAGAGGAGTGTGAGAGGGTCCCATTGAGGGACCATTTAAGGTCGCCAGAGAATAATGTCTTCCGAGTAAACCTCAATTGATTCTCGCCTTCGATTAGATGAGCAGTCTTACTAATTATTCTCTTGCAGGTTGCAGGTCCAATCCTTAGGCGTTTAGCAGGTTGCTCTGAGAGAGAAGGACTTGGCCATTGCCGAGCTCCGGAGTAAGCTTGAGGAGTCATCTGCGGCAAGGAGGGTGTTGACGAGAAGCTCGTCAAGCTCTAGACTAACTTGGACTAAGAGTTGGCCGTTCTTCGAGGTCGGAAAAAATTACCCCGGCTTTGGGGGAGCTTGAGGAGAAGACCGCCGTGTCACTGAGGCGGTCCTTGGAGTTGGAGCAGAAAGGCTCTGAGCTTCAATCCACCCGGAAGGAGTTAGGAGAAGGACGCTGACTGTCCGAGAGCGCGATCGCGAGATGGCGACCTTCCAAATTGAGAAGGCTTTCTCCGCGATATGAACCAAGCGCAGGCCGACGAGGTTGAGGCCCGAAAGAAGGTTGCTGACTTCAAAGTGGAAGTACAGAAGGAAATCTAAGTGTTCAAACGCTTGAAGTACGAGCAGGGGTATAAGGATCGGGCACAAGGAAAATCACCGAGATACACTCTGAGGCTGGTGTCTCTTGAGGGGATCAGAGTGCATCTGGGCTTTTGATCTCTGATGCCCCATCTCTCCTTATTGCTTTCGGGTCTACAACAGAGACTCCTCAGGACCTTACTGCTGGTTCGACCACCGTGACTTTTTCAGTGAAGTTTAGCTTTAGAGCTGCTGAGGCACCTCACTCAAATATTGCGAGTGTACGAGTGAACTATAACTTCCTAATTGTATTTTGTAGTCATCATTAATGGATATAAAATTTTGCTGAATGTCTGAATTTCTTTCTTTGGATTGTCTTCTCATTTTGACACTGTTGTTTATTATAGCCCACTGTTCTTGCGGGGGTTGGCTTGGAGGGTCCTCGAGACTCGAACTTGGCTCGAAGGTTCCTCGAGACACGAATCATTAAGTGGTTCATCTGGTGCAAGGGAAAAGCTTCTCAGTATTGGATATTTTTTCAGGATTATTCCGATGCTCCCTCGCTGGGATCTGGTTTGAATCTTAGTCCGGAGCCTGGGTCTTTACTGCAATTCTTTCATGAGAAGCGGGAGGCATTGTTGGAAGGGTGTCTTCGTCCTGAATTTTCTTTGGAGACCGAAGTTGCATTGTACAATGATTTTATCTCATAAATGGAGCGTAAGTTAGCTTGCAGCAAGGAGAAAGAGAGAGACATCTCCGAAAGATGGAATCGGTTGGCCCAAAAGGTGTTGGAGCGCCAACATCAGGTGAAGGAGCTGAGGGCTTCCTTCAGCAGGTATCGAGAGAATTGAAATGGTGCTCGCCGAGAATCGACTAAGTCAAATGGTTTCGAGCAGGCAAAACGCTGTTGACTTCTCCCATTTTTGACTGGACGAAGTGCATGGAATGACAGGCTGCAGAGTCAGGTTCGTCGGTTGGAGCGGGAAACAGGGCAGCAGAGATATGGCTAGATATAATCTTTTTAATGTCTCGCTTTCAACTTTCCGATAATTTGTACTTTGATAATGTATATAATATATTCGAGCTCTGATACCTTCTGTTTTCTGGTTGAGGAACTTTGCAAATCAACTCCCAATAGTAGTTATCAGAATCGAGCGTACATTGACTTTGGAGTGATTCCTTCAGGAATTTCCTGTCTTTCAGGAGAATCTCTGTGCAGGCTTAGTTGTCAGGGTGAGGATTCACTATAGGCCGTTGGGCGAGTCTCCGTCTTTCAGGAGACTTCCCAGAGAGGGGGTGGCTGTTGGGCGAGGGCCCACTATTTTGGACGTTCCCCGAGAAGCTTCAGGCGATGGCCCGATATAGGCTATAGGAGTCGTGGGAAGGACTTCTGTCTTTCAGGAGAGTCCGTTGGTTTGACCGTCAGAGTGAAAATCCACTATAGGCCACCAGGTGAGTCTCTATCTCTCGGAACTCCCCGAAAGGGGATAGCCGTAAGGGCGAGGGTCCAAAATATAGGCTATAAGAGTCGTGGGGAGCACTTTCGTCTTTCAGGAGAGTCCCGTGTAGGCTTGATCGTCAGGGTGAGAACTCGTTATAGGTCATTGGGCGAGTCTCTGTCTTTCAGGAGATTCCTCGAGAGGGGTTAGGCGTCAGGGCGAGGGCCCGTTATAGCTTGTTCCTCGAGTAACCGTCAGGGCGAAGGGCCGATATAGGCTATAAGAATCGTGGGGAGGACTTCCGTCTTTTCGGAGAGTCCCTGTGTAGACTTGGTCGTCCGAGTGAGAACCCGTTGTAAGCCGTTGGGTGAGTTTTCGTCTTTCAGGAGACTCCCCGAGAGTAGATAGGTTGTTCCTCGAGTAGCTGTCAGGGCGGGGCCTCCTATAGGTTCTACGAGTAGCCGTCAGGGTAAAGGCCCGATATAGGCTATAAGAACCGTGGGAGAATTTTCGTCTTTCAGGAAAGTCCCCATGTAGGTTTGGCTGTCAAGGTGAGAACCCGTTACAGGCCGTTGGGCGAGTATTTGTCTTTCAAGAGACTCCATGAGAGGGATTAGCCGTCAGGGCGAGGCGTGCTTTAGGGTTTTCCCCGAGTAGCCGTAAGGGTGAAGGCCCGATATAGGCTATAAGAGCTGTGGGGAGGACTTTCGTCTTTCAGGAGAGTCCTCGCATAGGCTTGGTCGTCAGGGTGAGAACCCTTTATAGGCCGTTGGGTGAGTCTCCGTCTTTTAGGAGACTCCTCGATAGGGTGGTAGCCATTAGGGCGAGGACTCTCGCTATAGACTGTTCTCCAAGTAGCCGTCAGGGCGAGGGTCCGATATAGGCTATAGGAGAGTCTCCGCGTAGGCTTGGACGTTAGGGTGAGAACCCGATATAGGCTGTTGGGCGAGTCTCCGTCTTTCAGGAGATTCCCAGAGAGGGGGGCAACTATCAGGGCGAGGGCCCGAAATAGGTTGTTCTTCGAGTAGCTATTATGGCGTAACCCGATATAGGCTATAGGAGTGTCTTCGAGATCGTAGGGAAAGAGATGGTGCACAACTGGGTACCTTTTCATTGAATGTAATAGGATAATACAATATTGTTTCAAATGAAAAGAGTTTTGTTGCTTTCCAATTGCCTTTCCATCTTGAACGACTAAGGTGTATTACCTTCTATCTGGGAAGCGCCGAAGATGGTGTTTATATTTTTCGATACTAGAGGAGAGCCTGGTTGACCTGACTCTCTTGATGCGGAGTTTGATTCACCTCCTTCTGTACTCTGGTATCCGAGGGTTGTCCAGAGTTGAGAATGAACTCCTCGAGATACCCTCGGTTTACCAGCTGTTGGAGCTGTTTCCAGAGAGAGTGACAATCAACGGTACAGTGTCCCATTCCGTCATGGAAGGCGCAATATTCTTCAGCTCCTGCCCCCTTTAGGCTAGATAGGAGTGGCCTTGGGTGCCTCACCCAATCTTGATCTTTGATGGCGTTAAAGACGTGTTCCACAGAGATTTTGAGCGGAGTGAAGTCGGCTTCCTTTCTGTAAGCCTTGGCAGGGTTCCGTGAGGGCTGTCTGTTGATGGCTTCGGAAGCTCCATTTTGATTCTTCTTTGGTAAGACAGATCGTGGTCGTGGTTTTCCCTTTTTATCCTCCCATTTGGAAAAGCGATCGGCTGTGTTCTGGGTAACATCCTTGATTTAGATGTATTTCTACGGACGAGAGAGGATGTCCCTCATCCTGATGACTTCGTGCTTCACCAAGTGCTTATAGAAAGAGTGAATGACGTGCAACCTACTAAGCAACAACCATGTCGTTGTAGTTATATACCAAGGCCATTTAGTTCTAAAAATAACTGACATAATGCTTGAGGCTCTCTTCGGGCTTCATCTTGATAGTGAGGAGGTGATTACTGTTCTTTTTCGGCTTTCACGGGGAAGCGTATTGGTGGTTAAAAGGCCCACTTCACCTCTTCAAAGCTTCGGAGCGAGTGCCTCGGGAGAGAGTAGAACCAGTCGCAAGTGGTGCCTTTGAGACTGGAGGGGAACACGCGACTCAAGAAGAGGTCATCATGAGAGTGGATCGTCATCTTGTCCTAGTACTGTCAGAGGTGCTGAATAGAATCAATCGTGCCAAAGTAGTACTCGAAGCTCGGCATCACAAATTTCTTCGGGAAGTGGTGAGAAGTGATCTCCTTGGAGAGCGGAGAGTTAAGAATGCTCAACCCATAAGGCTCTGTTTCCTTCTGGAGAAGTTGACCTGCCTTCTCGACTTGCTTTCGAATGATCTCCTTTATGTCCTCCACTCGAGGAGTCTTCAGAACTTTGCGTGACCAGAGTTCTCAGAGTGCTAACTGTCATTCAGAGAGAGTGACCTGTTGCGCTTTTGTTTACTCTTGGTGTGAGGTCCCTGCCGACAAAGATGGTGACGAGGGAGCATGGAACCCTCTCTCAGGGGTTCCTCAAGGACTGCGATCTCTGGAGGATCTCAATCTGGGTGAGAAGCCGATTCTAGACGCGGGCGGTCGTGTCTCTCTCTAGGGCAGCTTTCTCACATTCACGGATCGCCTCCGTTCGCTGCTCGTCCAATTGTTTCTGGAGGCTGGCAAATATCTAGAGAAGTTGACCTTCAGTCGGGAGTAGCGTCTAGGGCTGGTCAGCCCCCACCTATAGCATGGAAGCTGGGGAAGGGTGCTCTTCACCGACGTCTTCGATGTGAATGTTAGGACGGGGAGAAGCGTAGGTAGCCCTTGTGCTCCCAGCGACCACTGATTTGTTTTTGGCGGCAGCAGCTATAGGGACCTGGGAGACACTTTACTTGGGAGGAGCCATTTCCGATGTTGGCGAGGCTTTTTGAGGAGAATTTCAGCAGGGTTTGTGGATGGGAGAACTTTGAGTATTAACTCAGAACTCTTAGCAAAAGTACAAAAATGTAAAGGTATTTCTCGGAGGAATTTATCTACACGCAATTCGTAAGCGGGAAAGTAAAGCAATGCAAACACCAGGGAATTTACGTGAAAAACCGGCGAGGGAAAAATTACGGTGAAAAGAGATAGATTCCACTAAATCAGAGAGATTACAAGGGTTTTTTTGTACTCTATTACAGATTCAATTTTTTAGGGTTCGATTCCTTGCAAAAGAGGAAGAGATTGATTTTTATAGCTGAGGGATAGCGAGCTGAGTCGTGGCCTCTGAGATTTCTGCCTCTGGATTTGCCCACGATCGTAGTGCGTGTAATGCCCCAGCTGTAATTAGTTTAAGTGACGCGCGATTGTCGTGGTCATGCTAGCCGGCAAAGATTAAGGTTCAGATCCGCATCCAGAACCCCCTCTTGCTAGTGGTTGTAACCGCTCTGACAGTCAGGTGGTCGGGTGAGATTTGCTAGATGAGATTGAGTCTATGATCTCATGATCCGCGAGACTTGTCAGGTATCGCAATCTAGCAGCATAATTTTGACCACTACAGTTTCTATTTCTGGTTTAATACATGTTTAAACATAAAATTTTAATGAATCATGTTACTTCCAGAGATCATTAGAAACATAGAGAATTCTCCCATACTGATAAGACTGATGCAATTAAAAGCCTAGTTAAACCTGGACATAGCATTGGGAACATGTGGACACCAATCAAGGGACATATTGACTGTCACGGACATATGCTGCAATAGAAACCATAGTCGCTGGTGGAGGAAGAGTCAGCAATGATAGCATGGGAGAGCGCCTCAATGCCTAAATGAGCCAGGACAATTGAACTCCATAATTGGTACACCAGATTCCATGATTGGGAAACCTCAAGTAACTTCAACTCAACTGTCATAACCGGATACCCCGGACATATCCCCCCTCCATGTCAATAGTATCAACCATGTGTAACCCTCAAATACATAATACCAGTACAATGTCCGATAATAGCTAGACCATTCGTGCACAATGCAATCAGAAGTAAGACCCACAGACACGACATGGGGGACACGTGGACATTGATCAAGAGATCTTGTGTGTAGTCATTCACAGAAACTATACTTGCTGCCGGATAATGAGGCCGAGAAAGAAGAAGTCAACATGATAGTGTAGGAGAGCACCTCAGTGTATAAATAAGCATGACAATTGAACTCCATGTCTGGAATCTGGATACAGAAACATCGGACATTGTGGGTAAGAAACCCCCAAATAACAGACTCAATTGCCACAACTGGATATGCCGGACGCTATGGCGCAACATAGAAATGTCTCATAAGCCGGAGTCCTTGGTCTCGCTAGAGATATTTGTTGAGAAGTCTGTTGTCAAGCTAGTCATGTTAGAACGTTTTATATCTAATGTCATGTTACATTCTTATAGTTCATATATTTTTCTTGGAGTTTGGATATTTCTTTGTACAAATCCTGATTGTTTAATTGCATTCCAGCGACGGGGGTTACTTTAATGCCATAATGAGTTTTCCAGACAATTACCCCAATAGCCCTCCTTCAGTTAGATTTACATCAGAGATGTGGCACCCAAATGGTGAGTTACCTTTCCTTGCTTCTTTAATATTCACGTATTTTGTTATTTTATTTTGTGACTCATGTTTATCATGCAAATCTCAGTTTACCCTGATGGCCGTGTTTGTATATCAATTCTCCATGCACCTGGGGAGGACCCGAATGGCTATGAGCTTGCAAGCGAGCGTTGGACACCTGTTCATACAGTATGTTTCTTTTTCAATTGCGAATTCTTTCATTTCCACTTGCCGATCTTTTGAAACTCTGCTTTGTAAATTTTTTTAATAGGTAGAGTTTTGTGCAATGAGTAGAGTGATAATAGTTTGGAGGCTTTGTCTAATACCTTAATATATATAGCCTCTGCTTCTTTTTACAAAGTAGATAAACTTTTTTTTTTTTGGTGTGAAAACTGTGAGGTTTAGGAGTCACTGTAATTTGTTGCAATGGTTTTGCTGACTCCACATATATTTTGTAGTTGTAGAAGTTTTGGGGGAATAATATGTTTAGCATGCAAACATTATAGCACACACCTAGTGACACAGTCCGCTGTATGTATTATATATTTCGTTTATAAGGAAGAACCTTAAATATAAAAAATAATGAATTTAAAATTCCCTCTCACACCCCCCCCATCCATAAGGCCCCTGTACACTCAAATTGATGTATATCTCCATTAAATAAAGATAATGCATCTTTGAGTTGGCAAATCAGGCTAATAAGTGTTCAATATGAATGAACATGTGTTTTGTCATATGAATGGCTAAACCAGCCTTTTGTAGGTATATAATTGAACTTGAGCAAAACAGTGCTAAGAGCTCAGCTGGTGATGGCAAAAACCAAAGACATGCTGCATTGGATGGTTGCTTCCATTTTCTTAATAATAATTAAAAGACTCAAATTGTCACTTAATTCTAAAGTAATTCTTTGAAGTTTGGATGTAGATGATGTCATTGACAAATGGTTAATTTGTATTAGAAATTAATGTCGTCATCATGTATGTTTAGGCCTCGGTAGTATCCTCACTTATCTATGTTCACTATTCTCATCCTTCCCCTCCCTTTTCTGTAGCACCTCTCACAATGCTCTCTCAGAATTTTGTAGCTTTTCTTGTCTTAGTCATTTTAGGATGCTGAAATTTTAGATAAGATAATGGATATGGATTCTATTGTACTGGAGTCTTCTATGTTGGAGCATCTATTTACTTGGCGTATGAAGGGGATTTATCGATTATTTATTCTAATTGACTACTTTGGGTCGATATACTCACAGATGACAATAGAAAAAAATATCCTTTAATTTCTGGAATAGAGGGAGAGCAGAGGATAGATTGACGAAGCAGAAAGGAGGAATGAAATGTATAATTTGCAAGGAGACTTGGGAATAGTAGTTGTTTAACTTGATAATAAAGGTTGTTCAGTGGTAAACGAAATGATTAAACACCCGAGATTTGAAAGGATGAAGATTTTATTTTGTCACCTGAATGGCTAGGTTGGTTGGGTAGGCTAGGTTGGCTTGCGCGGAGTTGCATTAAGTATTAAGACAACTATATGAGAATTTATTGCGGAAACTGATGATGCACCAATCTTATGTTGCAAATCCCAATAATTATCCGAGTAGGGATAGTTGAGTTTGAGATTTCTGTGACGTGTGTTCAGCTTGCACAGTTGCAAGTATGTGAGAGGTATTGTTAAAAGTAATTATGCCCCTCATGTGATGAAGTTTGGAATAGTGAATATTTCAGATATACAAAATATTTCATTCAAAACATTGGCCTCTTTGAGCTTTTGGAGCATATTTAAATGTACCATAATTATTTCTATAACAAACATGATGCTTGATGGGTTCGACTTCCTTCTTTTCTGTAAGTAGCGAATTTTCGCTGCCTCTTTGTCTGGCCCTGTAGACTGAAGTTTTTTGACATTCTGAGAAAGTTAAGAGATGTTTTTCTAAGGACTCTCCCTGATAGGCTTCTTAGGGTAAAAAGCTGGTAGGCCTTTATTCTTTCCAAACATGGAAACATTGTTAATGGCCATTATTTGAAGGATTTGATGGGTAGGCTTGCTTGCACTGTCCACTAGGAATTCATGGCTCATGATGATCACTGAGGTTGTTATCTTTGTATATTGATGTTTTGAGAAAGTTGATTTGGTTTTCTAAGGACTCCCTGATAGGCTTCTTAGTGTAAAAGCTTGCTGGCCTTTATTCTTTCAAAACATGGAATAATTGTGGTTATTATTTGAAGGCTTCCTACTGATGAGTAGCTTGCTTACATTCTCTACTAAGAATTCATCCCTCATGACGATCACTGAGATTGTTATCTTTGTATATACTGTTGTCTTGAGACAGTAGGATCTATCCAGAATTATGCAGACATATTCTTTTTTCACAGTGGTAATGTTACAATTGGTGGGTGGGTGTCCTCATTACTTTTTCTTTTTTTCTTTTTTTTTTTTCCTCCTCCCCCCCGGGGTGGTGGGATTCTCCTAATATAATAATGCATCACGGGATGATTTTCAAAATTTTGATTAATAGAAGCTAGTATTAATTTGACTTTGGATACCACAGATCCCTTGTTCAGTGGTAATTGCGCCTCTCTGTTGGGAACATGGGTTGATGTTCCATTAACGATGGCTGTATTCTTCCTGAGCCGATATGCATTACTTGCAAAACTACATATCCCCCCCCCCCCCCCCACCCCCAAAACACCCACCCAAAAAAAAAAAAAAAAAAACTTATTCTGGTGTTTCTTCAGTATATTATTTAGCTTTGTGGATGGTTTATCTGGTATATAGATTCAAGAACATTTTCTTTCGAAGCTTTCAATTGATATAATTCACTGAAAAGTCTCATGCTTGTAAATTACATCCTCACTTCAATAGCTAATTTAGGTTCTATTTTATTTTTATAATTATGCAGGTCGAAAGCATAGTTCTGAGCATAATCTCCATGCTTTCCAGTCCTAATGATGAATCTCCTGCAAATGTTGAAGCAGCTGTAAGTGATTCTTTTCTTTCTCTATGTGAAAGCCATTACTGATAACATTCTTTCGAATCTGATGTCATCTTGGATATAATTTGTGGGTATATACTCTTTGAAAGGCAAGCTAGTTGGGGCTGCCAATAAAATGATAGATGGATGCAAACATATTCAATCTTGTCCAGCAGACAACTGTTGAAATGAATCTTACTGGAGATTGTATTGTATTCATCTGAAGTATTGCTAACTTTGATATATTCCTGAATAAATTAGAGATTAAGATTATATTCCTTTTGTGGTGATGTCCGACTTAGCCTAAAGTTTGTGTTCGCACGTGCCATGAAGGTTGCTTTATATCAAAACTTGTAGTTTCATGTTTTATTTTGATATAGAAAAGGGTCAAATTTATTGCAGTTATTGTAAAAAGAATCAGAACCAAAACTGTACCGAATAAGAAACCTAACATAACTATATGTGACACCGAAGGTGAACTGAAATAGAAGTTGGTAGTTGGTTTCTGAGCAAGATGAAGGGGATGAAGGGTAGAGAATTACAGACGATATCTTTTTTCAGAAGTGATTTCAGAAATTTATTGTGAAAAGGATATCTTCTCGAAGATCCACCAAAACCTTAGCAAGAAATTTATCAAACAGTAATTGAAATTGAGATCTGTTACAATTCATTACATGATCCACATGAAATTAAATAAAACTGGAATTAGAGATCTGTTAACAAAAAAGATAAAAGATAAACAATTTGTTTTTTTTTTGCCTTCATTCCTGAGCAATGCACAAGGAAAGCAACAGAGATCTCACAAAAAAGGAGGAGAAGAAGAAGAAACGCATCGCAGCAACCTTTGAGAAAGAGTTGTCGTGGCGGTTGAAGGCTTCCCATCACAATTCGAAAGAAGAGGCACTGCTGGGTGACAGAGTGGGGGAAAATCAGGACATAGGGCTTGGAGAGGGTCATATTTGTGTGTGTGTGTGTGTGTGTGTGTGTGAATTTTGGTTTAAACCGTATACTTGCTCACCCCTTGAAATTAGTGAAGATAGGTGGCACATAATGGATTGTTGTGGAATATATGATTGTCAAACTTGTAGGAAGAAAAGATGTAGACCTTTTTGAGGGAGAGATTTTAGGTTGGCAGTGTTTGAAAGATGAAGCCGCATGTTAACTATTTCACAAAAAATTAGACATCAACGGTGGTATCTTAGCTTTATTATAAGAAGGAATTTGGAAAGAATTTGTTTAAGCCACTTCCTTGTGTATTTATGTGTTGCTAATTTGTCCATTTTTTACATGCTGTAGAGGTAAAATACAAGGTTCATTTATCTTGTGTTTATATATGTTAATGACGTATGTAAAGCATCAAATTTAAGTTGAATCTATCCAATATGTACCGATGGTATTCTGGTTGAACATCAAATGTTTTTTTCTTCCAGTTATTATAATTGAGTTTTACAGCATATTGAAGGACTGACTTCCAGGTCCATTTTTTCTCCGTCGTGTTATAACTTTTATCACTGGCAGCAGGGAGTTCATTTTTTTCAAGGGAAAGGCAGTAGGGAATTCATGTTAGGTTAGGTGTTATTTGAATTAGGATGTGACAAGAAATAATCTAGGTGAGTATTGACCTGTGGTGTGGTAGATATTTGAAACTTTTAAAATTAATTAAATACGTTATTACATGTGTCATGGTCTGGGTATTTGATGGTCATAAGTAGGTAGCATGGTTCAAAATCTTGGTATCGGAATCGGAATCGACCTCCAAATTTTGGTATCAGAATTAGCTATGTTGGCTATATCAGACATTTCTTCTCGGTGATATCGGTTGCAGTTAAAAATAAAATTTAAAAAATAATTAAAATTTCTTAAAATTTTGTTAAGATTATTAGTAACATTTTGATGTTATTTTGAAATAATTTAGGCTCTACTTGCATTTAGGGCCTGTTTGTTTTTTGGAAGAGAAGAAAGAGAGAAGAAGATAGGATGAAGAAAAAATGTAGAGAAGAATTTTGAAAAAGAGAAGAAAGAGAGAAGAAGTGTTTGTTTGTCCAAAGAGGAAAGAAGGAAGAGGCGTTTAATAATTGAATTGATACTTGGGTTATTATGAAAGAAGAAGAGAGGAAAATACAATAATATATATTTTACCTTGATCCTTGTGCTCCCATCTATTCCAGCCAAAAAATAAAATGAAACTTTCTAAGAGGAGTGTCCACCTAGGATCCAAGTAGGATTTCTTCTACTCTCTTCATTTTTGTCCAAAAATCCAAACAGATGAGCTCAGGAAGAGAGCTCTCTTCATGCTCTCTTATTCTCTTCAAACCAAACAAATAGGCCTTTAGAGAAAACTCCAGTTGCAGCTACAAGTGGAAAAGAAAAGAGAAAGGAGAGAAGTAGCAGCAGCAGCAACTTGAGAAGAGAGGAGAAGAGGAAGCAATAGCCCAAGTAGAAGAGAGGAGGAGGAGAAGAGGAGCAGAAATTGTCGCATGAAGAGAACAAGAAGAGAACAAAAAAAATTATATTTTTTAACATTTATAGACAAACCCATTTTTTTTAATTACTAGAGGAGATCGCTCTCGCCAGAGAGATTCGAGCCTTGTCGTCACCACAGTAGAGATCCGATCTCGTCGTCATTGCCGGAGAGAGATCTGAGCCAAGAAACCCTAGATTCCTAATCTTCGTCGATTTCACTGCTGTTGGGGGCAGGGAGGGGAGGGATCGGGTTTTGATTTGTTTTTTTTTTTAATTTGCAAACGCACAACTACATATCGGCTTATATCAGCCTCGTATTGGCCTGGGCTGATTCTCAATTTTTGACCCGATTCGCATCTGATTCAATTGATTCTGATTTTTTCTCCCTGATTCTGAATCAGTCACCGCCGATTCGGATACGACTCGGCTAATTTGTATCAAAATCCAATCCTTGAAACCATGGTAGGTAATACTTTTTTTTAATCCCCTCTCCTTGGTGCCATGGGGGTTTGGGTTTGAATAAGCCATAGCATGCACACTGCATAGTAGGAAATGCAGTTTGAAAGTGTAAATATTGGCATGGGCTTGCGCTAGATTTTTGAGGTTTCTTGAGTAAATTAAGATACCATTATGTGTGACAGTATTTGTTGCTAAATAAGGAAGCAAACACACTTAAATTGCTTGAAAAAGCACAACAATATAAGGTAAGCAATGTTTGAACCAAGGTTTGAAATATCGCTCGATACTGATATTTATGCCTGATCCTAATATTGCTGATATGACTGGGTATGACCAAGACAATACTCATGTTAACAGTATGATAGTTGAGATGGTGGAAATTGGCGATTATGATACAAAAAACTTATGACCGATACTAATATGATCTGAACATAATCTTGTACAATTTTTTAAATGTGCAAATGGATAACAATAATTGCTGATGTTTTCTCAATGATTGTAGTTGGAAGTTGCACGTGCCATATGGGCAAATTTATTTTGCTAGAGCTATATGGCTCACTCCTTTTAAGGCTTCAACTCCCTTTCGTCACCTTGATGAGGGTGTTGCTCCCCTCAGTATTTGATGCTCTTTCTATCTTGTGCGAGTATCTACTATTTATCGAGTTGATCTAACACAAGTTTGTTGATCGGCATTGCAGAAGGAATGGAGGGAGAGGAGGAGCGAATTCAAGAAGAGAGTCAGCCGCATTGTGAGACGATCTCAGGAAATGCTATAAAAGACCAAGCAGAAGAGATGGAATCTCCTTTGTAAAACATCTGAGTTTCTAGTTTGCAGCCCAGCTACATGCATGCCTGTTTCAGCGTAGTAATTTAGTTATATTTAGGGGGAGGGGTGACGGTGTCTGCTGGTTGCTGTCGGTCTTGTAAGGGTTGATAGTCCGGTAGGGGCTCTATTATATTTTTTCTCCATTTGACAACTTGAACTTCTCCTCAGTCAGTCTGAGTCTCACATTTTGTTCCCCAGGAAACTATGGGGTGCTTTGTTTTGCTTTGGTTGCTGCTTGAGCTTTACATTAGTGACAGGGGAGTTGGGTTCTTGTCTGCTCTTTAACTGCCGTTTTGATTTCTTTTCTGTAAACGAGTTCTTGATAAGTTTGGGGGGGTATGTAGCATGTTGGTATTTACTTGTTTTGCAGCTTGTCAAATCCATTCATTCATGAGCATTTTTCTCTCTCTTACCAATGTAATAATTTTTCGTATATGATTTGCGTTTTTGAGTAATCTGAAGCTGTGGGAAGTAGCGGCAAGAGACTGACAGCAGCAGCAGGTGAGTGAGCTAGTGTTGTGATGCAGCTGTTTGATTTGATGAACTTGGGGTTACAATGCATCAGAGTATGTGTTAAATTTAAAATATAGTAGTGTGATCTCTGTTTCCGTTTACAGCAAGGAAAATACTACAAAAGGGGAAAAAAAAAAAAATCCAATCGCATTATTGTGAATTTTGTGAATTGGAATAATAATAACTCAAAGGGAGCATATTAGGTAGGAAAAGCACAGTTTTTGAGTGACATATTTTCTCTATAATGGGTCTTTCTAATAGGTATTGCTCAAATATTTTATATTTTTAAATTTACTTCTTAAACCTTCATAATATTAAAATTACTCTTTAAATTTTTTCATATTTTCAAAGCTACTCTTCATATCTTTATAATATCAGAATTATTCTCTAAATTCTTTCATATTTTTAAATTATTTTCAAATTATTCACCAATTTTCTGCTATGAACATTGAAATCTTAAAAATATTCTTATAACAGTACAAGAAAAAAGAGAGAGTATTGGGGTGGTAGAGTAATTTTAGTTCTCTTTGCGTGGGAATGATGTCTTTTGGCTGATCGGGAGACTGATGTGGATGATAATCGTTTGAACACTGACTGCGTGTTTACATGCGAGCTGCAGTGACATTCAATGGGCATTATTGTGATGATCGTTCACAGCAACATGATGGAGCGATTAGATGGGCACTCTTCTTCTTTGTCAGGTAATCCCTTAGATCCGTCGGAGAGGGATCGAAGAGAGTAGCTTCGAGTTTTCGAGGGCTTTTTGGCTTTTGAATGCTATCCTTGCGTTGCAAATCTGAAACGCAGGGTTTAGAGACGCGGAGCTTACGTTCTGTAGAACAGACGCGGCTCTCGCGTTTTGGCTTTGAAATGCCTGCCTCGTGCCTCTGCTGAGAAGAGACGCGGAGGTTGCGTTACTGATTGTCGCGTTTGTCTAACGACATTTGGGAAACACGGACTTTCTGAGTCCCGCGTTCAGTCGTAGAGACGCGGGTCTCGTGTCTCTGAGAAGAAACACGGACCTCGCGTTGCTAAACGTTGTGCTTGGGAGGTGAAGACGCAAAACGAGAGCCTCTTGAGCTCCGCGTTTTGGTCTCCAAACGCAGACTTCTCGCGTCTGATGTGACTCAGAAGAGACGCAGGCATGAGCTTCGCGTTCTATATCTGCTGGACAGATGATTTTTTCAGCTTCTTGAACCTGTTGTCGACGTGCGCGTCGTCTTTGTTGACGTTCGGCATTCCGATTATGCTTCAAGGGTTGTTGAGAATCCCCGGTAACCTGGAGCTGAGGGAGAGGAAGGGCGTGGCTAAATTGACCTTCAACGATGTTAGCCTTGCGGGTCTCGTGGGAGACGTTGACGCGGGCCTTGCGCGCGATGTGACCAAAATGACGCTCTTTGCACAGGCCGTCTTCAGGGAAGTCTCCGAAGGGACTTGAGAGCGGACCTCCGAGGAGATCTTGCGGTACTGCCGCGCCCTGGGGCTCTTGGAGCCAGAAGAGAGGAACTCTTCATACTTTTTCTAGTCAAATTCCACGACAAGTGACTCGATCGTTTTTCCCATGAAGTCACGTCACATTACGCCACAACTTGCTCATCAGTAGAGAAAGTAGTCCCCAGCAGAGTCGCCATCTCTTGTTTACTCGGGAAAAATTGAGGAGAAGTTTAAGTAAAATTTCCTTAAATCAATGAAAGATTACAACAATCTCAAATTTTCAATTACAAGAGAGAGAAGATATCCAAGATCAAATTTCTCTTTGTTTAAGACTTGGTTCTTTGCGTAGCGGTAAAAGTGAATCTTGTTTTCCATTGACCGGGTGAACGTCAATGTTCTTTAGGAAATCTTCTCTTTGGATCACGGACGGAGTAGCGCAGCTCCTATCCAAATGGAATCCCAAAGAGACTTTAGCAAGAACTTGTACTTAGTAAGTTAGTAGAAGAGTCGACTTTTTTTCAGGGCTCCTCAGCTGAAAATCTTGATCAAGTTCGATTTAAAATTCTCTTTAGCCCAATTTGATTCATCAAAATTCTGACCCCTCTTCAATAACAAACTGAGCTATTTATAAGGGGTTTAGAGGTAAAACTGTCCCCTAAAAACTCTCCACGATGGGAGATAACTCCCCTCATTACGTGGGCAGTAATTGACCCGGTAATGAGGGCAGTTATTACTGAAACGTAGGGCTCTTCTGCAGTTGAAACGCGGGCTTCAAGCTCTGCATTTTTACCTTTGAGCTTTGCTAGACGGGGTTTCGAACCTTGTGTTTTGCCATTGCAGTGATGTTGAGACGCGGACAGAGATGTTGAGACGCAGACTTTGAACCTTGTGTCTTGGCACTGCAACGATGCTGAGACGTGGGCTTCAAGCTCTGCGTCTTGGCATTACAGTGATGTTAAGACGCGGGCTTCGAACCCCGTGTTTTGGCTTTGCAGTGAAGCTGGAACGCGGGCTTCGAGCTCCGGGTTTTGATACTGCAATGAAGCGGGGACGCGGGCTTCGAGTTTCACGTTTTGACTTTGCACGAGTGGCTCTGATTAGCCTCGCGTCTGGAGTATAGACTCTGCTTTCTGATGACTTGTCCTTAGTTATTTTTAGACAGTGTACAACAGCTATTAGGCCAGATTGTTATATGGTATAGAATGTTGGGCTATAAAGAAATATCATGCCTAGAAGATGAGTGTAGCAGAGATGTGCATGCTTCGTTGGATGTGTGATAACACAAGGAGAGATAAGGTAAGAAATAAGGATATTCGTTCTAAGATAGGCGTAGCCTCTATAGAAGAGAAGAAAAGAGAAAATCGCCTACGATGGTTTAGTCATGTGCGAGTAGACCTACAGATGCGCCATTCCGGCGAGTAGAGCGTATCAAATGAGGGCAATTTAAAAGAGCGCAGGGAAGACCGAAAAAAATATGGATGGAGTTAATATGACAAGTTATAGAGGTTAAAGGTCTTAGTGAAGGCATATTGCTCGATAGTAATGAGTGGAGAAGATGATCCATGTGCCCGATCCGGCGTAATTCTCTTTTGGTTCATGTAGCCTACCCCAAATACTCGGGACAAATGGCTTTGTTGTTGTTTTATATAACTATATATGAGTCGTTGAAATTTCACTATAATTCATACATATTCTCTCACAGTTACCGTTGTTATTTTGTTCAGAAACATCGTTTGTCCGTAGTGCATATTTTGTTATATATTTTTTTTAATGAAACAGGTGATGATATTCTACTATTCTTTTGTATATAAACTTACTATTATCTTCAAGAAAATGTCACACTATTTGTTGTGTTATTTGATAGAAGATAATTTTACTTCACAATTTTTTCATTAACAATGGTGTTCTCAATTAACTAATATTGTAGGTTAAAGAGAAAAGCAAGCTGTACACTGAGATCACAATGGAGAGGCTGAGGCTCTTTGTGAGTGCCTTTTGTGCTAATAACAGCACTTGCATGGCTGCTTGCATCTCTAGGGCCAAATATTTAACGGGTTTGGTTCATGTGTGTGAGCCACACACATATACAATAAGAGAGCCAATCACGCATTGACACGTGTATTGATCTTCTTATAATATGTTATATGTGTGAGCCTCACACACATATTATAAGATATTATAAGAGTTTCAATTCACGTGTCAACATGGGATTGACCCTCTTATTATATGTGCGTGGGGCTCACACAAATGAACCAAATCTATATTTAACTAGCACCTGTGACAAGCTTCTCCGCAGTATAAAACTCATGCAGGTATACGTTCCTATTGCCAACTTTATACGTATACACTATAATACTTGGTGGATTAATGTCCGTTTGAAAAACCCAATTGCATGATGATGATAACTTGAAACACTATAGTTTTTATATATATAACCAATGGATGAATAATGGAAATCGTTATGGAGCTTAAAAGTATTGCAAAGAGTCTGGACTGATAAGTGGTTTGTTCATATACAAGGACAAAAACCAAAATAGGCTCATTTGAGGGAATTTAACTTTCAAGAAGAAAGTTACTTCTGCACACAATTTTTTGAAAGTGACTTGTTTTATTTTTATTAGTTGGCTAAGTATAACCATCTTCTTGTTTAAAGAAAGTGACTAGTTATCAAAAATCAATAAGATTTAAAATTAAAAAAAATAAAAAAGAAATCAAAGATTGTGGGGCTGTTTTTTTTTTAACATGTTGCATAAATAGTAACACATGTTATAGGCATTCAAAAATTGTTCTCCCTGTTTGCAAAATGTTGTACTATTATATCTTTTTACAAAATGCTATAATATTTGTTATTAGTATCTGTAATTTTTGCAAAGAAACTCTATAATTATTTAAAAATGTTATCACATTTTTTTTTCTTTGTGAATTATCACATTTTTCTTTCTTTCTTTCTCCCCTTTATTTCTTTTTTATTTTTTTTTGTGGGCAGAACAAATGAGCCATGAATTACACAATGAATTTTGTCAAACATGCAAACTTATTTTTGTGAACAGGGAGGAATCCAATGGGAGAGACCTCCACTAAAATTTTTATCACCACACAAAAGAATGTCATTTGAAAGATTACAAGCAATAGAGAAATCTCTAAGTGGCATGGAGATGGTTCTATCTTCCACCTCTTCACCTCCCATGATCAAGATTAGTTCTAGAGATCAACACCTCCAAGAGAAGATGGACAACCTCATGAGAGAACAAAAGAGCATTAAACCAACAAGGGAAAAAAACTTCAGTTTCAAGGCCCATAGTGATCACACTACGATAGACAAAACCCTTGAATCCTTGCATGTTACTATCCCCAAAACTCTCCAAGACCTCCCACCTCTCTTCTTCCTCTTCTGCATGAATCCTCTTCGACGAAACCCTAATTTCAGCATCGCCGCAGATCTCTCCACAAGAAAGCAAAGTGACAAAACAACCTTAGCTGATGACATTGATGGCATCAACTCATGCAAGCAAGAAGAGAAGAGGAAGTTGAAATGCATTTGGTCAATGAACCTAAGCACTGAAAAGGCTGTCATCGCGCTGAAGTGCTCTCTATCTCTACGCCTTGCAGTGTTCTTTGGCATTCTCTTCAGTAAGGACAACGGCTACTGGTCCGGACTGCCGGTGGCGATCGCGGTCACGCCATATTGAGAAGCAACATTCAGCTAGCCAGTGTTGGGGCTAATGACACTGCCCTAGGATCATTATGTGGCGTATTGGGCTCTTTCATCTCTCAGCCTCATGGAAGTGAGACTGCTGCCCTCATTCCTTGGGTCTTCTTCACGAGCTTCATCCACCGCAGTTGGATGTAGGCGCAAGTCGGTGCAACTGCAGCTGCGATCACGGCCAAGATCATCTCTCCGATGATCTTCTCCATTCAGAGGCTCACCGAGACCTACATTGGCTTGTGTTGCTTAATCTTTGTTGAGCTACTTCTTCAGCATACGAGGTCTTCGACCATGGCAAGAAGCCGGCTCGCAGAGGGTCTGCAAATGCTCGATGAGTGCATCGAGTTGGTCACAAGTGCGGCCGAGTTGAACGAGAATGAGAGAAGCTGAGGAGAGAGTGAATGAGTTGAAGAAGCATGTTGAAGAAGCTGAGCTAGAGCCCAACTTCTGGTTCTTGCCATTCAGCAGCTCCATGGCTCTCTTGCAAAAATGGGGGACTTTTGGTGGAGATCACATTCTGTGTCTTGAAAAGGGGGAAATAAGCTCTTTTGATACAGATATTTTGATCTAATACCGATACTGTGGATATGATCCAATATAACAGATGCATTACACGATATTGCTAATATGGCAACATGAAACAACTGATAATAGCTGATATTATCGATTACGATACCAAAATTCTACAACCGCTACTGTAATATCTGCATCTCAAACCATGGCTAAAGCAAAATTTACCAAACATTTTCATGTAGTTGTCTTGGCGTGCATTTTGTCTAGAATTCAGATGTGAATCCATGATGAGCTGAGCTCATCACAACACAGAAATGACATATATTTGAAAGGAGGAGCAAATATTATTTTTTCAAATTTATGGTACCTTTTTATATTTGTGTCAAATATTATTAATCTTTTTTTTGTTACAATTCAGATAGCAAATAATTGTCATCTTTTGTAGCTTTCTCATTGTCAGGATCTTTATAACTATTTGATGCACTTTGGCACCATATTACACATTAGCAGAAAGGAAATCTGGAATCTTTTGAGGAAATTTGGAATCTTAGCCTCAATAACTGAATAAATGAATCTGACTACATTTTAATTGTCTGACTCCTGATTCATTGGAATGTATGTGTGATGGAATACCTCTGTTGGCTCCTCTACATCTATGACTATGTCCAAATGCAATTGTCACATTTGGCAATTTCTCGAAAATGTATTTTAGAGGTAGCTGCCGAGTTAACACTATTCATATTGTTCGTGTACATTTTTTTTTTTTTTTTTTTTGGATGCATTGCATCAATGTCAGGCCAATCATCTCCTGACCTTATATAATATCAGAGCTTTGATTGATAAACTAAGAGAGTCAACTTCAGTGACAACAGATTCTGAATAGAAATTTGCTGCGTTGCTGTCTGTAGCCTTCATAGCGTCAATTTCTTCGGGGAAAAAAACTATTCGCTTTGCTAACAGTAAATCTCTAGAAAATATTTACGCGAAAACATCCTTTTTCTGCACAATTATTGGAATGCAGGCCGAACTCGTGTTGTCAGATACTTAGATATATACTTGGAATTTTAATGAAACACGGGTTTACTCCCTTATGGCCTGCAAATATCTAAGGTATCTTTTCGCGATAATGATTTTTATATTCTCATTAGCTGTAATTTTAGCTATGCCACCTGCAAAATGCTCTCGTGCATCGATTCCCCTTCTATTGGGAGGCATCAGAATCAAATTAACGTCATCAGAATCAAATTAACGTCCATAAAAGCCTCTGTCTGAGCTCTAACTCCAGTTTCAGGTTTCGTAGCTCGAATTCCCTCCTTATACACCATGAGTAGTGCTAGCACTACAACAAATCACAGTCATTTGCTATGGCGATCCCGGCTGAGCTCAGCCCTGCGCACCGCCCTAGCCTGCACAATCGTTGGTGCCACGACCCTCTACAGCCCACAAATCATCAGGCGCCACCTGAAATTCCCCGCATTTTCCTACATGACCGCGGTGCTGATTGTTGGGGAGGCCACCTTAGGCGACGCAGTGAGGGAGCGGCCTGCACGCTCTATGGAACAGCTTCTGGCCTGATCCCAGCCATTCTGACTCTACACATGATGCAATTCAAAAAATAATCACTGCTACTACAATTTCTGTCGCGGTGGCGATCAGTTCTTTTGCAGTGGCAATTTTTGATTCAACTGCATTGATCACCAAGCGAATCGCGCTGGGACAGATTGTTATCGTGTATGTTACGCTTTTAAGGAAGCCGGCAGGCGACGCCTGTGCTGAATCCTGTACCGGTGGCTGCCAGCACTGCAGTTGGTGCTGTTTCCTCTGTTCTTGCATTGGTTCTGCCCTATCCTCGGCTTGCTTACTGCCAGGTAACTGTAGAGTGAGTGTCGGAATATTCTGTTTGAGTGGCGTAGATATGTTGACAATCATTCACTATGTTCTCATTCTAGGTGAGTAAGAAGAGAGAGCTTTACACAGAGATCGCGTTGGAGAGGCTGAGGCTCTTTGTGAATGGAATTTGTGCCGATAGCGGCACTTGCATGAAGGCTTGGGCATCTCAGGCTAAATCCTTAACTGTCATATGCGCGAAGCTTCTTCAGAGTATAAAGCTCAATCAGGTATCAAATTTTTGCATCACATGTTACATGGTTTATGATGATACAGTGAAAAATTGAGATATATAGTTAAATATGTCTGAGATCGCGTTAATTTGTTAAAATTACCAAGTTATTTTATGCAAATTTTCTCTTCTGACATGTTGAATTGGACATTTGAATTTATCAACAGGAAAACATGAAATGGGAGAGGATTTTTCTCAGCAAAGAACCAGGGGACACACTAGAACAATAGAGATACCCTTGAAAGGGATGGAGATGGCTCTAGTTTCAACTGCTTCATCCCCTCTCAAAGTTCTCAATCAGCAACTTAAAGCTGATTTGATCAGCCAGAGAAATCAAATCTGCATCAAACTTAGGCAACACATCTCAATGATCAAAAGTGACATCCAATTAGATAAAACCCTTGAATCCTTGCATGTTACAGTTCCCAAAACCTCCAAGACCTTCCATGTCTCTTCTTCCTGTTCTGCGCAAGACTTTTCCTCAAAGTAGCCCAATCCATTCCCCCACTGAACTCTCTACAAGACGATAAGGTTCTACCAACAACCGATGAAATCACAGAGTCTTGTAAAGAGAAGAGCCTTCCACCAAGAGAACAAACTACTTCAATGGTACTATTTTGGCCTACCAAAGTAATTAGCATAGAGAGATTTGTGATCGCATTGAAGTGCTCCCTCTCATTGAGCCTCGCCGTCCTCTTTGGTGTTCTCTTCAGCAGCGATAACGGGTATTGGGCTGGATTAACCGTTGCCATCGCATACACACCGTTTGGAGACGCAACATTCAGGTCAGCAAGCGTTAGAGCTCATGGGACTGCGCTAGGATCAGTTTACGGATTGCTGGGATCATTCATCTCTCAGAATCTGATGGAAGTGAGGTTGCTGGTCCTTCTCCCTTGGATTGTGTTCACGAGCTTTCTTCACCGTAGCCGGATGTATGGGCAAGTTGGTGGGCTCGCTGCCACAATTTCTGCAATGATAATCTTGGGCAGGAAAAACTATGGCTCGCCTATGATCTTCGCAGTTCAGAGGCTCACTGAAACATACGTAGGCCTGTGTTGTGCCATCCTTTTTGAGCTACTGCTGCAACCGAAGAGAGCTTCAACTCTAGCAAGGGCTCAACTTGCCGAAAGCCTTGCTATGCTTGGCAAGTGCTTGGACTCGGTCGCGTGTTCAGTAGAGATGAAAGACAAGGAAATGGAGCTAAGGAAAATAGTGAATGAATTGAAGAAGTTTATCGGAGAGGCAGAATTGGAGCCTAATTTCTGGTTCTTGCCATTCCCTGTTGCTTGCTATAACAAGATTCATGGCACTCTCGTGAAGATGATGGACCTTCTCGTCTTCATGGTTCATGGCATGGAACTCCTCGCTCGAGAATCTCATGAGATGAATGAAACAGTGAAAGGAGATTTGGACAACTTCGGAAATTTGATTGTTCCATTGCTCAAGTGCTTTGAAGATGTAATTCAAATAAAATCACTGGCAAGATTCGAAAAGGAGTACTTAGAGAAGGAAGCAAGTAGAACTGACATTGAATCGGAAAGGATTAAGACAATGTGGGCATGAATCTTCGAGTTTTGATGAAGACGAGTGTGAGAAGATTGCTGAATTTTTTCTTCGACGAGCAAATGAGAGTGTGAGCAGAGAATCGAAGGGGCAAGTGGTTCTCTGCTTGGCTACACTTGGATTTTGTAGTGCAGGCTTGATGAGAGAGGTGACGGAAATGAAGAAAGGGATACTAGAGCTTGTGCAATGGGAGAATCCTTCCTGTCACATTAATTTGCATGAAATTTCTTGTAAATTGAAAGAACTCTCTGCTTAAATATTTCCTGACACTGCTTATACCTTTTCTGCGAAAAAATTGCAGATAGAATCACACCAAGGAATTGAACCTGGACCTCTTAATACTTTAATAGATAGGTTCTGAGAAATGAGAGCAGGAACTTAATTGATAATGTTGAACAACCTGGACCATAGGTTCTGAGAAATGAGAGCAGGAAACTTAATTGATAATGTTGAACTTTTTCCTGATGAAAATTTCATTTATCAATACAAGAGTAAGATCATAGTAACTAAAAAAAAAACCAGCAACTAACAAAGAAGTAGAAAACAGTATAATATTATCTATATTATCTAAGATTCAACACTGCGGATAAGGATGAAGAGGAGGACCATATCATTTTGTTCTATTGCTTGCAAATGCAAACAAAATGATGAGAGAATTCATCGATGCGCGATCGCAGTGGGATTCGAACCCACGACCTTTAGATCCGGAGTCTAACGCGATATCCACTCCGCTATGCGATCGTTTGATAACTGCGAGCTCCATGAATTAAGTTAAAAAAAATGTGGCTGCTGGGATTCGAGCCCAGGTCTTCACGGCCACAACGTGAAATTCTTACCACTAAACTACAGCCACTTTGTTGTTTAAATTTATTCCGTTACTAATCAGAGTTAATACTGTATTAGCAATGTGCTTCAAAAATCCAACTGTTAGATTTTGAACTTGGCTTCATTTAACCCAGAAAAATATATCATTCTCCACCGGGACAAAGCAAAGATTACTTAAAGAACGATTCACTTCGGAGTGCAGATAAAGGCACTCATAGAATTGATTTAGGCACCCATCAAAGATTTACATGTGTGCCATTATTTTCTTAGACACAGCAACCCTCGTGAAAAGTCTAAAATGTCCTTCTCTCTTCTTCTTTCTCCTTCTTTCTCGGCTAACGACGGCGAGCCCCGCCAGCGCTCCCCCTCCTTTCCCGCTCTCCCTCGTCTGCCCCCCCCCCCCCCCCCCGCCCCCCCCCCCGACCCGCCCCTCTCAGGTGGCCCCTGACCTCCCCGCCTGCCTCTCCCTCTCCTCCTCCTCCCCCTCCCTCCCCCTTCCCCTCCCCGCCCGCCTCCTCATTCCTTCCCCTCCCCCAGTACTACTATTCGGCTAGATGTAGATGAACAGATACAGATCTGTTCGGTTGGATCTCCGGTCGAACGACAGATCGGGTGGGAGGATGGGGGGAGGAGAGGAAGAGGATGGGGAAGGGAGATGGGTTTGAGGGGGATGGGAGGGGGGAGGGGAGGGAGGGAGGTCAGCGGTCGAAGGGGAGGGGACGAGGGGAGGTCGAGGGCACCAGAGGTGGACGATAGCAAGGACAGCCAGGGATGGGCTAAGTCCAACGGGCAGTAAAGGGACGAGGGGAGGGGGACGTTGGAAGAAGGAAGAAAGAAGGATAATTTGAGTATTTTTGAAATATTAGTGGGTGTCTATGTCAAATTGGGTGGGTGCCTTGTCAAAAAAAAATAGGTGCCTATATCGCACACCAGATCAAACCCCCTGGAGTTTTGTTGTGTCTACGGAAGGATGAGGATCGCCAGGAAACGGGTTATCGGATCCTCTCCCTCTTGATTCAAAACCCGAGCCGCCGACGGGGGTTGCAGTTGCTGCGATGTTTGTTACAATCTGCGGCAATCGGGTCAAGTTTGAGGACATTTTCGGATCTGCTTCTTCCCAAGGCCCCTCGACAAAGCGACCCGCTGCTCCCCATTCGGATCTCCGACCCGTTGCTCCACCAATAAATGGTTCAGATCTGAGGACAAGCTCTCTGTTCTCTTTCGTATTCCTTTCAGTAGATTGAAAGGTAAATTGATATCATTTCTAATTTATTTCATGATTAATTACAAATGAGTGTGTGTGCTATTGCTACTAATATATGCCTATTTCTCTTATTCTTACTATACATGCTAGATATTTGCATGTGCTATGCACGTGTATAGATTGAAGTACCAAGTATTAACTATATTGAGTGGGGTCTATATTTTTCAATTTTTTTGGGTCAACTGACACCGCACACCTCCCTCCCTTCAGAGCTAGCGGCTTCGGCCCATAGGGGAATGATATAGGTCCTGTTTGGTTAAGGGTGGAAGTGAGGAAGTGAAGAAGTGAGGAAGTGGTAATAGTTTCCTTTGAAACTTAGGAATTGGTCAGTAAGCTTTCCGGTATTTGACTGTTGTTGGGAAGTGTGGTTTGAAAAATGTTACGTCTTTTCTGGTGTTTGGATGATAATGTGGAAGTGAAAGTGAAAAAGTTGACCACAAAGTTGACCGCAAAATAATATTAAAATAAAATTAATTAAGAAAAATAAAAAATTGCACTTTAATTAGAATGCAAGTGAGATTTGCATGAGCAAAAATTAACTGTTTTGTGCTACAACTTATTACAAATGAGATTTACATGATCACAAAATTAACTGTAGCATTCTAGAAGTGAGAAAATGATTGTGTGTAAAGAGAAAAGAGAAAGGAAAAGAACTTTTTCCATTTTTTTTTTCCGGTGTTTGGATGAACAGTGGAAATGAGAAAAGACACTTCCCACTTCCTCAATTCCACCCAATTCCTTGAATGCAAACAGCCCCATAATAGAAGATATAAAGGTTTTAATAATAATATCGAACAAATTGTAAATATCGTATGTTTTTATAATTTATGGAAAGTTCATTTGAAGTTATGCGGGGCAAATAATTTTTGTCATGGCAAATGGCCTTTTTGGAACTTCTTAGGGGCAAATAAAAAAATCTTCATAGTATAGAGAGCTTTAGTGAATTTTCTGGGTGGGCACTTGCCACACAAGCCCCCCTGAATCCGTCCTTGCGCATGCGCGCACATCGCATTATATAGTGAAGATTTCTCTTTGCCCCACCGCCATTATCATTGTTGTTGTCATTGTTGCTGAAACCAGTACCATCTACCTTAACCATTCACTGTTGTGCCAATATGGTATTTCATGGACGCGCAAATAATTAGGGGTCTCAAGTGGGTTGGCCCCGGCTTAGCAACCCGCACGGGCACGATCCAGATTGGCCCAGGCAAGGCTCGATCCGCGTTCGGCTCCCCCTTGGACCGACCCAGGTCTGGTAAAGGCAGTACCCGGCACATGGTTGACCTAGGTACGGGCTCTGGTATGGCCCAGCCCGGCCTGGCCTCCCAACGGCTCTAAGAGTCATTTGGGCTGGAACAAAGCGGCCCGGCCTGACCAGGTCAGCAAATCCAACAGCTCTAAGAGTTGTTGGAGGGGGTTTTCTACAACATTTTTTTTTTTGCAGAAACCCCCAACAGGCGCCCAATGACTATTTTAGCCATTAAGGTATTCGCAATTTCTTTGGAAATATCCAAATGGGTAGAATGGAGTTATTTTGATTTTTTTTTTGCAAAAAAAATTGCAAAAAATACTCTTCTTCCACTCTATAAATACTTCATCTTCCCTACTCCATTTCATCACAAAACAAATCCCTAGAATCTCAAAAAAAAAAATTTAAAATTCTCAAGCTCTCAAGTTCTCACGCTGTACAAGTTCTCTCTTTCTACGGGCTCTACAAACTCTCAAGTTTTCAAGCTCTACATGTTCTCTCTACAAGCTCTCAGATTCCCTGAGATCTCTCAGATTTAACTCCTTTGCGACTAATCTATCAACATCTTCTGCAAACAACAATGGAAGGTACTTTTTTTATGGCCATGGCCACCACTGCCTTGTTATGAATAATGGATCCTTGAAATTGGACAGTCAGAACTCCCGAAGTTCTTCTCCTGATAGGGGCCTTTGTTTCGCGTAAAACTCCGTAATTCGTAAATAACTCACTACCCAGTTACACTACGGCGTTTGTTTGGATCGTAATTCGTAAAAGACTTACGTAACTCAACTAACACTCACTTGCAACCCAGTTACCACTCACTTACAGCCCAGTTACAGTTAATTTTGTGGTCATACAAATTTGTAATATTTTTTATATTAATATTAAAATTTTTTAATATTTAACTTTTTTAATATTTATTTGCAGTATTAAAACTTTTAAAATCACCAAATAGTTAATTTTGTGGTCAACTTTTTCACTTACGACTTATACATTACGACAACCAAACACCGTAAAGTACAATACACTTTCCCACTTTACAATTTTATATTACCAACCAAACACCGTAAAAATTACATACATGTAACTCATTTACAATTGTAAAAGACTTTACCAATTACAACTACGAATTACGGCCAGTTACGACAACCAAACAGACCCATAGTATAGATTGGGGGCATGATTTAAGACCAATTCAGTTCCTTTGAACGAATTAAACCATTGGGAAAAATGAAGAGTTTAGGTTTTAAAGAGATTTTTAGTAGGGAGTGCATAAAGAAAAATGTTGGAAACCTTTGGAGAAGAAATGATAAGAAAAAATAAAGGGTATTATAAACTTTTTATTTATGGGTAAAATTGTAATTCAAAAATTATTTTAAGAGTGGGTGTAGACAGTAAAAAGGACGAATATGAATAATTTCTAGAAAAACCAACTAAATTGTGTGGCAAAAAGTTCTCTTTTTCCCTGAATAAGAGCTTTTTTTCCTAACAGAGCTTTTCCCTTCAATTTTCTTTAGAGTATCTCTCTACTTTTTAGATTTTTCTTCAGTTATAACGTTAGCCTACGTGCCTTTCTTAAGAAGAATTTGTATCAGAGCCTAAAATTGTGATGTTTATCTAGAACAGTCAATCCCAATGGGGATGCTACTCTATACCTGTAAATTCTTTTTCTAGGTTTTGGTTTCATTATTCACTCTGGGGGCTGTTTGATTCAAGGAAGTAGGTGGAAATGAGGAAGTGAGAAATGTCATTTTCCACTTCTGCTGTTCATCGAAACATTGAAAAAGAAAAATGAAAACCCTTTTTCTTTTTCTCTTTTCCCTCTTACACAACCATTTTCTCACTTCCAAGCCGCAACAATTAATTTTGTTGTCATGTAAATCTCATTTGTAATATCTCAAAACAGTTAATTTTGTGCTCATGTAAATATTACTTGAATTCTAATTACAGTTCAATTTTTTTATAATTAATTTTTATTTTAAAATTATTTTACGGTCAATTTGTGATCAACTTTTACACTTTCACTTTCACATTACCAATCAAACACCGGAAAAAACATTACACTTTAATTACACTTCTCAACTATCATCCAAACACCGAAAAAGAAATACAAATTCTCATTTTTCAAAAGGAAAAGAATCTTACTTCCCACTTTCTCACTTCCACCCTTCTAAGCATCCAAACAGGCCCTAATGAAACAAAATGGAAAAATTCGCCTTTTCTCTTTTACGTAAAAAGAAAAAGAATAAGAATAATTTTGGACCTATAAGATTGAACAACATAAACATTAACACGAGGTTTTTTGTATATATTTTCTTGTCCACTTTGTTCTTGCCTAGTTCTCTGTCCCACATATATGTTGCGCAGCATAAAAAAGATAATAGGACTACGACAATAAAGGTACATTTTTTACGCATTCATATGAATATGTATTTGTGACAATGAAAACTTTGAAAGCATGATTCGAAATCGTGGCTGAGTCGGAACTGGAACGACAGTCGCCAATTCGAGAACGCGACGTGTTCCATGTTTTTGGGCGAGATTTGGTGGAATCGACCTTGATTCAATCGACTCGGTCGAGGCGACCTGAGTCAACTTGGTATGACGAGATGAATCGGGTCAACTCAACCGAGTCAAGGCCGACCCGGGTCAGCGGTGTAAACCTGACCCATTTTTTCGTGCATAAAAGGAAAATAAAAAATCGCTTGTCCGGATTGGACAAGGCCAAAATATATATATATATTTCAAATCCCTCTCTCCCTCCCTCCCTCTCTCCTCTCTCTCCCTCTCCCTCCTCTAAGGCAGCCACTGGGAACGTCATCGACGAGGTCGCCACCGAGGCCGTGACGATGAGACTGACTGCGGCGACGTTGTCGTCAGTGGCTACTTCGTCGATGACAGCGTGCTCGTTAGCTGCTGTAACACCCCATTCCCAGTATACGTGCACAGTTACGTATTCTGATTTTTGAGCATATTATTATTATATTTATTTTCTACTATCCTTACTCATATAGCAGTACTGCATGATTTGACCTGTTCGGTATCCAGATTTGACTGATTTTAGTTTCAAATATTATCTTCTAATAATCTAGATTTTTCATGATTTTCTGGAATTTTTCGGAATTTAATTATAAATCTTCAAAACCGGTGTCGGCCAGTATCATTGGTTGATTCCAGGAATTTTAATTTGCAATTGGAATCAAAATTCTGGATTCCGCTTTCACATTCCTTCTTAAAATTATATTTTCTTCCTTCAGGCATTTTCTGGGATTTTTCTGATTTTATCAAAAATTCAGCCTACCCGGTGTAGACACCGTTCTTAGTGTATTCCAGGATTTTTATTTTAAAACTGAGATAGAATTTTTGAAAACCGATTTCACCAAAAGTCATTTTATAATATTATGATTTTTGAGAATTTTTGGGTAGCTTTCTGAGTCGCTTCAATTTTTGGGCATTTCTGGAGTTTTCGGTATTTTCCAGATACCGAGAATTATCCAAGTATTCCACTTTTCTCTTTTTACCGTATTTTTCTCTCCTTCCTCAAACGCGAGATTTCACCAGCTGGATCCATCATTAAATGCAGCCATCCTCTCCATGCTGCATTTAAAGCTTATGGGCCAATCAAACACTAGTCAAATCACCCATACCTCTTTGACTTTCCTGTAAACACAATCTTGGTTTTCTTGGACGCAGGGTTGTTTACTGCGTCCAGCAGCAGCTAGACGCAGCCTTGTGGTGGGACGCGGCCAATTTAGCATGAAACGCAAGTTTCATTGAGTGAATGGCAAACTTGTTATAATCTTAACTTACCCTTTATATATAACTCCCCCACTCCTCTCTCTTCACTTTTTCATTTCTTCTTCCTTCTCCACTTCCTGAGAACGTCCACAGCAGCAAGAAACAGCCCTTTGGCTGGCCATTCTCACCCTTCCACCCTCCATACACCACCATCTCTTCCACCATTCCATCCACCAATCTCCCCTCCATATACTCCTCCATTCCAACTACAACAACAAACCAAAACATCATCTCCATCACCATCTTCTTTCCTCTTCTTCACCACCAAAGAACCCATTTTTCCACCAAAACTTCACCACCATCTCCACCACCACCTGCACCACCGTAGCCTCCACCGAGCATACCATCCTTGCCTCCTCGTCAACCTCTTTCCGGCGGACTATAGTTTCATTCCCCGTCACGCCGTTTGCAAAATCTCGTTTTGCCATATTGAACTGGACTTGCACCATCAACCTCTTCCTTTTGTGGAGACCGGCCACTCCTTTTGGTTTGGGGCCGTGTTCTTCTCGGTTGACAGGACTCTAGGCCGGTGCCCTCCTTTTGGTTTGGGACCGAGCTTCATCACCGTAGATTTCCCGGTAATCGTTCACGATTATTCCGGTGATCGTTTTGGTGATTGACTTGGCAAGGGATCATCTTCTTCACTTGGCACTCTTGCTGGACATTGGACGCGTTCTAGGCGAGTAATTCTACTCGCCAAGACTTGGACATTAATTCTATACTTGTAATAATATCAACAAACTCAGCCCTCAAATATCAGGATCTGTTCTCTGTTCTGCACCCATATTAGTCGACTTGGCCAGCCCATTAGTCGACTAGCTCTCTTGCAAACGCAGCCTTGTTATTCTGAAACGCACCCTATTAGTCGACTAATTATATCCCTAGTCGACTAACTTTCCTGAGACGCGATTCTTGGAAACGCAGCTCTGGGAAACGCGGCTCTTGGAAACGCGACCTTGAGAGACGCGCTCTTTCTTGAAACGCGGTCTACTCTTTCATCCCCTTACTGGCTAACTCCTTCTGATGAGACGCGGACTTGTGAAACGCGGATTCATGAGACGCGGACTTGTGGCAAGACGCGGACTTGTGAAACGCGGATTCATGAGACGCGGACTTGTGGCAAGACGCGGACCTGTGAAACGCGACTTCGTGAGACGCCGTTTTGCGAAACGCAGCAGACTAGTCGACTATCCCAATACTCTAGTCGACTAACCCTTTTTCTGAAAACGCTGATCTCCTGAAACGCCACCTTACTAGTCGACTTGCCTTTTCTATAGTCGACTAACTCCCCCATTAGTCGACTAATCACCTTCCTTAGTCGACTAATCTTGACTGAATCACTTTGATTAACTATTTTCTTGGGAATAAGTCTTATACTTGGAACATGCATTATATATATTGTTATTTCATGACATGTTACTTGATGAATATCACCTCTTATCATGCTATCCATTAACACAAGGCATGATACACCTGACTCCTATAATTATCACTGTAACGGGAATGATGACCGGACTTCATGATTTACCAACTTGATTACATGATAGTACGAACCAGTACTCCTGATATACCTGTATTCCTGACATGTTCCTGCTCATTCCCGAAATTTGATAATTACCTAATATTCATAAAATAAGACAACTTGCATTGGGTCGGGGGAAACATGCGGCTGTCAATATGTGTTCGTGTTTACAGTGGTATTAGGTATGTTGTGCAACTAAATTTTCGGTCTGACCTGTGGGCCTCCAGGCGACCGAGGGGAGTGCTGGCTCCCTCCTTCCTGGTACCATCATGATAAGGGCATACAATAAGTCCCTCCTGTTAGCCTTGCGGCAGGTTCCGTCCACCAAGCAACGGAACATCCTGGGCCGTGGTCCCGGGTATGCACGGGACCCACTGTAAAAATAGTTCGTTGATACCCCCGCTGGTTTCCAATAACAACCTTGCTTTACTCGGATATGGATCTATGTGTGCTGGGACGCTAGTTCACATAGCTAGATATCAGGGTAAGACGAGTATAATAATAATAACAATAATAAGACGCTAATTGTGGGTGTTGTATGCGCTTGGATTACAGGTGTCATGAGATAAAGGTATATAGATGAGGGTTTCCTTGTTTGGATTATTCCCTCGAGGTACTAGTCTCATGAGGCCGTAGCTTAAGCTTATATAATGCCCTTTCTTTTTTAACATGTTGCGCTTCTTCTACTTGCTGGCTGATTTCTCATGATATTGTACCAACTTTCATGTTCATGTTTCTGTTGCCACTCGGCTGTTACCTGCTCTACTTGTTGGGAGGTCCTGACTCCCTTGAATTTGTATGTTCAGGTTCCGAACCTTGGATCGAGGTGGAGCCTTCTGTGGAGGACCAGGCTTTCCTTTCCGAGCAGGCTGATTAGTCTCGGTTGCTGTCATCCCAGACTTTCCTTTTGGCTCGCGGGACCTTTCTTCAGCTCGTGAGCATCTTTGTAATTATCTTGTAAATCGTACTTTTGAGTTTGGCTGTGATATATGATGCATGCGATATGTAAATATATGTCACATTCTGTGATAACCTTGTACCTTGTACTTCTTATGTTGGCATATGAAAGGACGCTACGCTTTGTCGTACTCTGATTCTTGTTTGTACTGATGCTTAGCGTATATACGTAAGGGTATTTCTGACCTGCGTATGTACGACGCAGTGACGTCCCCCGTAGCCTTGGAATCGGGGCGTTACAGGTTGGTATCAGAGCCTAGGCTCTCACACCTATAGTACAATCAAGCAGCAAATTAATGTAATTTGCCATTGCCAACTACAATGTACAAGTTATCTTGTCCTTCTTGATTCCTTTCCTTGTGTCCTAAAATCCTTTCATCTTTCCAGTTTCCAGTCTCCTTTTTACCAACATAAGTATGGATAGAAGGACGAGTCGTAACAATGCCGGACAAGCATCGAATGGACCCGCGGGGGAGAATGTTGAGATTCTGAGGGTTATCCAGACTATGATGGAAAATCAGCAACAGCAGACGGAACTCCTTCGGCAAGAGTTAGTAACTCCCAAGGAACAAAGGCCGGGGAATGTATCAGACTTCAGGCGGTTACAACCGGCGATATTCACGGGAGAAGAGAAACCACTAGATGCTGAGCAATGGCTGATTGACACCACAGATCTGTTGAACGCAGCCCGGGTCCCAAAAGAAAATCAAGTGGAGGTCGCCAAGATTCAGCTAAAGGATGTAGCCAGGACCTGGTGGCTAGCTGAAGAAGCGAGATTGGAGAAACCTGTCTCGTGGGACCAGTTCTCCCAAAGCTTCTATAGTAGATTTTTCCCTGCCACCGCCCAGAAAGAAATGGAAGAACAGTTCATCCGACTTCAGCAGTGGAACCGGTCTGTGGATGAGTATGCTGCTGAGTTCTTGAGGCTGAGCCGCTTCGCTCCATATATGGTAGCTGATGAAGAGAAGCGAGCGAGTAGATTCCAACAGGGTTTGCGAATGGACATTCAGATCCTCTTGATGCCCCAGCAGCTGAAAACGTATTCCCAAGTCCTCACCATAGCTCGGGAAGTTGAGCGAGGACTGGAGAAAGGGAAGACTAACATGATGGGGAACCAGGCCATGAAAAGGCCATTTCCACAACCAGGGAGAGGAGGTCCATATAGAGCGGCGAGGGTTCCGCCAATGAGACGACCATTTCGGCGAGCCCCCTTCCAGACAACCCAACCATTCCCCGTTTGTAACTATTGCCAGAAACCGGGTCACACTCAGCAGAATTGCCGAAGGGCAAATGGGTTATGCCTGGCATGTGGTTCCCATGATCATTCAGTAGAAGTCTGCCCCCACAAGAGAATGGGAATAGCCAACCAAGTACTACCAGCACTTCCAGGACCAGATGGACAGAGGAACCAGGGACCGATGGTTAGGAGAGCTCTTCCCCCTCCCCCACAGCAAGTAAACCGCCCAGTCCAGAGGGAGTTAGAGCTGCAGCAGGTCGTGGAAGAGGACGAGCTTACAACCTGACAGCGGAAGAGGCCGAGACTTCTGGAGAAGTGGTAACAGGTAAGATCAGGGTACACTCGAAACCTGTTCTTGCCCTCTTTGATTCGGGTGCATCTCATTGTTACATATCTGATCGTTTTGTTGACTTGCATTATATACCTGTTAGAACTTTAGACCACCAATGGGAGATTAGTACAGGGAATGGAGTAGTCATAACTACTAAGGTTTGTATTGATTGCCCTGTAGAGCTCTGTAACAGAACCTTGGCCATAGATATGCTCGTACTAGATACTAGAGGGTACGACATAATCTGGCATGACATGGCTCAGCAGACACCATCAGATACCATGCATCATTGATTGCCGAAACAAGAAAGTCATTTTCAGAATACCGCTTCAGCCTGAGTTCCAATTTGAGGGAGAACGCAAACCTGCCAAAGGAAAAACACAGATGACTACGGCCGAGATCCAGAAAAAGAAAGTACCAGTTTGAGATGAGTTCCCGAAGTGTTTACCGAAATCTCAGGACTTCCACCTGATAGGACAGTTGAGTTCTCCATTGATACTCTTCCAGGTACAGTTCCGATATCCAAGGCTCCATACAGAATGGCACCCTGAGTTGGAGATTCTCAAAAAGCAGCTGCAAGAATACTTAGACAAAGGATTAATTAGGCCAAGTGCTTCACCATGGGGAGCACCAGTGCTCTTGGCAAACAAAAAGGACGGTGGTAACGGTTATGCATAGACTACAGAGAATTGAACAAGGTTACAATCAAGAACAAGTATCCCTTACCAAGAATTGATGATCTGTTTGATCAGCTTCATGGGGCCCGAGTATTTTCAAAGTTGGATTTGCAATCAGGATATCACCAGCTAAGGGTAAAGAAAGAAGATATTCCAAAGACAGCATTCAGGACTCGTTATGGCCATTATGAATTTCTAGTTATGCCTTTCGGAGTCACCAATGCCCCTGCAGTTTTCATGGATTTGATGAACAGAGTGTTCTCATCGTACTTGGATCAGTTTGTAGTAGTGTTTATAGATGACATCTTGATCTACTCGAAGAACGACAGAGAGCATGCAGAACACTTGAGGATAGTGTTACAGACTCTCCAACAGGAACAACTTCATGCTAAGCAAAGCAAGTGCGAGTTCTGGTTGAACCGTATGACCTTCCTTGGGCACATAATTTCAGAAGAAGGAATTTCAGTAGACCCCAGTAAAATTCATGCAGTAAAGGACTGGCCAATTCCAAGGACAGTAACAGAAATTAAGAGTTTTATTGGATTGGCCGGATATTACAGGCGCTTTGTCCAAGATTTTTCTAAAATTGCAGCCCCGTTAACGAAGCTCACCCGGAAAGGAGAAAAATATATATGGACCGAGGAATGTGCTGCAGCATTTGAGCAATTAAAGGAAAGACTCATTACAGCTCCAATTTTGAGGACTCCCTCAGGAAGAGGAGGGATGGTTATATACAGTGATGCATCCGGAAAAGGCCTAGGGTGTGTATTAATGCAGCATGGTCATGTCATAGCTTATGCATCCAGGCAACTGAAACCACATGAGAGGAATTACCCAACTCATGACTTAGAGCTGGCGGCAGTAATATTCGCACTGAAAATCTGGAGACATTATCTTCTGGGAGACAAGGTGCTAATCTACACTGATCACAAAAGTCTTAAGTATATTTTCACACAGAAAGAATTGAATATGAGGCAGAGACGGTGGCTTGAATTAATGGCAAACTATGATATCGACTTACAGTATCATCCGGGCAAAGTTAATACAGTACCAGATGCATTGAGCAGGAAGCCAGAGGATAAAATGCTAGTACTACTTACGCATCAGAAGGAGTTAATTCGGGACATCATGAAATGGACCTGATGATAGTACAAGGAGTCGATAGGACAGGACAGTTGATGACCTTTCAGATCCAGTCAACCTTGATGGATGAGATTAAAGAAGCTCAAAAGAAGACCCCAGATTTCAGAAATTCAGAGCTCAAATAGAGGCTGGATTGAGGACGGATATCCGCGTTCATTCGGATAATGCACTATATTTTGGTAACAGAATTTGTGTCCCCCAAGGAGAAGTCCGACAGAAAATTTTGCAGAGGCACATAGTTCGGCCTATTCCATTCACCCGGGAGGAACTAAAATGTATCGGGACTTGAAGCAGAAATTTTGGTGGAATGCCATGAAGAGGGAGATAGCCCAGTATGTGGCCAAGTGCTTAGTTTTGCCAGCAAATAAAGGCAGAACACCAAAGAACAGCTGGACTTCTACAGCCATTGCCGATACCCGAATGGAAGTGGGAACACATCACCATGGACTTTGTTACGGCTCTACCTCGCAGTCCTAAGGGTAACAATGCAGTATGGGTGATCGTTGACCGCCTCACAAAAGCAGCTCACTTTCTACCTTTCAGAGTAGGTCAGTCAACAGAAGTTCTTGCAGATAAGTACATGAAAGAAATTGTTCGTCTACATGGAATTCCAGTTAGCATCGTGTCAGATAGAGACACAAGATGATTCCGATCACATTTCTGGGAAAGTCTCCAAGAAAGTTTAGGGACTCGTCTGGAATTCAGTACTTCATATCACCCCCAGACAGACGGACAATCGGAACGGACCATTCAAATTCTTGAAGACATGTTACGAGCCTGCATGATAGAATTTAAAGGGTCATGGGAGGACTGTATTCATTTGGTGGAGTTCTCTTATAATAACAGCTATCAGGCTAGTATCAGAATGGCACCATTTGAGGCATTGTATGGCAGAAAATGCAGGTCGCCGATATGTTGGGATGAAGTCGGCGAAAGAAGACTTATGGGACCAGACATTCTAGTTCAGACAACAGATAAAGTCCGAATTATCAGAGATCACCTCCGGGCAGCTCAGAGCCGACAAAAGAATTGGGCAGACACAAATAGAAGACCATTAGAATTCAGAACAGGTGACCATGTATTTTTGAAGATATCACCCACCAAAGGGTAATCCGATTCGGTACTCGTGGAAAACTCAGTCCCAGGTACATCGGCCCATTCGAAATTTTGGATCGCGTGGGAGAGGTGGCTTATCGATTGGCACTACCGCCATCTTTGGAAGGAGTACACAATGTATTCCATGTATCACAGTTAAGGAAGTATGTCAAGGATGAGAGTCACATTCTGGATCACTCCGAACTGGAACTACAGCCTGATCTGTCTTACGAAGAACAACCGATGGCCATCCTGGACAAAAGTGTTAAGACTCTGAAGAATAAGGCAATACCACTAGTATTGGTTTCTTGGAATAGGCACGCACCAGGAGAGGCTACATGGGAACGGGAGGACGTTATTCGTGAGCGTTACCCTCAACTATTTTCAACTTAGTTGGTAAAACCTTTCTTCCTATTCTTCTCTACCGTCATCTTCCCTTCCTGAAATTTCGAGGACGAAATTTTTTGTAAGGTGGATAGATTGTAACACCCCATTCCCAGTATACGTGCACAGTTACGTATTCTGATTTTTGAGCATATTATTATTATATTTATTTTCTACTATCCTTACTCATATAGCAGTACTGCATGATTTGACCTGTTCGGTATCCAGATTGACTGATTTTAGTTTCAAATATTATCTTCTAATAATCTAGATTTTTCATGATTTTTTTGGAATTTTTCGGATTTAATTATAAATCTTCAAAACCGGTGTCGGCCAGTATCATTGGTTGATTCCAGGAATTTTAATTTGCAATTGGAATCAAAATTCTGGATTCCGCTTTCACATTCCTTCTTAAAATTATATTTTCTTCCTTCAGGCATTTTCTGGGATTTTTCTGATTTTATCAAAAATTCAGCCTACCCGGTGTAGACACCGTTCTCAGTGTATTCCAGAATTTTTATTTTAAAACTGAGATAGAATTTCTGAAACCGATTTCACCAAAAGTCATTTTATAATATTTATGATTTTTGAGAATTTTTGGGTAGCTTTCTGAGTCGCTTCAATTTTTGGCATTTCTGGAGTTTTCGGTATTTTCCAGATACCGAGAATTATCCAAGTATTCCACTTTTCTCTTTTTACCGTATTTCTTCTCCTTCCTCAAACGCGAGATTTCACCAGCTGGATCCATCATTAAATGCAGCCATCCTCTCCATGCTGCATTTAAAGCTTATGGGCCAATCAAACACTAGTCAAATCACCCATACCTCTTTGACTTTCCTGTAAACACAATCTTGGTTTTCTTGGACGCAGGGTTGTTTACTGCGTCCAGCAGCAGCTAGACGCAGCCTTGAGTGGTGGGACGCGGCCAATTTAGCATGAAACGCAAGTTTCATTGAGTGAATGGCAAACTTGTTATAATCTTAACTTACCCTTTATATATAACTCCCCCACTCCTTCTCCCTCTTCACTTTTTCATTTCTTCTTCCTTCTCCACTTCCTGAGAACGTCCACAGCAGCAAGAAACAGCCCTTTGGCTGGCCATTCTCACCCTTCCACCCTCCATACACACCACCATCTCTTCCACCATTCCATCCACCAATCTCCCCTCCATATACTCCTCCATTCCAACTACAACAACAAACCAAAACATCATCTCCATCACCATCTTCTTCCTCTTCTTCACCACCAAAGAACCCATTTTTCCACCAAACTTCACCACCATCTCCACCACCACCTGCACCACCGTAGCCTCCACCGAGCATACCATCCTTGCCTCCTCGTCAACCTCTTTCCGGCGGACTATAGTTTCATTCCCCGTCACGCCGTTTGCAAAATCTCGTTTTGCCATATTGAACGGACTTGCACCATCAACCTCTTCCTTTTGTGGAGACCGGCCACTCCTTTTGGTTTGGGGCCATGTTCTTCTCGGTTGTAACGCCCCGATCCGAGGGTACGGAGACGTTACTGCGACTATATACGAAGGTCGGAAATACCCTAACGTATGTACGCTAAGCATCAATACAGGCAGGGTCAGAGTACGGAAGCACAGTGGTGATATACAATCCAGCAATAATAACACCAGTACATAGTTATCACAAGGTATGATATAATATCTGAAGAATATATGATCACTAAGAGGCACAAAAGCAGGATGCACAATATGAAATACTGGAAAGTACTCACGAGTAGTAAGATAAGAATCTCGCGAGCCGATCAAGGGAGGCTGGAAGAAGGAGGGTCCAAATAGACAGCTGCTAATCCACGCTCCCGCTGCGCTACTCTGATCAGGTACAGTAAGGCCGCCACGGTCCAGACTCTAGGATCTGGACATGAGAATCCAGGGTTGTTAGCAACCCCAGCGAGTACAAAGAATGAAGCCAGATGGCGTGCATGACAGCACACGTGTACATGATCAAGTGATGTGGTCCAGGCATGCAGGTACAGAAATGACAAGTAACATAAAGGAAAATGACAGTAAAACTGAGATCAAGTAAATACATGTATATCAGTAAATCTGAATCGGAAAGCATGCATGAAATACGGTGTAGAGAGTATAGTAACATAATCATGCGACATATATCATGGAAAACATGTGATAATACACTAAACATGCGATAAATAAGTATGGACAATTCAAGTTGTATAAGCTCGGATTATGGATTCATGGGGTGATACGTCAAGGGGATAATCCAAACAAGGAAACCCTCATCTATATACCACATATCCGATGTCACCATCATCTGAATTTATACAACTTGAGTTGCCCTCAGGGTAATAGAACTAGAGTGTGTCTGGAGTAACCATAGTATCACAGGGGTCATGTGTCATACAACAGGGTGTCAACTCAGGCATAATACTGTAACTGGAGAAAACACAGGTGTTGCATTTTAATTGATCCGATAATAATAATTAGTACCGTTTGATATTTTAATCGCCTCCCTACCAGCGTCTCACATCACCGATAGTCCATACTAGAGTTCGCACTCTGTAGAACTTATCCGGGTCTGATATGTGAGTACCAGGACCCGAACAAAGGAGAGACCAAATATCACACGTTCCTAATATTATTACTGTTTCTTATGTTCTTATGTTATTCTTGTCCCTTTCCCATCGGCGTCCCACAACACGACAGTTCACGCTGGAGCCCGCACTTCCAGTAGAACTCATCCGAACTCCGATACGCGGGTACCATTATTCGAACAGGGGAGAGACCAAATGACACACGGTCCAGGAGTCATCATTGTACAGGTATGTGTGTGTGTTAATGGCACTGAGGATGTTTATCACACTAACACCAGGCGGTACAGGCAGGAGGGAGAAAGTAGCCCTTCAGATTCAAGAGGTGGCCCCCATGGATTCATGAGGTGGCCCCCACCACGTGTGTGATGTGGCACTTTGCTCCATGTGGCACTTTGCTCTGAGGGTAGATACAGGAGGTAGCCCCGCAGATTCAAGAGGTGGCCCCCACAGATTCAAGAGGTGGCCCCCACCACGTGTGTGGTGTGGCACTTTGCTCTGTGTGGCACTTTGCTCTGCGTGGGGAATGGATTCTAGAGGTGGCCCCCACGGATTCAAGAGGTGGCCCCCACCATTGTATGGCGTGGCACTTTGCTCCGTGTGGCACTTAGTTCCATTCAGGAACCGCCGGACGCTAGCACGATTGTGGGATACATCCTCGTCATCCCGACACCAGGCATGTTCTGCCGGACGTCGGTCTGACTGTGCTATTAACAAGAGCATGAGTACAGGAAATACAAGAGTACATGAATACAGGAGTACAGGAATACAGGAATACATACAGAGGAGTACAGGATACAGATTACCAAATGTCTGTAATAATAATCATGCATATGCCAGGTAATACAGGAGTCAGGTGCCAGGTATCAGGGGTCATGTATATCATGATAAGTATCGGTGTTATATATATCAGGTGGCAAGCATAGTATGTCAAATACCGGTGTTAGATATCATGGGTCAAATGTAGCATGGTAAATACTGGTGTCATATATCAGGGTCAGGTATAGCATGGTAATATCGGGATCAGATACTAAGTGTCAGTATAGCATGGCAAGTACAGGTTGTAGGCTGTCTAAAAATGACTAACAGACCAGCCATTAAGGAAGCAGAGTCTCAAGCTCTAGACGCGAGAAATCGATGCTCGCGTCTCAGCATTAAGACGCGTTGGCTCTACACCCGCGTCTCAACGTTCAGACGCGTCGGCCCGAAGCCTGCGTCTCAGCATCAAGACGCGTCGGCCCGAAGCCCGCGTCTCAGCATCAAGGCGCATCGGCCCGACGCCCGCGCCTCAGCATCCAGACGTGAAGGCCCGAAGCCCGCGTCTCAAGGCGCGTTTGGCCCAACGCCCGCGTCTCAGTTGCAACTGCCCTGATTGCGGGGCCAGTCACCGCGCATGTAGCGGGTAGTGGCCCCTCATTCGGGAGCGTTTCAGGAGGCACCTTCACCCCCTGAGATCCCTATAAATAGCCTTGTTTGCTATGAAGAGAGGATCGGAGTTTTTGGAGAAGGGAAGAACTTTGAGAAGATCGAAGCTTGGGCAGAAGATTGGAGTTTTGAAGAGAGAGCTTTGAGATAAGGCATCATCAAAAATCGATCGAATCCAGGCAGGAGGATCATCAAGAGAGAAGCACGACTCTTCAGCGAGCTTACTGAGTACTAGCCGCTCTTCGCCTACCTCCTCTTTGAGAGTTTTGGTAGACGGAGCTGAGTTACTCTTTCTACCGACCGAAGAGAGAAGACCCCCGACGGTCTAGGACGGTCATCTGGTCAACGGAGAACAAGATTCACTCTCCATCGCCACACGAAGAACCCAGCCTTAAACAAAGGGAATTCAGACATCCTCCCTCCCTTGTAACTGAAAAGAGGGAAGAGTAGTTCTTTGGTTGTAATCGTTTCGCTTGAATCAAGAAATCTTTTACAGCTAAAACCACTTTCTCCGACCACCAAACTTTCCGGCCCCCTACAAGAGATGGCGACTCCGCTGGGGACTACCTTCGTTACTGACGAGCGCACCGTGGTGCAAGATGACGTTCTCCGTAAGGGAAAATGGTCGAATCCCTCGTCGTCGAGTTCGACCAGGCGAAGTATGAAGAGTTCCTCCTCTTCTGGCTCCAAGAGCCCAAAGACCCGCGTCTGCGCAGGGTCTCAAGTGGACAGCCCCCTGAAGCCCAATCTGAGGCTCTGTCGGGTGCTCCTGCTGCCCACTGTGCCAAGTTTGGTTCACGCGCCCGACGCCTCCCAGAAGGCCCGCGTAACCTCAGACTCCTCTGCTGCGATCAACCGCGTCGCGCAGAACACACGCGCCAACGCCTCTCTGAAGGCCCGCGTGGTCCCCGGCACATCTACTGGTGCGATCGACCATGTCGCACAGAACGCCCGCGTCAGCGTCTCTCAGGAGACCCGCGTGGCAAACCCCCTGGTTCTACAAACCAGAAGTTGTTGGCTTCTCTCTTCCTCCACGGCGCAATCGGAATGCCGAGCGTCGACAGAGAAGACGCGCGCGTCAACACTCGGTCGGAACCGTTGGTTTTCTGACTGGGGTTGAACGCAGCGTACGATCCGATGCCTTGCCCGCACCTCGTCCAGTGCGAGAGATCCGCGTTTGGCGACCCAAACGCGAGACTCCCCAAGTTGGGCCTTCTGGAGACCAACTTGCCACACGCCAAAGCGAAGCTTCTGCGTCTTGTCAAACGCAGGAAGCACGCGCCCATAGGCGTGGGGCCCAGCAGCCCACTCTCTTCCCAAGTCTCTCTGCCCCCACGCAGCAGACAGCAACGCGAAAGTCGCGTCTCATATCAACAGAGACGCCAGACGCGCGTGACGCAGCCGCGACGCGACAGCCGCGTTTCTGAAACCGGTGTCCAGGCTGAACAGCACATGACTGTCTCCCGTCGTCCACGTTGCGAGACCAGTCTCTTTAATCCCCCTCCCACAGATTTGAGGGATTATTTGACAAGGAAAAGGAGTGCAATCAGGCCACTTCTCCATGCTGCTGTCAACAGCTCATCCAGATGCTCTCTGGATGCCATTGCGAGTCAGGCGTGCACCAGTCGTCTTTAATTAGACAGCTGGCCCTGATTCCCCGTCAGCCAAAAGAAGACGCTCCCACAGGAGGAGAACCTTCTCTGACATCGAGTACCCGGAGCTCACTGCAAATATGACAAGCAGGAGTAAGGGGAAACAAATTGCAGTCAGCCCAGATGACTCCGAGTCTGACTCTGTACCGGAAGGAGTGTATCAACACACTCGCACCCGGACGGGGGCCATTCCCCCAATTGACTATAATGCCTTAGCCCGCGGCATTAGAATGGGTGGTTCTCACTCCGCTATAGTGGAGTCGCAGGCTTCAAACTCTTCCGTCGAGAAGGAGGCTTCCGCCTACATGGCAGACACTCCTGAGGAGACGGCTAGGCGTTTAGAGCAGACGCAGAAGCACCAGATGGATATAATCGCCTCTCAACAGAGATCCATTGACTCCCTCAAGTATGTGCTTGAGAAATTGCTTGAAGAAAGAGCGAGATCTCCTCCTAGACGACCGAAGGGGAAAGGGAGAAAGGGAGGAAGCCCACCCTCCGAATCTTCTGACGAGACACGACGATCTACCTCGGATGTGTCCAAGCCCTCGTCGCAGGCAAGAAGCGACCAGACCCCGGGAAAGGCTCATGCTAAAAGAATGAGTCAACTGGAGCAGCGCCTCGAGGCCCTTACCAACCGTAAAGGCCTCCAAGAAGCTGGAGTAGTCCGGCCCTATCCGCCGAGTGGGACTTAGTCCCGTACCCTCCTAAGTTCAAGGCTCCAACTCTCCAAGCATTCGACGGGAAGGGGTCACCCAACCAGCACATCTACTACTTCAAATCCCAGACCGGGAACGTGGTAGATAATGACGCCATCTTGGCGCGACTGTTCATCGGCACCCTGAAAGGGTTGGCTTTTGAGTGGTTTATGAAGCTCCCGGAGGGTTCTATCAAGAACTGGGGGGATCTAGAGAAGCTGTTCTTGACACGCTTCTTCGAAGACGACTCCGAAGTCACAATGCCTACCCTTTTAGCTACAAAACAGCGAAAGGGAGAGTCCGTCAAGTCTTTCGTAGAAAGATTTCGGAACATGGCACTCCGATGTCCAAGCGGCATGACCCAGGCCACCCTGGTGGAAACATGTCGCCATAATCTCCAAACCTCACTCCTTGCTCAAATAGGAGTTGCTGAAAGCCGCACCTGGAAACAATTAGTCCAGCAAGGTGAACAGGCTGAGGAGATTGTCGCCCGCGTCAGAGCGGAAGAGGGCAAGCCCAGGCCAGAGAGGTCGACAAGGCGTGCACCAGACACCTCCCTCCAGACAAAGCGGAAGGATAATTTGGCGACGGAGACCAAATCTCCCACCAAACCTCAACAGGCAGGGCAAGTGGCTCTTCAAGCCAGCCACGCCCTAACAAGCAGTATTCCTTCAAGGAGGAACACGTCGATTCGCTCTTCAAGCTACTCAACAAGAGCAATCGACTGAAGCTCCCTGAAATTAGGCGCCCGGAGGAAGTCGGCAAGACCGACAATCCCACCTACTGCTTATACCACAGGATGCTCGGTCATCCTACCAAAAGCTGCTACGTCTTTAAGGACATCCTTCAAGCTCTGATTGACGCGGAGGTATTAAAAAACTCCGACCAGAGCAGAAGAAGATGACGGCCAACATGACGTCGATTCTCCAGTTTTGGGACACGACCCCGACACCCGTGGGGGTGATCTCTGTCCCGAAAGGTGAACTGAGGGTGGTCAACACAGACCCTCATCAGCAGCAGGAGAAAGGCTTGGTACCCGTCCCTACACCTCGAGGGGAAATCATGTGGGTCCACCCTGACCTCGTCGACGAGCAACATGGACGACTGTGACCAACAGGAAGTCCAAAGGCAAAGGGAAGGCTTCATCTTGCCATGTGATATGCGCCTCCTCTCGAGAAGCGGACACTGATGTTCCCTCGCTGACTGACTCAGAAGAGGAAACAACAGTCCTGGCCGCAGAGCCCAGCCAACCTACGGCGGGGACCCGTTCAGGACAGGCATACTTAAAGCAGTACGGCGAGACAAGCAGCGGCTTCTCTCCGCAACCAGCCGTGGAACCAGCCACCCTCCTCTAAACAGCCTGGGGAGAAGCAGAAAGAAACTCTCGGTTTTCTCGAGTTCTTGCGAAAGGTGTAACGGAAGGATCCTCGACACCTTACCGCTTCGACGTCTTGGCTCAACTAGCCAACATCCCGGCACGCATTACCTTGTATGAGCTCCTGAGGCTATCAAAGTCAACCAGAGAGGCTCTACAAGAAAGCTTGGGCCAATGCTGAGGTCTTCATGACCCGTGTGCCAAGGGAGGAAGATGAAGAGGATTGCCTCCACACCTCCCCAAATGCTCCCTGCATCACCTTCACAACAGACGACATGCAGGTTAAAGGGAAGCATGACCGACCCCTATACTTCACAGGGTATATTGGGTCATCCGAGGTGAACCGCATCCAGGTAGACCCAGGGTCCGCGCTGAGCATCATACCTCGCCGGGTTATGCAATTTCTAGGCATTCCTACCCATCGTCTGAGCCCTACCCAGACGACTATTTACGGGTTCAATGCCAACAGCTCCCGCCCAATGGGGAAGATCAAGCTCAAATGCAGATCGGGAGCCTCAAGTCAGAAGTGACGTGTTACGTCATTGACGCGGACACTTCCTACAACCTGTTGCTGGGACGACCATGGATTCACCGCAATTCCATCGTTCCCTCTACTCTCCACCAAGTCATGAAATACATTGACGAGAGTGGACAGGTCCGAACGTTGATTGCCGAAAGGCATCCGTTTAAAGGGGTTGAAAATTATTTCACGGACTCCCTCTTATATCAGGATCCGGAGGAGACTAATGAAACCCCACAACCAGAGGAGCCAGACTCTGGTAATGAAGCTGACATGAGCCTGAGAAAGAAGAGTGCCTGTGGGAGTTGGAGCCCATTGTAAAGAGCACTAATAAGCTCGATGTTGATACCACCGACGATGCGGGTGGTTGGTACATTAATGAAGATTTAGACTTTGCGTATTTTCCTGTGTATGTTTCCGATTCAATACCGTCGGATACCACTACTGTAATACCCCGTTCCGGAATACGTGCTTAGTTGCGTATTCGGTTTCCCTATCGTATTTTCGATTTACTTCCTATATTTGACCGATTTCAGTTCCAAATGTCATTTTCCAACACTTTAGATTTTATATGATTTTCTGGAATTTTCCTGAATTAAATTAAATATTTTCAAAACCAGTGTCGGCCAGTGCCGCTGACCGATTCCAGGATTTTTAACTCGCAAGCAGTTAGGAATTTCTAGATGGTCCTTTAGGCATTATTCCTTAGAATCATATTTTCAACCTACACTCTTTTTCTGGAGATTTTACGAATTTATGAAAATTCCAACGGAGTCGGCAGGTGACTGATTCCGGGATTTTTATTTTAAAACTACAAATTATTTCTTCAAACGAATTTCACCATGAGTCTTAAAATCTTATTCTTGATTTTTGGTAAAATTTCGGGTCATTCCGAAATACTTGATTTTGGACATTTTTTCAATAATTGCAAATTCCACATTTTCCACCTCATTTCCCACTCAAACCCCCCACCTAACACCACTCATTCTCTCTCTCTCCTTGGCCGGCCAAGTGGCCAAGGAGAAGGACACTCACCTCACCCCCTATTTACACAAAACCCCTCTCATTTCCTTTAATTCCACCCTCTTTGCAAAACCCAAATCCTATATAAGACTTTCCCTTTACACTTTAATCCTTTTCTTCCTCATTTCTACACAGTGGAGAAGCTCTCACAAACCCTCTTCTTCCTCAACCTAAACCCTAGCTCCAGGAACACTTCAAGACCTTTCCCTCCAGCCCAAGCAACCGAGTTGAAGCTTGGATCGTGGCTCACTTCGTCGCCAAGGATCTCATAGGTGCCTTTGACGACTACCCGCTTCCCGGACTCGTAGAGCTTCGATCTAACGGTTCCAAGTGAGTATTTCACTCACCAAGACTTGAATTAGCCCTAGAACACTTGTATCTACACCTCTTGTACACCTAGGTCACCAAAAACCATGATTTGGACCATCAAACACACTTCCAGAAAATCTGTTCTGTCACTGTTTTTCCCACTATTAGTCGACTTACCTAGGAGCTAGTCGACTAGAACACTTAGCGCCGAAACTTAGTTTTTCTGGAAAACACAGTATTAGTCGACTTACCCAATTATCAGTCGACTAATCTTTTCTGGACATAAATCTCAACTCTCTGGAAATCACCATTAGCCGACTCCTGAATCCCCTAGTCGACTAATCTCCTGGACCAGAAATCCAACTTTCTGTATCAACAGACTTAGTCGACTTGAGTCTCTGTTAGTCGACTAGAGCTCCCTATTAGTCGACTAACCCTTACCCCTAGTCGACTAATTCTGACTGTGTGTCATAGTTAATTTCTGTTCTGAATTTGGTCTTATACTTGTTACATGTGTATTATATCTTGCTTGTTCATGCTTCAATACTGGCTCTACATGATCTATTACTGAGTGGATGTATCTCTTAATGCCTCATGACTTATTATTGCATATACTCGTTTCATGACATGTTAAATAGTAAATATCACCACTTATCATGCCATCTCTTAAAACTAAGCAGATACACTTGACTTTTACATAAAAAGTACCAACTTACATATGGGTCGGGGAAATATGCGGATATCGATACGTGTTCGTGTTTACAGTGGTAGTAGGTATATTGTACAATCATATTCCGGTCTAACCTGCGGTACACCAGGGGACCGAGGGGTGCTTGCTCCCTATTCCTGATCAGTCATGACTAAGGCATACATAAGACCCTCCTGAATAGCCTAGCGGCTGGCTTCCGTCACCAAGCACGGAACAATCCTGGACCGTTATCCCGGGCATGTACGGGGTCCACTGTAAACATAGTTCGTCGATACCCCCTGCTGTTTCCATAACAACTTGAGTTACTAGGATATGGATCTATGTGCGCTGGGACGCTGGGTCACATAGCTAGATATCACAGTAAAGCAAGTAATAATAATAATAGACCATAGCTATGCATTCATTCCATGCTGACTTCAGTTCTATACGTTTTCCCCACTTGTTGATTTATATTCGTTATACTGTTCCGGTTTTCCTTATTCATGTACCTTAGCCACTTGGCTGTATTTGTTATTGTTATATGTCTTGATCCCTTGGATTTGCACATTCAGATTCCGAGGCTTGGGTCGAAGTGGAGCCATCCACCGAAGATCAGGCTTTCTTTAGTGAGCAGGCAGATTAGCTCCGGTCCTCGTGCCAGACTCTCTCCTTTTGACTCACGAGATCCTCTTTCTACTTGTGAGCTTTTTGTATACATATTGTATATATTCTTTTGGACTTGGTTATGATGTAATGCACACGTCATGTGTAATACTTTATAATATCCTGTGATAACTTTGTATGTGTACTTCTTGTGTTGGCATTTATAGATACCACGCTTTGTCGTGTACTCTGTTTCTTGTTGTACTTTTGCTTAGCGTATATACGCGTGGGGCAATTTCTGGCCTACGTATATACGTCGCAGTGACGTCCCCGTATCTGTGGAATCGGGACGTTACAGGTTGGTATCAGAGCCTAGGCTCTCACACCTAAAGTACAATCAAGCAGCAAATTAACAATTTGCTGGTGCCAACTACAATATACAAAGTTATTAAGTCCTTCTTGATTCCTTCTTGATTCCATCCCTTGTGTCCTAAACTCCTTCCGTTTTTCCAATTCCATTGTCTTTTTACCAATCGGTATGGAGAGGAGGACGGGACGTAACAACTCCGGGCAAGCGTCGAATGACCCACTGGAGACCATGTGGATTTCTGAGAGTCATTCAGACTATGATGGAGAACCAGCAGCAGCAGACGGAGCCTCTCCGGCAGGAAATGGCAGCTCCCAAGGAGCAGAGGCCCGGAAATGTATCGGACTCAGGCGACTGCAACCAGCCATCTTCACGGGAGAAGAGAACCATTGGATGCTGAGCAGTGTTGACAGACACCACTGATTTGCTGAATGCGGCCAGAGTACCGAAGGAGAACCAAGTTGAGGTCGCCAAGATTCAGTTGAAAGATGTTGCTAGAACTTGGTGGCTTGCTGAAGAGGCCAGACTGGAGAAGCCTGTCACCTGGGACACATTCTCCAAGAGCTTCTATGCCAGATTCTTCCCAGCTACTGCACAGAAGGACATGGAAGAGCAGTTTCATCAGGCTTCAGCAAGGGAGTAGGTCCGTGGACGAGTATGCCGCGAATTTCTCAGACTAAGCCGCTTTGCCCCGTACATGGTAAAGGACGAGGAGAAGCGGGCGAGCAGGTTCCAGCAGGCTTGCAGATGGACATTCAGATGTTCTTAATGCCCCAACAGCTGAAGACTTATTCAGAGGTTCTTACCATAGCTCGGGAAGTGGAGCGTGGGTTGGAGAAGAAGCAGGAGGATCAGATGAGGAACCAGGCATGAAGAGGCCGTTTCCACCAATGGGGAGAGGAGGCCCATTCAGAGCAGCGAAGGTGCAGATGAGGCAGCAATTCAGACCAACTCCTTACCAGGCGGCCCAACCATCGGCCTTCTGCAGTTATTGTCAGAAGCCGGGCCACATTCGTCAGAATTGCCGTAGGGCAAATGGATTGTTTTGGTGTGTGGATCCAGGATCATTCTATAGAAGCCTGTCCGCACAGAAGGATGGGGATAGCCGGCCAAGCTTTGCCAGCACTTCAGGGACCGGTTGGACAGAGAGCACTTCCAGGACCACCGGGCAGAGGAATCAGGGACCAGTGATGAGGAGAGCTCTTCCCCTTCCGCCGCAGCATGTTGTTCGCCCAGTCCAGAGGGGAGCTAGGACAGCAGCGGGGCGTGGAAGAGGTCAAGCCTACAACTTGACGGAAGTGGAAGCTGAGACTTCTGAGGAGGTGATAACAGGTAATATCAGGGTGCATTCTCAACCTGTTTTAGCCCTCTTCGATTCCGGTGCTTCGCATGTTTTATCTCAGATCATTTTGTGGCATTGCATTCTATACCTGTTAAGGTGTTAGACCACAAATGGGAGATTAGTACCGGGAATGGAGTAGTCATGTCTTCTAGGGTCTGTGCTGATTGTCCAGTGGAACTTTGTGATAAGACCTTGGCCATAGATATGCTCGTGCTAGACACTAAAGGGTACGACGTAATCTTAGGCATGACCTGGCTCAGTCAGTACCATGCAGTTATTGACTGTAGGGAGAAGAAGATTATTTTCAGGATTCCCCGTCAACCGGAATTTCATTTTGTGGTGAGGTGAAGTCTACCAAGAGAAAGACTCGGTTGACTACTTCGGAGGTTCAGAAAGGAGTACCGGTGTGGGATGAATTTCCAGGAGTGTTTGCTGAGATCTCAGGACTGCCACCAAAAGGGTGATCGAGTTCTCAATTGATACTGTGCCTGGGACAGCTCCTATATCGAAGGCTCCGTACAGGATGGCACCGACGGAGCTAGA
>JAVJIF010031797.1:47500-80749 GCA_038442645.1 Agave tequilana | reverse complement strand
TGTCAGAAGCCGGGCCACATTCGTCAGAATTGCCGTAGGGCAAATGGATTTGTGTTTGGTGTGTGGATCCAGGGATCATTCTATAGAAGCTGTCCGCAACAGAAGGATGGGGATAGCCGGCCAAGCTTTGCCAGCACTTCAGGGACCGGTTGGACAGAGAGCACTTCCAGGACCACCGGGGCAGAGGAATCAGGGACCAGTGATGAGGAGAGCTCTTCCCCTTCCGCCGCAGCATGTTGTTCGCCCAGTCCAGAGGGGAGCTAGGACAGCAGCGGGGCGTGGAAGAGGTCAAGCCTACAACTTGACGAAGTGGAAGCTGAGACTTCTGAGGAGGTGATAACAGGTAATATCAGGGTGCATTCTCAACCTGTTTTAGCCCTCTTCGATTCCGGTGCTTCGCATTGTTTTATCTCAGATCATTTTGTGGCATTGCATTCTATACCTGTTAAGGTGTTAGACCACAAATGGGAGATTAGTACCGGAATGGAGTAGTCATGTCTTCTAGGGTCTGTGCTGATTGTCCAGTGGAACTTTGTGATAAGACCTTGGCCATAGATATGCTCGTGCTAGACACTAAAGGGTACGACGTAATCTTGGCATGACCTGGCTCAGTCAGTACCATGCAGTTATTGACTGTAGGAGAAGAAGATTATTTTCAGGATTCCCCGTCAACCGGAATTTCAATTTTGTGGTGAGGTGAAGTCTACCAAGAGAAAGACTCGGTTGACTACTTCGGAGGTTCAGAAAGGAGTACCGGTGTGGGATGAATTTCCAGGAGTGTTTGCTGAGATCTCAGGACTGCCACCAAAAAGGGTGATCGAGTTCTCAATTGATACTGTGCCTGGGACAGCTCCTATATCGAAGGCTCCGTACAGGATGGCACCACACGGAGCTAGAGATTCTGAAGAAGCAGCTGCAGGAGTACTCTGATAAGGGATTGATTCGGCCAAGTGCTTCGCCATGGGGTGCTCCAGTGCTATTGGCGAACAAGAAGGATGGTGGTAAGAGGCTTTGTATTGATTACAGGGAATTGAACAAGGTTACCATCAAGAACAAGTATCCTTGCCAAGGATTGATGATTTGTTTGATCAGCTTCATGGAGCCCGGGTATTCTCTAAGTTGGATTTGCAGTCGGGTACCATCAGCTAAGGATGAAGACAGAGGATATCCCGAAGACGGCATTCAGGACCCGTTATGGCCACTATGAATTCCTAGTTATGCCTTTCGGAGTCACCAATGCCCTGCAGTTTTCATGGATTTGATGAACCGAGTGTTCTCGCCCTTCTTGGACCAGTTCGTTGTTGTCTTCATAGATGACATCTTGGTCTACTCCAAGAACAACAAGGAGCATGCAGAACACTTGAGGATTGTGTTGCAGACCCTCCAGCAGGAGCAGCTTCATGCCAAGAGGAGCAAGTGTGACTTCTGGTTGGACAGTATAGCCTTCCTTGGGCACATTGTTTCAGCAGAAGGAATCTCGGTGGATCCCAGCAAAGTCCAAGCAGTGAAGAATTGGCCTATTCCGAGGACGGTGACTGAGATTAAGAGTTTTCTTGGACTAGCCGGATATTACAGACGCTTTGTCCAGGATTTCTCTAGGATTGCAGCTCCATTGACAGGCTCACCAGGAAAGGAGAGAGGTACATATGGACAGAAGAATGTGCTTTGGCATTTGAGCAGTTGAAGCAGAGACTCATTTCAGCTCCGATCTTGAAGACTCCCTCAGGGAGAGGAGGGATGGTCATATTCAGTGATGCATCAGGGAAAGGCCTGGGGTGTGTGCTTATGCAACATGATCATGTTATAGCATATGCATCAAGGCAACTAAAGCCTCATTAGCGGAACTACCCAACTCATGACTTGGAGCTAGCAGCTGTTATATTTGCTTTGAAGATTTGGAGGCATTATCTTCTGGGAGATAAGGTGTTTGATATACACGGATCACAAGAGCCTCAAGTATATTTTCTCACAGAAGGAGTTGAACATGAGGCAGAGGCGGTGGCTGGAGCTGATGGCAGACTATGATATTGACTTGCAATACCATCCAGGCAAGGTCAATACAGTCCCCGATGCACTGAGCAGGATGCCAGAGAATAGGTGCTTGTCCAAATCACTCAGCAGAAGGAGTTGATTCAGGACATTATCAGATTGGACTTGATGTTGGTTCGAGGAGCTGAGGAGGCAGGACAGCTCATGGCTTTGCAGATTCAGTCAACATTAATAGATGAGATCAAGGAAGCTCAGAAGGAAGACCCCAGATTGCAGCAGTTCCGAGCTCAGGTAGAGGCTGGATTGAGGACTGATATCAGTATTCATCCGGATGGTGCCTTACATTTTGGTAGCAGACTTTGTGTTCCCCAAGGAGAGGTTCGGCAGAAGATTTTGGCAGAGGCTCACAGTTCAGCATATTCCATACACCCAGGGGGAAACAAGATGTATCAGGATATGAAGAAGCATTTTTGGTGGAATGCCATGAAGAGGGAGATAGCCCAGTTTGTTGCCAAGTGCTTGGTTTGTCAGCAGGTTAAGATTGAGCATCAGAGATCAGCGGGACTTCTGCAACCTTTACCGATTCCCGAGTGGAAGTGGGAGCACATTACCATGGATTTTGTTACGGCATTGCCTCGTAGTCTAAGGGTAATAATGTGGTGTGGGTAATCATTGACCGTCTCACCAAGTCAGCTCACTTTATACCATTCAGGGTGGGACAGTCAACAGAGGTCTTGGCAGACAAGTACTTGAAGGAGATAGTTCGTCTACATGGAGTTCCTGTTAGTATTGTATCAGACCGAGACACCAGATTCAGATCTCATTTCTGGGAGAGTCTCCAAGAAAGTCTAGGGACTCGTCTGAAGTTCAGTACATCATATCATCCTCAGACAGACGGACAATCTGAGAGGACTATCCAGATTCTTGAAGATATGCTAAGGGCCTGCATGATTGAATTCCAGGGATCATGGGAAGACCATCTTCACTTGGCGGAGTTTTCTTATAATAACAGTTATCAAGCAAGTATCAAGATGGCACCATTTGAAGCATTGTATGGGCGGAAGTGTAGGTCTCCGATTTGTTGGGATGAAGTCGGTGAGAGAAGACTTTTGGGGCCAGAGATTCTGATTCAGACAACAGACAAGGTCAGGATTATCAGAGACCACCTCAGGGCAGCGCAGAGTCGGCAGAAGAGTTGGGCTGACACACAGAGAAGGCCATTGGAATTCCAGACCGGAGATCATGTATTCCTGAAGATATCACCTACCAAAGGAGTAATCCGGTTCGGTACGCGTGGAAAACTTAGTCCAAGATATATCGGCCCATTCGAGATTTTGGATCGAGTGGGAGAGGTGTCTTACAGGTTGGCGTTACCGCCATCTTTGGACGGAGTTCACGATGTATTCCACGTGTCACAGCTGAGGAAGTATGTGAAAGATGATAGTCATATTCTGGATCATTCCGAGCTGGAACTACAACCGACTTGTCATATCAAGAGCAGCCGATGGCTATTTTGGACAGGAGTGTCAAGGCATTGAAGAACAGAGCTATACCATTGGTGTTGGTGTCTTGGAACAGGCATGCCCCAGGAGAGGCCACGTGGGAACGAGAGGATGTCATCCGTGAGCGTTACCCTCATCTCTTCACAACTTGATTGGTAAGACTCTTCCTTCTTATTCCTATTCTTGTTCTTATCCTTATTCTTATCTACCGTTATCTTCTTTCTTGTCCTTATTTATCTGTTCCCTTTCACTTTACGAAATTTCGAGGACGAAATTTTTGTAAGGTGGGTAGATTGTAATACCCCGTTCCGGAATACGTGCTTAGTTGCGTATTCGGTTTCCCTATCGTATTTTTCGATTTACTTCCTATATTTGACCGATTTCAGTTCCAAATGTCATTTTCCAACACTTTAGATTTTATATGATTTTCTGGAATTTTCCCTGAATTAAATTAAATATTTTCAAACCAGTGTCGGCCAGTGCCGCTGACCGATTCCAGGATTTTAACTCGCAAGCAGTTAGGAATTTCTAGATGGTCCTTTAGGCATTATTCCTTAGAATCATATTTTCAACTACACTCTTTTTCTGGAGATTTTACGAATTTATGAAAATTCCAACGGAGTCGGCAGGTGACTGATTCCGGGATTTTTAATTTTAAAACTACAAATTATTTCTTCAAACAAATTTCACCATGAGTCTTAAAATCTTATTCTTGATTTTTGGTAAAATTTTCGGGTCATTCCGAAATACTTAAATTTTGGACATTTTTTCAATAATTGCAAATTCCACATTTTCCACCTCATTTCCCCTCAACCCCCACCTAACACCACTCATTCTCTCTCTCTCCCTTGGCCGGCCAAGTGGCCAAGGAGAAGGACACTCACCTCACCCCCTATTTACACAAAACCCCCTCTCATTTCCTTTAATTCCACCCTCTTTGCAAAACCCCAAATCCTATATAAGACTTTCCCTTTACACTTTAATCCTTTTCTTCCTCATTTCTACACAAGTGGGAGAAGCTCTCACCAAACCCTCTTCTTTCTCAACCTAAACCCTAGCTCCAAGAACACTTCAAGACCTTTCCCTCCAGCCCAAGCAACTGAATTGAAGCTTGGATCGTGGCTCACTTCGTCGCCAAGGATCTCATAGGTGCCTTTGACGACTACCCGCTTCCCGGACTCGTAGAGCTTCGATCTAACGGTTCCAAGTGAGTATTTCACTCACCAAGACTTGAATTAGCCCTAGAACACTTGTATCTACACCTTTGTACACCTAGGTCACCAAAAACCATGATTTGGACCATCAAACACACTTCCAGAAAATCTGTTCTGTCACTGTTTTTCCCACTATTAGTCGACTTACCCTAGGAGCTAGTCGACTAGAACACTTAGCCGAAACTTAGTTTTTCTGGAAAACACAGTATTAGTCGACTTACCCCAATTATCAGTCGACTAATCTTTTCTGGACATAAATCTCAACTCTCTGGAAATCACTATTAGTCGACTCCTGAATCCCCCTAGTCGACTAATCCTCCCTGGACCAGAAATCCAACTTTCTGTATCAACAGACTTAGTCGACTTGAGTCTCTGTTAGTCGACTAGAGCTCCCTATTAGTCGACTAACCCTTACCCCTAGTCGACTAATTCTGACTGTGTGTCATAGTTAATTTCTGTTCTGAATTTGGTTCTTATACTTGTTACATGTGTATTATATCTTGCTTGTTCATGCTTCAATACTGGCTCTACATGATCTATTACTGAGTGGATGTATCTCTTAATGCCTCATGACTTATTATTGCATATACTCGTTTCATGACATGTTAAATAGTAAATATCACCACTTATCATGCCATCTCTTAAAACTAAGCATGATACACTTGACTTTTACATAAAAAGTACCAACTTACATATGGGTCGGGGAAATATGCGGATATCGATACGTGTTCGTGTTTACAGTGGTAGTAGGTATATTGTACAATCATATTCCGGTCTAACCTGCGGTACACCAGGGGACCGAGGGGAGTGCTTGCTCCCTATTCCTGAATCAGTCATGACTAAGGGCATACATAAGACCCTCCTGAATAGCCTAGCGGCTGGCTTCCGTCACCAAGCAACGGAACAATCCTGGACCGTTATCCCGGGCATGTACGGGGTCCACTGTAAATATAGTTCGTCGATACCCCCGCTGTTTCCAATAACAACCTTGAGTTACTAGGATATGGATCTATGTGCGCTGGGACGCTGGGTCCATAGCTAATATCACAGTAAAGCAAGTAATAATAATAATAGACCATAGCTATGCATTCATTCCATGCTGACTTCAGTTCTATACGTTTTCCCCACTTGTTGATTTATATTCGTTATACTGTTCCGGTTTTCCTTATTCATGTACCTTAGCCACTTGGCTGTATTTGTTATTGTTATATGTCTTGATCCTTGGATTTGCACATTCAGATTCCGAGGCTTGGGTCGAAGTGGAGCCATCCACCGAAGATCAGGCTTTCTTTAGTGAGCAGGCAGATTAGCTCCGGTCCTCGTGCCAGACTCTCTCCTTTTGACTCACGAGATCCTCTTTCTACTTGTGAGCTTTTTGTATACATATTGTATATATTCTTTTGGACTTGGTTATGATGTAATGCACCGTCATGTGTAATACTTTATAATATCCTGTGATAACTTTGTATGTGTACTTCTTGTGTTGGCATATGTATAGATACCACGCTTTGTCGTGTACTCTGTTTCTTGTTGTACTTTTTGCTTAGCGTATATATACGCGTGGGGCAATTTCTGGCCTACGTATATACGTCGCAGTGACGTCCCCGTATCTGTGGAATCGGGGCGTTACAAATAGTATTCAACTTTGTCTTTTTTAATTGATCTATTATAGAAGTAATTTCTTCTTTAGTAACAGTTGGCGGATATAGTTTAAATGCACTTATTTCCAGTGGTGGTTTAATTGGTACATAGTTTGTCTACTTTTTCTTTTCTTATTAAGGAGTTTCTAATTAAGCAACTTGATTCAATTTATTTATATGTATTTCTAAGCCAGATTCTATTCTAGTTAATTGTTAGCCTAAGACTTAAATATAAACATTTGTATAATTATTTTATTTGATAATTTTTTATAATTCTTTAATAGTTTCTTCCTTAAGATCATTTATAATTTTTACTAGAGCTACTGCTTCTGTTGAGTGAACACCATTAAGTTTTAAAGTTTCTCCTAGAAAATACATTGCTCTTATTTTTTTACCATTAATGGTAGTCCAAGATTTATAATATTCTTCTAAAATATTTAATTTATTAAGTTCTTTATTTATATATGTCTCTATAAACCATTTTGAGAAAAATCCTAACTTATTTATTTTACTAAGGTGTTCATAATATTTATCTTTGTAATAGTATCTTTTCTTAATTGAAAAGGTTTTTTTTCAAACCATTGTTTGAAATGAATATTTTCATTGTATTCTTCATTTAGAATTTTTCTAAGAATACTTCCTGGTGTAAAATCCATTAAATATGAAAATTCATGTCTGACTGTGTATGAGAATCAGGATTAGGTTTCTCGTAAATTGGATAAGCTATTGAAGAATTAGAGAATTTTATTCCTTGAATTTATAAATCTTTATCTTTTCTATTTTCAAATAATAAATCATGATCTCTTCTAGTAATATTAGAACTTCTAACTGATTGATTTTTAAAGTTAGAATTTTTAAAAGTAGAGATTCTTGTACTTTGTTTGGGATTAAATTTTACTTCAACTTCTCCATCTTCTATTTGAATTATTTGATGTAGGTCTACATCAAGTTAATAACCAATTTTATGAAAAATTTATTTTTTTCTCATTTTAAAATTCTATTTGTAGCTATATTTAATGATAATAAATTAGTTTCAACCAATGTTGTTTTTTTCTGATTTAGTTATTTGCTTAATTTTAGGTGCTAGTGTATTTAAAATTTTATAATGAATTCTAAAAATTACTGCAATTGTCTCAGATGTCCAGACATAAAATTATATCCATGTGTCTTTATATTTAAAGTTGTTGCCTCTAAAATATTTTGATCTGTTAGAGATAGGCTTAGATTTGGATATACATTAAAATAGATTGGATAATTACAAAGGCCAGTCTGCATAAATCCCATTAAGGATTGAATATAATCTAAATATCTGGCATCTCTTAATGATATTAGTAAAGATGTATTTAACTCTTGAAGTGCTAAAGGTTTTAATGCTATTTGAATTAACCCAATATGAATAAAATTATATTTATTTATAATATAAGAATGTTTGCTTTTAAATCTTCCGTAGAAACACTGTGAAAAAACAATCCAAGTAGATAATAATGAGCAATCAATAAAATTGCTAAATTATCTTATAAATATTTATGATAATATCATTTCTTATTAATAAGCAAGTATGTCCAATATACTTATGTATATAAATAAATAAATAAATAAACTAAAAGTGTTAGCACACGAAGTTTGAAGCCTTAAAAAAATTTTGCATAAACATTATTAATCTAGCTAGATTCTTCCTACTCCCATCTAATCCTTTGTTGGTCCTTCTCCCTAAGTACTAAAGCACATAAAATAAATTATTACTTGTCCATGTATAATAAGGCCAAAATAATAATAATCGTGAAAGCATCTAATCAACTAGTAGGTACAGACTAGTTCCCATTTGGCATCCGATATGATTGTTATTTTACAATTATATATGTGAAGAGTCACGGCTCTTTCTTCAAGTAGAACCCATTTTATACTGTGGGAGGAATACAAAAGAGTATCAAATTAAAACTTATCAAATTAAGTAACGAAAAATTGTCTTTAAACCTCTGGAAAAAGTTTGCTTTAAGCCCTACAGTTTGCTTGCTTGCCGAACAGACATCTTGTCCAAGTTTCGCATGCTTTAGAACCTTGTCCCTTACAAAGCACGATATGTTGTACTATGTATTTCATAATGGTATTTTTTCCTTATATGACCTGGCAGTGGATGATTTGATAAAAACAGCGCATGGTATTTCATAATGGACTCCTCGGTCTGGGCATTTGTCCGCATTAGTTTGTAGTTTGTCCCTCAAAATATGTCAGAGCTGAGTTCTTAGGTAAAATGAAATATTCTGTATATTTTTACATATTTGGTGTTTATTTGTTCATAAACCACTTTTAGTTATATTAACAATAAATATGTATATCTTACAAATGTTTATAACAATATTGTTTCCAATTAATATGCAAGTATGTGTCCAATATATTTGTGTATATAAATAAATAAATTAATCAACTAAAGTGTTAGTCTAATAGGTTTGAAGTCTTAAAATGTTTAGCATAGACATTATTGATCTAATTGGATTCCTCCCCTTCCCATTGACTCCCCTGTTGGTCTTATTTTCTAAGCATTAATGCACATGAAATCAATTATTACTTGTCTATGTACAAGAAGGCCAAAACTATGATAATTGTGAAAGCATCTCCTCGACGAGGAACTTCAGACTAGTTCCCATTTGGAATCTTATATTTAATATTTTAATGTCAAATATGTGAAGACCCTCCTTTAATTAGAACCCATTTCATACTGTGAGAGGAACGCCAAAGAGATCCAAATGAAAACTCACCAAATTAAGTAATGAATAATTTGTCATAAACCCCTGAAGAAAGTTTTGGTTTCAAAATAATCCCTAGAGTTTGTTTGCCTGCCTAATCCTCTTGACCAAGATTCTTATGCTTTCATAATCAAAAGAAAACCAAAATAAATAAAAAAAAAACTAAGACTAAGAAATTTATTAAGCCACTTTCGCAGGTCTTGCGATTGCACTAAGCATGTGCAACAAGTTTTTAAACCTATAAGTTATCCCTAGCGGAGGAGTTTAGGCTGCTGAGAATTTTTAGTGAATTTCATCCACAAAATCCAAAAAAAAAATTTGTTAGTATTTTTGAAAACTCATTTTGAAAGAGAGAAAAAAATTGAAAGATCTTTACAAAAATTAAGTGATCAAAAAGTCATAAGTTCACCAAACTATTCATCTATAAAGTTAGTCTCCATGTAAAAACTTCTAATCATCAAAGTAAGGAATCAAATTGTATTTTTCAGTCAATCTCTTATTTGACGCAAATTGTATACTTTTTTTACTATAAATTTTCTTGGGATTCTTTAACTCCAGCTCTCATAGCTTTATTTATTTAATTATGTGCAAGTTATCTCATAGTTTATCAGACTTTCTAATTTACTCATGTAACGAGTCTTTAGTCGGTAACTCTCAAACCAGACGATCTTAAGACACTATGTGATAAAACATCACTCGGGCTTAAAGACTCAAGTAAATAAAAAAGTCACAAAACTAAAGAGTTTATTTTATTTTTGATCACCGTCATGCGTGAATAATTATACTTCTTGAGTCACAATTACCCAGCTTAATTAATGACCAAGTTTTTTTTTTGGCAATCAAGTCTTTATTTTGAATCTAAATATGCAAGTCTGTGTAAAATGCATATTTTACTAAGGCAAAAGTAAAGACCAAATTATTTTTCTAATTTTTTTCTTTAACCTAAAAATCAAACAACACTTCTTATTTTGACTAAATTTAAGAAATTCTAATTATGATTTCCCTAATCCCTAAGATAAACTTAATTTTTACAAAAACTAGATCAAATCTTTTTCTCTCATTTCATTTTTTTTAAAAAAAAGCAAAAGTTTTTTTTGGGGGGGGAAGAGAGCACACAATCTACAAAATAAATTCTAAGAAAAATCCTAAAAGAAAAAGAAAAAGCAAGAAAAAAGCAAATGCAAATAAAGAACAATCCTATGTTAGTGCCACACCCCTTCCCCCACATTTATCTCATGCATTGTCCTTAAAGTCTGAATGAAAGCATGGATGCATAAAATAGGGAGAAAAGTAACATCACCCACGATGATGGCTAGGTCCAACCGAAGTGCTCGGATCGGCCACTGTGATCGTGGAAGACAATTTTTCATTACTTAATTTGTTAAATTTTTATTTGGATCCATATTGCGTTCCTTTTACAGCATGATATCAGTTCTAGTTTTAAAGGAGGTGAATCTTCACTTATATGATTGCAAAGTATTAAATATAAGAGGGAACCAGTTTCTACCTACTCATTTATGAGATGTCTTCACAATTATTTTAACTCTGGCCTTATTGTACATAGACAAGTAATACTTGCTTTCATGTGCTTCAATTCTTGGGAAGGAAGGCCAACCGAGGACTAGGTGGGAAGGGGATGAATCTAGCTAGGCTATTAATGTATAAGCTATTTCTTTTAAGACTTCAAACTAAGTGGACTACAAATTTTAGTTGATTTATTTATTTATTTATTTACACAAGTATATTGGACACTATAGTGGTCACTTTCTGACCCTCCCATGATTGTGACACATGTCCATTCAACTTCTGACAGATGTATGACGCGTGGCTATTTGCAGAACATTTAACCCGATATTTTCACCCAGTTCGAATTTCGAACGGGTCGAGTGATTAACGGAAGAATCAGATCCGATTACAAAAATCTCTATCCTTAAACCCAATCTTAATTCAAATGAGTAGTAACCTTCCCAGGACAGTTCATCCTTATCTGCAGCCGAGCACGAACCCCAAGATAGAGATGGACTCTCTCCTATATCAATTCAAATCGGGTGTTCGGCTCAACCCTTAGCAAGATAAGGGATTTAAGTATTCAAACTGAGTATGACTCCCTAACCTTATATATTTGACATGACTTGTATAAATAGGGGTTCTCTTCCAACGAGAAAGAGATCACGTTCATCCGAATCTAGAGAACACAATTGTAATTGCCATTAACATAGTGAAAGTTCTCTCTCTCCACGGTTTTTTCCTTTCAGATTTTTTACGTATTTTTTTTTTTGGAGAATGTAAATTTTATTTATCGAAACTATATGAAAGCCAAACCGGCTATACAGTATAAACTCCCCTAACTGCCAATTCCTGGCTCACTATCCCATTACAATGTAACCCCACAACCCAAAATCAAAGGCATTAGTCGACTATCAATTAGATCAGTCGACTAAGAATGTAGTCGACTAACCCCAATTACAAGTCGACTTGAAAGTTGATCTGGATGTAGCATCGTTCTCTGTTTTTTGCACCAGTCGACTAATTCAGAAAACTAGTCGACTATACCTGCACCAAGTCGACTAGGTCAGAAAGCTTAGTCGACTATACCTGCACCAAGTCGACTAACCACAAAGTTAAGTCGACTAAAAATTAGATCTGGATGATCCGTCTTCTCTGTTGCCACAGGAGTCGACTAAGCCAAAAAGGTTAGTCGACTATACTTGAATCCAGTCACTAGAAACACCTACTAGTCGACTAATTCTGCTGGCAGCCCAATTTTTCTGTCATAAATCCCAGATCTCTCAAAACTCCACAGTGGCATTTGGATCCAAAGCGAATACAGTCCTATAGATGTGCAGCTTGATCTTGAAGACGGTAGAAACCACCTCCTGAGTCTGGCCTTCAAAAATTTTCCTATTGCGGGCATTCCAAATATGATAAACAGTACAAGCAAGGGCCACCTTTTTAGCTTTTGTTTTGCCACTGGAACCCTTCGCCTCCTTCTTTATCCATTTAAGAGCACTAGAGATAGTCGACATCTCCCGAGAGATCCCCAGCCAATCTCTAATGCATCTCCAAACCATAGCAGAGAAGGAACATTGAAAGAATAGATGATCTGCCGATTCCTTATTACCAAAACAGAGTGCACACGATTCCTCAACCTGAAGAAAGGTCAATCTATCTTTTGTAGGTAGCCTCTTCCGCGCTGCAAGCCAAAGAGTAAAAGCATGCTTTGGTGTGACATACGAATTCCAAACTGAGCTTGGCCAAGTTAGCCTGGAACCCTTATATCGAAAAAACTCATATCCGAGCGATATACACATCCGCTCACCTACCACCCAGGAGGATAACCTCCTCTTTGTCGCCGCAACGGACCCTTCTACAAGGCATATTTTATCACGAATCGCAACTAGCCTCTTGAGCAATGGCGAGTCGTCCCTTATACACTTCCAGTCCCAAGCATTTTTTTTGTGATTGGCTTTTTTACGTATTTTCATTGTATTTGTGATTGGCTTTTTTTGTGATTTGGCTACATCCACTTCCCTATTTTGGTGCGTGAACTGATTCCTTAGGAATTACCCTCTACATTTGGTGCTTTCGTTGAGAGCTTTGAGTTCATACTCGAGACCTCTCCGTCAAAATATCCTACTCCTTCCTCTAAAACTATCCATCATGACTGACATGGTTCTGTCGAGGAGAGTGTCAACCAGACTACGGTCGACCCCATCGTTCCAAAGAGAAAGGGAAAAGTGATAGAAATGGCTGAGCCAACGGACTGTCGGCCCACCCTATCAGACGTCCACATCTCAGGTAACAACGACAATGTTAGGGTGATATATGTAACAGGAGCATGTGTCTATAGATTTATCAGTATTTGCTATAACATTTTCAATGCTATTAACATGATTGGTATCACAAGGTAAGTACATAAAATTATTCATTTTAAATTATCACAACTATATTAAAAATTATCAGTTTAGTAATTACTAATATATTAATAATTCATTTATGTTTTATATCAAATCATGAATATTAAATCATCAAATCACAATAAATATTATTTTATTAAAATTGTTTAACAAGCACCCATCCATATATTAATTAAAGTGTTATATCATTTACATGATTTATTAGATATTAAATACAAATTACATGACTTATTAAACGATAAATATAATTTAATCAATTAATTTCTATTTAATAAATTAAAGTATAACTTATAAAAAAATCACATAGCTAGTATAAGGATGTAGCTTATCTTTTTACAATCGAAACGGTTCGAGAATCGTCCAAATCGGACCTTGGATGCTCAAAATATCTCTCGAACACTAAAATACATAAAAATGGATTAAATATGAAATAAAAAAATTTAAATTGTAAATATTATAATTTTTTGGGTTTTATGTAAAATTACCTTTCTTAATGGATCGGGTTTGGATTGCTTATTGGGTCGAGTTCAGATCCGATAACTCAGACCCAACAAACTTAAATGAATATGGGTTAATGGGTTTTGGGTTTTGTTTTATTGGGTGATCGGGTTTAAATTATTAGGTTGGATCCAACATAGGGGAGAGCAGAGGAGAGAGGCAGAGAGAGAAGAAGGGAAACAGGGAAAGAGAAGAAGGGAAATAGAGAAGGAAAAGAAAAAAGAAAAGTAAGGAAGAAGAAGAGAGGCATGGCCAGCCTGGTAGCCAGCCAGAGGTGGTGCGATCAAGGGCGGTGCAGCCAGGGGCAGCGCTGGCCATGGCCTGGGTAGCCGTAGGTGGCACAGCCCATGGGAGGAGAGGTTGTGGTGATGATTTTGATGGAGATGATGGTGGAAATCGTGGTAGGTAAATGATAAATTAAAGATGGGGAAGGAAGGAGGAGATGCGAAAGATCGAGACTGAGGAGATAGAGGAGTTAATTTGATGGAAGTGGTGGTTTATTTTGAGGAAGAAGATGATGAAATTAGTGGTAGATTTTTGTTAAATTGAAGGCGATGGAGATTGAAAGAAATGGAGAAGAAGAAAGGGAGCTAAAGTGGCCTCCAGGGTTGATCGACAGTGATGGAATGGCTAGAAGGGCATCTGCAGTGGATTGAGCACTGGTCTTGGTGGGGGGGTAGAGAGATGTGAATTGGGAGAGAGAGAGAAGATGTGGAGAGAGATTGAATTAGAGAGAGAAAAAAAGAGAGTAAAAGGGAGAAGAGAAGGGGTAGTGGAAGAGATCTGGCTTATAGGGGAAGGAAGAAAGATGATTGGAGATAAAAGAAAAGAGAAGAAAGAAAAATGAATTTATTTAATATTATTTTATAGGATAAAATTTAACTAGTTCCGAATAGTTTTCAAAAATTATGTAAAATAGAAAATATTACCCGGAGAAATAATGTGAAATCAGATTCAAGAATTTCAGTCCGATTTGCAATTAAAAATCTAGAAATGTATCACCGATACCAGTCGACACCTGTTCGACCAAATTTTTGAATAATTCAGAAAAAAAATCCTAAAATACGCTACGATTGAAATATGATTAAAAAATAATTTAAAAATAGATTCTTGAAATTCAACTCCATTTGTAAATTAAAAATCATAGAATCAATTATCGGCATTGGTCGACACTAAATTCAAGGATTTTTCAAAATAATTCAGAAAAATTCTAAAAAATTTAAAAAATCTAAAATATTGAAAATGATATCTGAAGTTGAAACTAGTTCAATCTGACAATCAAAAGGTCAAGTCAAATTTTTACGCCGTATCGAGTACTCATACTATGACACGTATATCTAGGGCAGGCGGTCACACTCGTCTTGTCTCCTCTCTTTGAAGGACTCGTACGTGCCATCTCACCTCATCGTCCCCACTCATCCAAACTCTCAATGTTACATCCATCATGACTCTGCGAAGGAGTGTTCAAAATTATAGTTTCCTAATTTTCAGAAATTTCTAGATTTCTAGAAGTTGTTTTTTAGTTTCTTTTGTTTTATTTTATTTTTCTTTCATCCAAACTCACAAATTTTCATATATCATGAGTTTGCAAGGGAGTATTAAGAGTAGAATTAGGATTAGGTATTGCTAATTGTATTAAGACTTGAGGTTTCCTTTTTATTACACCTGAGTTTCTCTTTCCATGTACTTGTAATTTCTATATATTCGTGTATTGGCCTTAGGGGTGAGCAGAGTTCGGTTATAACCGAAATAACCGACTAAAAATCGAAACCCGAACCGAACCGAACCGCTCTAGTTCGGTTCGGTTTCGGTTTTTGTGTTTCAAAAACCGAACTCGACCGAACTGAACCGAATCTCTTACCCTATATATCACCCCACCCAATTCAATTTAGTGAATCATATAGTTCATAACAAAAAGTGGTGAACACTTATCTCATTACTTCTAGCAATACCATCTTTTTTATGTTGAATATGTGAAAGTTATATTAAGTACACCATCACAATTAAGAATAATATTTATATTAATATAGTTCTTTTTTTTTTCATTCTTGCCATTAAAAGTTAGTAATAATTATGTGACTTTTGATATAAGAGCCCAAATATAGCGTAAAAGTTTTAGAATATAAAATTTTTAATTCACATTAAGGTTAGGGTCTTTTTCTTATTTCTAATTTGGGTATTGAATATTTGAGATTAGAATATTAAAGGAATGATAATATAATGGTGATTAAAAAATGTAAGAAATGATGAAAAAATATTGGCCTAACCGAAAAAACCGAAAAACCGAACCGAACTGAGTCGGTTCAGTTCGGTTCGGTTGCTAAGTCTAATCGGTTCGGTTTTACAAAAATTAGCAAAAATCGAACCGAACCGACCGAAGCTCACCCCTAATTGGCCTCATCAACAATACACAATTCTCAGATCCTCCAAATGATTTAAATCTAGAAATCTGATAAAAAGGATAAAAATTTGGTTGAAAAGTCAAAAAGTAGAAATAAAATACTATTAGATATAAACTTTTAATAATTTATTCAGAAAATTAAAATGTAAATGTCTATGGGTGAATTTTTTTTCCCTTTCTCCTTTTATTATTATGATTCATTTCTAAACATATGAAGGAAAAAAAAATTCTTTATCCTTTTATTTTGATTCATCTCTAGACAAATAAACAGAAAATACATTGGGCATCAAGATATTTGAACTTAAATAAAACAAACTTGGGTTAAGAAATAGACAAGTTATACCATCTTCTTTTTTGTGTTTTATATTACTTAAATTCAATAAGAAAATTTTATTTGTTTTTCCCAAAGTTTCAATAAGAATCTCTCTCATATGTTGCAGGGTCCTTAATTTTGGGGGTCACATCAACACTTTGGTGCAGCCACTTACTTTAGCTGTTTGGTTAGGGTGGAAGTGAGGAAGTGAAGAAGTGAGGAAGTGGTAATAGTTCCCTTTGGAACTTGGGAATTGGTTACTAAGTTTTCTGGTGTTTGGATGTTGTTGGGAAGTGTGGTTTTGAAAATGTTATGTCTTTTCCGGTGTTTGGATGGTAATGTGGAAGTGAAAATGGAAAAGTTGACTACAAAGTTGACCGCAAAATAATATTAAATTAAAATTAATTAAGAAAAATAAAAATTAGACTGTAATTAGAATGCAAGTGAGATTTACATGAGCAAAAATTAACTGTTTTGTGCTACAACTTATTACAAATGAGATTTACATGACCACAAAATTAACTGTAGTACTCTGGAAATGAGGAAAACGTTGTGTAAAAGAGAAAAGTGAGAAGGAAAAGAACTTTTTCTATTTTCCTTTTCCGGTGTTTGGATGAACAGCGAAAATGAGAAAAGACACTTCCCACTTCCTCGCTTCCACCCAATTCCTTGAATCCAAACAGCCTAAGGTTGAACTAGATTATGACATGACGGGCTCTGGTAATATTTAAAACTAATTATGATTACAGTAAAACCTCAAAATTGTGCTGAATATGGAATATATATTAACTTATATATAATTCTAATATACATAACTGTTTTGTACTATATATTAAATATGTAGCCACAGAAAAATTTTGCATATAAACCCAAATTACTTATCACAGGGACGTTTCTCGCAGGGAAGCGTGTCTCTCTCCTTTCATCATGTCTCTATTATTGGATAAGATAAGTAACGATCGCTCAATATAATATCCGCTGGCCCGTTGGCCCGCAAAACTTGATGTTACATTTTTCAATATTTAATACTTTGTTCATGCATGATTTACACATCCTGAACATGATTTACACATTTGATGCCTATCATTTACGTCGATTCTATCATTGTTTAAGCTAGCTGTCTAGGAATTATTCCTTGTTCTATGCAACCTAGTTAATTAGTAACTAGTAACTAACTAGTATTAAATTAATTACTTGTATTATATTTAATTATTATACACGGTATCTATAGCTCTCCAACTCGATCCTTCTATAAAAGGGGACCCTTTTCCTCTCCCTTGAGCAACACTACAAGCAAATTACCATTTAAGAAGAAAAACTGAGGAGAGGCGGCGTTCTAGAGAGATCATGGGCATCACCTTGTACCAACTTACGAACGTCGGAGACCACAAGGCCGAGGTTATTGCCTGGTCGGGTGCAACGACAATGGCTTTGGGGATCAACGGCACGTATACGCCCAACATTTACATCGGCTACGAATCTAGCCCTGCAACAATCGCGGTGCTCGGGGGCGACAGCCTGACATGGAAGCTCTACGACGGCGGCAAATACAGATTGCAGGTTGATGTGTCCAGAGACAGAGGCACAACTTATCGTCCCGCGGGAGTCATTTATGTCAATGGTAATCGCAAATGGTTCAATGTTTGGATATGTAACAACTCTATTGTGATAGAGAACACACAAGGTGTGTTTGAGAGGCTCAGCGATTTGACACCGTTTAGGTTCTTCGTCGCCACCGTGGGGGAACCGTTGGAAGTAATGATCCTGCGTGCATGCTTGATTACGTCTTTGAATAAATATTGATTTCCGTTGTGTGTGACTGTATGTTGTGATCATGAATGAATAAATATTAATGAAGTAAAGACGTCTTTGGAATTCTATTGTGTATATTATATGTTGTGATAATGAATGAATAAAGATTAATGAAATAAAGAGTTCTATTTATATGTTCTGTGTATATTATGGTTTAATGTATTTTTCTAGCCAAAATTGAAACAGGGACCTTCACAGGCCACTCCCAACCATTTACAACTTACTCCAAAGATTCTCGACAGTATATTACATCCGTGATGCATCAAGTGGAAGAAAGTTTAGCTTCGGATGAAAGTTTTGCTTTCAAAATAAACCCTAGAGTTTGCCTGCTTGCAGACCAAGTTTCACATGCTTTTAGAACCGTGTCCCCACTAAAGTACAATACCATTTACTATGTATTTTGTAATGGTTTTTTACCTATACGAGACCTTGGCGCTGGATGATTTGATAAAAATAGCGCATAAGAACGTGGATTCAATGCGCCTCGTGTGCACTTCATGGACGCCTTCATCTGGGGCGTTTTGTCCACATCAACTTGTGGTTTGTACCTCACCTGCGCTTCATGAGCGCGTTGGTCCGGAATTTTTTTTTTTTCCCCTCACCGCGAGCACCGTGAGCTGTTGATTTGTGTGGACCCCACTGGGCGCCACCATCAACTTACGGCTCACCGCACTCAAAGCATTATACAGTGAGCAAAAAAATTCTTGATCGGGGCGTTTGTCCACATGTCTTTGTTGTTTGTCCACCAAAGTATGTAAGTTGCGTTGCTAAAATGAAATATTCTGCATATATGTACATATTTAATATTTATTCATTTATGAAACACTTTTAGTTATTGTAACATTATACACGCACATACAGAAAAATGTATATTTTTCGGTAATCTTCAGGATGATGCCGCTTTCGAAATAACTAAAATTACTAAAAGTCCCTGTTGTTCAAAAAAGACAGTTATTCTTGCTATGAGATTAGTTTTATATTCTTTATTATTAATTTTTCCCTCTTTATTCTATTTCTACCTTTCTCTGTGTCTCTACACGCTGTCAGATCTGAATTTCGAATTCGCAAAGAACGTCGTTCTAACAAAAGTAGGATCAGATATTGATTTTGAGTTTGCAGACTTTGAAGGACTGGGGTGTAACTAAACATTATTTCCCAAATATTTACCATTTTAATTTTCTGTTTGAAATATTTACATATTTTTTTAATAAAATTTTTGTATCACGCATGTTTTTTCATTATCACATGAATTGAATTTTTTTTTCTTTTTATTCGCAGATGAAATAGTATCAGCTTATAGCAACCGAGAAAGAAGAAAAGTTATTTTTTGTATCGTTGTATGAGAATTGCGACCAAGGTTGCAGTGTTAATGTAGAAAGGATATAAATTGAACTGCGACCAGAGTCGCAGTTCAATTAATATTTTATATATTTGTTATTAGCTGCTCCTGTTTTGTAGATTTTATTACATTAAGAACTTTTCATTTATGTTCCCAATTATGTTGTATTTTTTTAATTTGTTTGAAAATAGTGAAACTTACTTTTTTTTTATGAGCACTGCGACCATCGTCGCATAATGATTGTGGTTTTAATTAACTTATTTGAACTGCGACCACTATCACTATTTTTTAATTATTTGAATATATTGTCAACACAGTGTTTTGGTTGTCACTGCGACCAAAATCGCAGTTTTCATAATTCATTATAGAAGATCGCATTTTATGTTGAAAATAGCGGCCCTATTTATAATTATATGGATATCGATCACAATCAAAGTTTTTGCTGAAGATCAGATATTTTTATCTTAAGACAACCTGATAGGATATATTTCCAGCCAATCTTTGTATTTTTTTGAAATCCTTTTTTTTACTTTCGTAGAAAGAAACTTTTGACTTATCTTAATATCTGCGACTAAAGTAACTATTTTTAATATAGTTTTATATATTAATTTATATAGCGATCTTTGCCCACAGTCTGTTTCAAAAAATTGAGAATTTTCCATCAACACAAAAAAGTGTGACCATAATTAACTTATCACATAAGCCTCACAAAAGAGCATTAAAATTTATTTATTTAATAGACCTTACAAAATAAAAGTATTAAAATGCATACAAAGAATACAGATTGAAATTATTATGAAAATAACAGAATATTCTAGTCGTCCTTGTCATCACCATCATAATCATCTTCATCTTCTTTATTCTGATTATCTTCCTCTTTCGTCTCGCTTTCCTTCTTTTCAGGGAAAGAAGAAGGAGAAGACAATTTTAAATTTTGTAAAATTCAAGAATAAGTTTATAAATCTAATTATGACTGTTGTTTTTTTTAGAAATGAAAGGCTAATGCTCTCAAAAGACGTGAAATGACCGAAATTTATTATTTGGATTTTCAAAAACTGTTATTAAGGTGACTGTTGACTTTTCAAAAACTAGATAAAAAGTAAGAATTTATTTAATTGAATCATTTATGGCGCGAGGACTCTAAGGCTAATATTCTTTCAGTTTATTACGGTTTATTATGACATGATTTGCAAATTAACTTTTTTTAAATTTTTATTTTATTGATTTTTTATTTTTAACAAAATTTAAAATAACTTTACGGTATCTTTATTAAAATATTAGATTCCTTATTGAAAACTGTGACCATGGTTATAGTATCTTGTATATGACTTTTTAATCAATACGTCTTGGATAGCATTCTAGAACTGTGACTTGGTTTATTCAACATAGCGATCAAGGTCGCAATACACATACAATGTATAATATAATGAATTTTATGAAATGTGTCACACTCTCAATTATTTCTTATAAAATGCAATCAAGATCGCAGTACTGACTAAAATAATTTTTTTTTTTAAATTACTCTATGTATTGTAAATTGTATTGTAATTAAAGGCTGCGACCATGACCACAGTGCTTAAATGAGAGCAATTGTTATAATGTATGTGTATTACGATCTGTGTCGCACTACTGATAGTTGATGCAATCAACTGATTAAGTAAATGCGATTTTGATCGCAGTTTTTAATACATTTGTAAAATAAAAAACAACGACTATGGTCGTAGTCCTTCACACATATGCAAAAAATGTACAAAAATTAACTGAAGTTGACTAACAGATATGTTTTATAAATAATATATATAAGAAAATTCACAATTTATATTATGTATCTGTTAAACAATAAAACTCATTAAATAATATTTTTCATGTACTTTCATAATACAAAAAAATATTACATGTCAATCTTCAAATATCATTTTTCTAATTTTTTTAGTTTCTTCATCCCAACTTTTTTTCTTATCTGCGAGAAACATGTATGCAAGTTCGCCTCTCAATTTCTGTACAATCATATCTGCTATAACATCAACTGCTGAAGAACTTTCAAATGCTATCCTTTCTATGTATTTGCATGCATATACAATGCAATCAATACTGATCAATATACGGAAAAAAATGTATATATGAGATTAAATTTTTTAACTATAAATAAGAAATAAATTTATATAAACCTTATAAATTAAACATACAGGTTAGCCTGTTGGAGATATTTTTCATACTTTATATAATTTTTCTTCATCTTTTTATTGGAATCTTGTTCAAAAAATGTAACATTCTTTCTTTCTGTATTTACAAAAGAAAAAATAACATTTAGTTTTAATGCCATTTAATTCAAAGAAATTGAAAATGTAAGATCAAGTTTAACTTACCATTGTTCTAACATCAGTCTGGTACAGTTTTAAGATGTTGCTTGATTTATCCACGGAAATAAAAAGTTATAAAAAGCCACTCTTCTGTTTGGCAATCGAAAATCAACAGGGTCCAGTGGAATCTAGCATCATCGGCACTGTGTTTATGATTGATCGGGAAAACAAATAATGTATGTAACTAATCCAGTCTTTTGATTTGTTCTTGATGAAATATTCTTCGAGATCATTATTTTTAGATACAATACCGTACTATAAAAATTAGACCATACAAACATTAAAAGATTAAAAATATAATGCATAATTAATATCTAAATTTATACGAATATAATGTCATTAAAGTATTAATACACTGTGACCAAGATTGCATCATGATGAATAATAATAACTGCGACTAAAGTCACACTCTTCTTATTCAAGATGAATAATAATAAGAAGTCACTGAAGTATTAATACACAGCGACCAAGATCGCAATCATCATGTTGCGCACGCCTGGTACAACAACCTATGAGGAATCCGCCAACTTGGAGATAGATGCAGCCGGAGATGTACCCAACACGACAATAACAGAAAAGCAATCAACGCAGTATTTAACGAGGTTCGACAATTTGCCTACGTCCTCGCGGCAAGGGAGAGAGATTTTTTTGATTCAACAATCAATATAATACAGAGGAATACTTGAGAGATTTTCCTTGGATACAATACAAGAGGGCTCTAACCCTTATTTATAGTCATAGAGTCTCAGAGTTTTAGAAAACTGTGATTGGATTCAATCCCAAAACAGAAAAGGAATCCGAATTCTAAAAGGATAGCCAAAACGCGTCTGTCGGTCAACTGGGCGGTCGACAGACCCTTGTTCACGGTCGATCGTACCGGTCGACCAGACCCAACAGAGAACAACCTTGCTTTCAGTCGGTCAACTGGGCAGTTAACCGATTCTTGCCACGGTCGACCAGGCAGTCGATCGTGCTAATCCTCTTCACGTCGTGCATACCGGTCGACTGCCCAGTCGACCAATCCCTCCTCGGGTCAACCGGGCGGTCGACCGAGGTCTTCTCAGGCCTGCTACACATGTCGTTTCTCGCTCCCTTTGTTTACCGATCTCTGTACTATCTTTCTCTATCTCCCCTCTCCCTACAATTCTCCACTTCGGTGAAGATTTTTCAAATCTGATCCGAACTCCAACGAACTCCAATATATCACCTGGAGAAATCGACACACGATCTCAGCAAAACCGACACACGATCACAACTTGAGCGCTCTGGGCGAAATGGACACACGATCTCGGCGAAATCGACACACGATCTCTATTTGGCCAATAGACGAAACCTGTTCCTTCAAACGAAATCGCCAGCATATATACAATTAATTTCCACTGATCTCACTAGATACAAACTGAGTTTGTTATCGCCACTTGCAACTCTCGCCAAACTCCAGTATCAATTGTAAGCTTCCAACTCAACTCAACTATCAACTGGGATGCACCTTACATGACTTCCCTACACTTCACCAACGAGAACTTCCATACATGCCGATTACCGAACGTGTCTCTAACTCAGCAACTACATGACCTCACGAAGAACTCATCATGAGTCAACACTGACTCTCCAGTTGATTAGCTTTCACCAGTCTACATGTCTTCAGCTGACGGTCCAACCAAGTCTGAATAGAGCACACCGAACACCATCATCGGCTTCATCAACTGGATGCACACCCTCCTATGCAAGCTCAACTGTCTTCTCACCAAAAGATCATTGTTCATCGAGATCACAATACCTCACCTCTACGTGAAATCCAACTAGCCACAGCACTTCACCTCTACATGAAGTCTCTCCACCTCTATGTGAAGTTCCAATCGGCCACAACGCTTCACCTCTATATGAAGTTCCAATCAACTTCTCGAGAACCAAATAGCTTCATATAGGTTACATCACCAAATGTGGTTTCGACTGCCTACGTACCTTGCCCAAAAGGATCAAGCCAATCGTAATTCATTGAAATGAGCTTCATCAAGCTCAAGTATCTGTAACTGAATCTGCAGCAGCGAACCGCCCTGGCTGAGTCATATGAACCTCCTTACTACCGTCATGGAGAACAACGGCCTTCAACTTGAGCTTTTCGCAGTCATAAGCTTGAGATTCATGCTTCTTCACCCACTTTCGTGGTTTTACCTTGGTTCTAATTGCCGCAAATAACTCAATATTCTCATCAATGTCTTCAACCTGTTCAGCATCAAAACTGGCTACATGATCTCCATCTGGTGTCACATCCAGTGAAGCCTTCACCGATGTCAAATCAACTGGAGATGGTGGAGTAGCATCAACCTCCACCCGCTGCGATACTTCCTTGGTCTTCGTCCTCTTCACCTGCTGAGAGATGGTAGACTTCAACACTGAAGTCTCATCAAACGTGACATGCCGACTCAACACGATCTTCTTGTTTTCGGGGTCCCACAACCTGTAGCTTTCATATTTCTTTTGATACCCAAAACACAAACTTCTTTACTCGCGGATTCACCTTGCCATCTTTGGCACTAAAGGAGGTTAGACTTTCATATTCCCGCAGCAAATCATGACCTTAAGCAGCTTTTCCATACCAAACCTCTATTGGAGCTTTACCTCTTATCGCAATCGATCCATTTATGAGATGGCTAGCATACACAGTCACCTCAGCCCAAACGATTTGTCTAATCTTGCATTAGACAACAAGCACCGAACCTTCTCCAGCAAGGAACGGTTTATCTCCTTAGCCAACCCATGTATACCTTCTGTGAAGTGAGTACCTATACTAGTATTTTGGCCAAATTGTAGGAATTGGTTCATGTATCTTTTAACATTACCAATCTGTAACTCCTTAATCTTCCTACCAATCTGCTTCTCCATTATTCCTTTCAACTTCACCAACATATCTAGGACTTCATACTTTTGTCTCATGGGATATATCCAATAATGCCTAGATAAATTATCAATAAAAGAGACATAGTACCTATGACCTCCAAGCGAGCCACAAACTCTTACGTGAACACAATCAAGAAGACCTTCTGAGTGGTGAGTACTAGTGCTGAATTTTACCTTCTTCTTGTCCAGAACGCCGTGTTCACCAACCAAGTTGCAGGTAGCAACACCTTCCGACGATCCCTTTTTTGTTGGAGCTTGCAAAGACCTTTCACCTCTGTGTCCGGGCCTCATCTGCCAGACTTATGTGCAATCATCATCTGAAGAAAGAGAAGTCTCCACCTGTAACTGTACTACCCTTCAAGTAGTAGAGATCGCTCTAGCGGCGCCCTTCATCACCACCATTAAGCCTTTGGTCATCTTGAGAATACCATCTCGTATAGACACCACAAGGCCCAACGCTTTCAAAGCACCAACAAATATAAGATTTCTTTTGAGTTGAGATACATACCTCACCTCCTTCAGTTCTCATACTATCCCATCAAATATCTTGATATGGACTGTACCCATCTCTTCTACATTACACGAATGATCATCACCCATGACTATGAAGCATTCATCTAACTTCTCAAAATCAGAAAATCAGTCCCTGTTCGGGCACACACGATAGGTAGCTCCTGTATCTAAGATCCACTCAGAATTATCTGAGTAACCAATAGTAGGAGTAGTAACTAAGAGAGAAAATACCGATGAGTCTGAGTCCGATCCATCCGCCTGTCATGTACTGACTTGAGTACTGACCACCTGCGAGAGATTTACCTCGTTATCAGCTCCTTCTTCTTACCTTTGGCCTTCGGACAGTCAACCTTCCAGTGCCCTAGCTCCTTGCATAAGGCATACTGGTTCCTCTTCAGATCTGTGAAGCCTGATCTGGACTTCGCTCTTTCCTGGTCACCTCTTCCCTTCCTATTAGAACTCTACCTCTTACTGCCAATGTCTCTGCTGTTGTGCTCCCCGAAGAAGACAGCCTGTCATGTCTCCTTGCTTCATAACTCACAAGAGCAGCAGACACCTCACTGTAATTAAGGGATTTTCTACCATTTATCAATGTAAGAGTAAGGTCTCATACTCTTCTTAAGGAAGAGAATTCAATAGAATTATCACCTTATCCTCTTCATCGATCTCCACATCCACATTAAGTAGATCTGTAAGAAGCTTTGTGTAGTTATTCATGTGTTCGTCAATGGAGCATCCTCTCTGCATCTGAAAATGATAAATCTTACTCTTCAACTGTAATCGCGATTCGACGACGCTTTTCATCAGATACTTCTTCTCCAGGATCTTCCACACTACCTCGCAGATGTTTCATGCAACACATTATACTTGATGTCTTGTGTCAAACAAGACCTGATCAAGTCACACGTCGTACGGTTCATCTTGTCCCAATCTTCTTCAGTTGTTGATTCATGCTTCTTCTCCAACCGTAGAGTGTCTTCGAGGTTTGATGCCGTCAGCGCATCCATCACCTCACATCTCCACATACTGAAGTTGTTCTTGCCGTCGAACTTCACCACATCAATCCTCAATGGATGTGGATTTTCGAATTTCCCTAACGATATTTTTTCTCCAGCCATCTTCTCAACTGATTCCTCAAAGTAATGCGGAAACAAATGGAGTTAGATAAAACAAACTAGATAAAGATAAGATCTTTACCTCCACGCGAAACCCTTGAAGAGTTTCTGAAATTATCTACTCCTTCGAATTGATTCCTCGAGCAATCCACACACTGTTTTGAGATCAACACACGATCCAACAATCAGTCCTACCACTGCTCCGAGATCGACAAACGATCTCCATCAAACAGCAACTGATGCCTTCGGAATCAACACACGATCCCACGACGAACCTGGTATGCTCTGATACCACTTGTTGAGCGCGCCCGGTGTAACAGCCTATGAGGAATCCGCCAACTTAGAGAAAGATGCAGCTGGAGATGTACCTAACACGACAAGAACAGAGAAACAATAGAGAAAAGCAATCAACACAATATTTAACGAGGTTCGACAATTTGTCTACGTCCTCGGGACAAAGTGAGAGAGAGACTTTATTGATTCAACAATCAATACAATACAAGAGGGATACTTGAGGGATCTTCCTTGGATACAATACATGAGGGCTCTAGCCCTTATTTATAGCCACAGAGTCTTAGGGTTTTAGAAAACTCTGATTGAATTCGACTCTAAACTAGAAAAGGAGTCTGAATCCTAAAAGGATAGCCAAAACGCGTCTGTGGACTGGGTGGTTGACCGACCCTTGTCCATGGTCGACCGTACCGGTCGACCAGACCCAACAGAGAGCAGCCTTGCTTTAAGTCGGTCGATCGGGCGGTCGACCGATCCATGCCACGGTCGACCGGGCGGTCGACCGTGCTAATCCTGTGCACGTCGTGTATACCAGTCAACTGTCCAGTCAACCGTCCCTCCTCCGGTCGACCGGGAGGTCGACCGAGGTCTTCTCAGGTTTGCTACACGCGCCGTTTCTCGCTCCCTTTGTTTACCGATCTCTGTGCTATCTTCCTCTATCTCCTCTCTCCCTACACATCATATTCAGGATGAATAATAATTACTGCGATCGAGGTCACAGTCATCTTATTTAAGATAAATAATAATAACTGCGACAATTTAAGATGAATGATAATAACTGCGATCAAAATCATAATTTTCTTATTTATGATGAATAATAATAACTGCGACCAATGTCGCAATGTCTCATTCAAGGTCGCAGTTTTACATATTATACTCTTGTACAAAAAATAAAAATGAAAGATAGGATTACCCATGCTTCACTGCGAAAGAATAAGCTTTTCAATTCATCCCTATTTTCAAGATGCTTCATGTAAAAATGAATGATATTAGAATCTAAATCTTTCTTGAACAGTAGATCATCTATCTCATTTTTAACAATATGTATTGCATTATCTAAATCCTGATATGCAATAGCACTGTAAAAAGTAACATTTTAAGTTAACACTATGAATTAGTTCTTGATGAATTAAAATTTTCATGATTATATTTAAACTGCGACCTTGGTCTCAGTTATATCAATTTCAACATTTTTTTCAAAAGTTAGAAGGAAAATTTAAAAAGAAAAAGAAAAAAATTAACTTACTCAGAGGTGGTTTTGTAGAAAAGATTTGACGAGTACTTGTTTTTGGGCGCTGCACGCTTGTGTAAATAATACTTTCATTTAGACCCTATTTTTCAACTAATTGTTTCTTCTTTTTTTTTACTGTGTTGAAGTCAGAATCAGTAATTTATGTCTTAGCCTGGGAATATTCTCCTTAGCTTGTATAATTATTTCCTAAATTGATTTCTTTTTTTGTTTTGGGAAAACAAAATTGGAGCCATTATGATCTCTTTTGTACGCTTTGACTCCCCTCTCCATAGATCCTTTGGAGACATCCATAATTTTTCCTTTAAAAGCTTCATTTTTCACCCAAATAAGAGTATATTCTTTTTTTTTCTTCTGAAGCTTTGTCTTTCTGAATATCAAGTATTTGTTGAGTTAAGTTTAGAGTAAAACTTGAAAAATCAGAACCTGTAATACTTATCTCATATTTTTCATGTTTGATATTCTCCTCATCCTCTTTTTTTTTTCTTCTCCTACTTCTCTTTCTCCTCTTTAATACTCTTAGCCTCCTTGACCTTCCACCTTTTCTCCTTCTCTTTTACCTTTTTCCTCCTCATCCTCCTCTTCCTTTCTCATCTACTCTTTCTCCTCTTGCTCCTTCCTCCTCTCCTCCTCCTCTTCCTTCGCCCTCTTCTCCTTATCCTCCATCTTATTTTCCACTTCTCTATCTTCGCTTCCTTTCTCCTCTTCTCATTCTCTTGCTCCTCCTCGTTCCTCTTTTTCACTCCATTTTCTCAACATAGGCGACTCTCAACAGCTCTTCTTTCTCCTCTTTTACCTTCATCCTTTGATTTTGGTTCCTTAATTTTTTTTTTTTCTCTTTGCTCTCTTCTCTACTTTCTTGTTTCTTCTTTTTGCTGTCTCATCTTTCTTTTTTTTTTCAAATTTTCTTTCTAACTCATAAACTTTGTTCTTCAAAATTTTCATTCCTAAGAATCTCTAATTCATTAACTGTTTCATCCAGGGATGCTGAAAAATAACCTATAATAGTTGGTTCTTTCATACTCTCCTCAACTATATTCATAGGTTCTTGTTCCTTCGAGATATTAGCTTCAATATTTTCATTATTTATCTTCTCTTCTTCGTCTTCTTCTTCAGGAGCAAGACCTATCACAATTTTTTATCCTTGAAAATGTTGGCCATTCAATTTAAAACTTGAAAGTCATGTAAACATATATCAATATATAACCAATCTTTCAGGACTGCGACTAAAGTTGTAGCAAAAAATGCAAAAGTTTTGCTTTTCATCAGGACTGTGAGTTTGATCGCAGTCAAAATAATTATCTGTTAGGTGTAACTGAGTACAGCGCTCTTAGTTGCAGTATGAATTTTCATCTTCAAATAATTTGTTTTATCAGGACTGCGACTGCGCCCTTAGTCATAGTACGAATTTTCATCTTCAAACAATTTATTTTATCAAGACTATTACTTTATTAAATTTAATACAATATTTTAATTGTCTTTTTAAAACTGCGACTATAGTCACAGTCATAAAAAACATCAAATTATTAGGAATAAATATTACTCCAAGTACAATCATTTTTTTAAAAAAAAAATTACAGATAGAATGTGAATAGTGTTGTTTTATACTAATCTTTTCTTCTTCAATCTCTGATAGAATAATTTCAAGCAGGGCTTTCCTAATATTGTGGAGGTCCCATCTTACTGTCCTGGGAGTTTTTTCTCTATTCTCTTTCTTTGCTCAAAAATTTCAGCTCTTTAACATAACCAATACTACAACAGTATTAGTATATCTGTTTATACGATCAGTGTTCATATATAAGCAATTTACAATAATTTTTAACAAATAAATAATTTATATTTACAAGAATTTGTACTGAGCATTCTTACTGCTCAAATGTGGTATGCCTAAAAATGTCAATGGATTTAAGGACTGCCACATAGTTTTAACCCAACAAATGATCTTCATCAGCTGAATATTAGTAATTTGCTCCACAAAATACCATGACATAGTGCATTTGCTGTCAGAGAAGAAGAGAGTTGATGATATATACAAATGATCAAAGTTGTGAAGTCCTGAGCTGCAAATCTTTATCTGTCTTTTATAATTTCATTTAATGTCACTTGCTGCTCTGGCTACTCATCTTTTATGACATCTAATTTACTTCTCCTCTTCTTTTTCACCAGAAGATCATTCAAAGCATCTTCAGTAGATATTTTTGTGATCTTCTTAATATTTAAGAAATAATGTTTAGTTACACCCCTGTTCTTCAAAGTACAATTCTTATTCATTATGAAATCTGCACCGTTGATAGGTACACCAAAGGTTAGGGTTACATCCTCTACTGTTAGTTCGATCTGTTTGTCACTTATTAGAAAGCTTCTTAAGTCCCTATCATACTAGTCTACAATCTTCAAAACAATGATATTTTGAATTGAGCCTTTTGTCTCCTCTACATTTCTCATTGTAGAATATCGTGAAAATTTTACTGAATGGCATCTCCTTCATGGCACTGACAAAATCAGAATGAATGTACTTTTTGAATTTTCTGCTTAATTCTCGCATTGGCTTTAGGCTCGATCTCATTAGACAAATTTTCACTTCTTACATAACTACTGATGAAAAACATTAAAAACATAAGTCCACAATAAACAAAACCTTGGTTGCAGTATTTATATGTAACTTAAATAATAAAAGGACTGCGATCTTGGTCGCAATTATAAAAAATAAGTTATAAAAGACTTTCTTAAAGGGACTGCTGTTACATAAGACTACGACCAATGTTGCAGTCTTCTAATCAACTTAATTACTTAACGTATGAGAATTTGGTCGCTGTTTTATAAAACTACGACCACGGTCGCAGTATCGTATTTAACTTAATTAATAAAAAAGACTACGACCCTTGTCGCAAAAGTGGAAAAAAGTTACACAATACTGCGACCAAGGCGCAATTTAAAATAAAATAAATTTCAAAAGTGAAAATGACGTTAAAAAATAATGCGATCGTGATCGCAGTGTTCTTAACAGTAAATAACTTTGGGAACTTGTTAAAAAAAATTTTAAATCTTAAATATTTTTTTCACAAACTGCGACTTCTATTGCAGTTTCTGAAAACAAACAAATTAAAAAAAAATTTAAGTCGCAATAAAGTGATTGAATTATGATTAAAATAGATTTCTAAAACTAAAAAAATTAAAAATTAATGCGATCATGGTCGCACTCTTTTAAAAAATTTAAAATATTTTTGAAATTAGAAATTCAAAATTTTAATAAAAACTCCATTTTTAATCGAAATTTTCAGTTTAGTTTTAATAATTTAGAAAATTAAAAACTGAAATCAAAATTTTAGCGACAAGACAGCGATCTAAAGCGAATTGATATTAAAAAGGTGAAAAGTTCTTTAAATACAAATGTTTTGAAAAATTTTCTGAAAAAACCATAAAATTTTTGTTAGGGCACCTAATAATCTAGAGTTTCAAGTTTTTTTTATCTTTTACGATTGTTGCTTTCTTTCTGGTCATCTTGATCAGATCTTATTTTATAAATTTAAATTTTGGTGTGGATGATTTAGAAATTTAGAACTCAAGATTACTGAAACTGATTTTGGTTTGAAAAACTCAAATTTTAGAACTATATATTTTTTTTTGGGGGGGGGAGTAGTTCTGGCAGGTTTACAGTAAAACTGAGAATATTTTAGTTATTCGGCAGTTGTAAAGTGATTGATAATCTTTTGAGCGAGATGTTTTGTCTTTCTAACGCCTAACTATTCAGACATACGGCTGATATAACGCCACGTCACGCCAGCTGAGAAACACTCTTGGCTAGCGGCTGAGGTGCAGAAACCCCATATATATATATATATATATATATATATATATATATATATATATATATATATATATATATATATATATATATATATGAGAAAAATGTATATCAGTCGCCGGCTGAGAGTCTCTCTCAGCCTGCGTTGACGTGGCACATATTAGCCACACCACTAAGTTGCGGCCCACTTACTGGAATAAGTTAAATTACTAAATACCCCTCGATAAAAGGTACTTGTCCCGTAATTGTTTATTATTATTTTTTCCCTATTCCTTTTACCGCTCTTTGTCAGATTTAGGGTTTCATTTCCTGCCATAAAGTTGTTTCTGAAAATAGCGATTTCTGGATCACGGTTTTTATTTTATCAATTTCCCCCCGCAATTTCTTAAATGTAAAAGATTTTTATTTATCATAATAATAAATTGTCAGATAAAATTAAATTTTGTGACCATAGTCGCAGTATGAAATTTCATCTTCAGACGATTTGTTTATAAGACATCGGTCAAAGTCGCAGTGCAATTAAAATTTATTAATAAAAAGACTACGACCTTGGTCGCAAAAATGAAAAATAAGTTCAAAAAGACTGCTATTATATAAGACTGCGACCAATGTCGCAGTCTTCAGTCGCAGTCTTCTAATCATCTTAATTACTTAACTTTCAAGACAATTTTCACTGCTTCAATTGACTATGTCTCTTGTTTCATAAGAATGCGACCATGGTCGCAGTATCCTATTTAGATTACTTAATAAAAATACTATAACCAAGGTCGCATTGTTACCAAATAAAGTATTCTCAAAGAGACTGCTGTTACATAAGAGTGCGACAGAATTCGTAATCTTCTAATCATCTTAATTAATTAACTTACGAGATTATTTTCATTTCTTCCATTGACTGCGACTCTTATTATATAAGACTCTTGTTTCATAAGAATGCGATCATGGTCGCAATATCCTATTTAAATTATTTAATAAAAAATACTATGATCAAGGTCGCAGACTGCTGTTATCTAAGACTGCGACTATGGTCGCAGTATCCTATTTAGATTACTTAATAAAAAAATACCATGACCAAGGTTGCAGACTGCTGTTACATAAGACTGCGACCTGCTGTTATATAAGACTGCGACCATGATCGCAGTATCCTATTTAGATTACTTAATAAAAAAATACTATGACCAAGGTCGCAGAGTGCTGTTACATAAGATACTGCGACCATAATTACAGTATCCTATTTAGATTAATTAATAAAAAGAATACTATGACCAAGGGTTGCATTCTTTTAAAATAATTATTTTTCTAAAATTAAGTTATCAAGATCTGTAATTTTTTTTGAAAAAACTCAAAATTTTTCGATCTGTAATTTTTTTAATGGAGGAACAGTTGTAGCAGGTTAAAAGTGAAACTGAGGGTATTTCAGTCATTGGGCGACGAAAAGTGATTGAGGGTCTCCTTTTACCGCCTAAATTTTTGACTTTTCTGTGGCTAATATGAAGCCACGTCATGCCGGCTGAGAAACTCTCTCAGCTGGCGGCTGAGGTACGGTAACCCCTATATATATATATATATATATATATATATATATATATATATATATATATATATATATATATATATATATATATATATATATATATATATATATATAT